>CAJQUW010008286.1:0-122125 GCA_907163375.1 Prostheceraeus crozeri | reverse complement strand
TTGCTCGATATGAATATCAATCACTTCTACATTTACACTAACTTTATCCATTCAACACAAGTTGGTGGTCAAATGGTTCCCCTTTTAAGATATATTCCTATTGACAGTGGCAACTTTGGTGTGACCATGCACAGCACGCGCGGCGCCAGCTACCATGCGGTTAATGCGGCCGCATGGACCGTAGCTCAAACGAAAAATATATACATGTATTAGGGTATTATACATATATGCGCATGCAGCTTCTGGTTTAATTCCTCTGCCCCCACTTCCCCTGCTCAAATATCCTACTGTTGTGTAATCTATTAGTTATTATTTAAAAACTGTTTGTCTTCTGTTTGCCCTTGTTTCTCGCTCGTGTGCGCCGTCGAGCTGTCCTCATAATGTTATTGTGGAGTTCAAGGCCACGATCAGAGAGAGTGGAGCGCGTGATCATTGGTCGTGCTGTCTGTATTACTCACTGTCGAGTCATCCAGTTTCATTTTTATCCAAGTTAAATTGAAACTGTTTCATAAACTCACTGTTTATAGTCATTATATTTGTCTAGCTATTGTTGTTTAAATATGTAAATTCATATTTAAATATAATGTATGTAAACTACACATCAAATTTATTTTTGATTACATAATTGAATAGTTATATGAAAAGTAGTAATATCGATTACACACATGCATATACATGTGTTATAACACTGTCATTTTGTCAGCCATCTTGGATGCGCATGGACTGTGCAAAAATCCTGGCGCCGCCAGTGATGCATAGGGAGTTCCTGAACAAGGTATACATTCCAGTCAATGTATCACGATTATCCCATTGCAAATTTGGTATCTATGATGATAGTGGTAAACCTATTCAATTCATTGGTGGTCGCACTGTCTTAACACTTCATTTTCGTCAGATAACATCAAATCACTAATGTTGGGTGTGGCGCAGTCAATGTCTTTTCTTTCTTGATTAGGTGGCCGTTAAGGCCGTGGTCTCATAAAGACCGTTTGGGGCATTCTCTGGTCTCATCAAGGCTTTTCACTCCTGAAAGTCAGCCTCGTTTATGAAAGGCTCACTCTCAACCGTTTGTAGAGTGAGCTGCTTGCAGCCTTCAATCATTTGTCTCTCTTCCTCTTTTTGTTGAAACTTTCCCTCAACTTCCCTCTTCGTAGGAGTTGAGCTAGCAAGAGGTGTGAATGTTTCCTCTGTGTCGGACATGACTATGATAGTGAAATGCAAGACACTCTTCTCTATATATGAGAATGATGCATTGTGATTGATAAATGGCTGTCGTCCAATGAGAGAGCGCGAAGCAGGGAGAGAGAATCTATATAAGTGCGGTGCAATGACCATTTCCTCATAATATCATTAAAATGGATACACCACCAAGCACCTATGCCCTACTCATGCCCAATGCCCCACGTAAGAGGCAAGTGAAAACTAATTACGATGGTGAGGTCGAGCCGCTACAGTTGGATGAGGAAATCATCATCATTTCCGACGATGAAAAAGCGATCAATGAAAAGGACAGTACTGATACAATCAGGGCTGCCTTCCTGAGTGTGTCTCCAAAGGACGTTATGATGGAACGATGTGTTGAGACTCTCCGGAACTGGCTAGACCTCTTCTCTCCTTCTAGTCAGCCCTGCAATCAAGAAGAGTTTGACTTGGTAGACGTAATGTACCGTCTTATTACAAAGCGTATAGCCTTTATTTCTTTTTAATAAATGTATATCATGACAGTGTTGTTTTTCCTTCATATAAACTACATGACTTCGAAATGATCATTGAGCAAGCATAGTGTCGATTGGTAGCTATTGCTAGAATAAGATATCCTATCATCTAGACACTTAACATAGTTACTAGAAATCATTCAACATATGAAACATGATTTTAGGTGAATCAATTGAAGCAACGTTATCAACCTGACCCCATATCTAAATTCCTCAATTTATTTCTATTTCTAGATAAATACATTGCAAAACAAAGAGATGTAGTATGTAGGTTTATTTTTCACTCAAAGTTGAGAGGGATTACTTTTAAACTTGGATAGATTGTAAAATGTTTTGGGCGCTTGGGAGCACCTGGCACTTTTCTCACACGCGTCGTTTTTGGTGTGAATTCACCATCAGTCCACACAATTTTTTCAATGACGACGACTTTCTTGCGGGACTCCTCCTCCTGTTCACCCTTGTCTTGATCCCACTCGTCAATGACTTCAAATATTTGGTTGAATATTTCCAATGTTTGAGAGTTTGACATGTTAGTCTGCTACTTCGTATAATGTGAATGATAAGTGCTGCAATCGTTTCACTTATTAACAATGAGTCTCTCAACGTGAGTCAATGAGTCTCACGTTATTTAACATTGAGTCTCTCAACAGCCAATCAGAATGATTCTAATTTAGATGAAGACTACATTATCACTTTATCAACCTGCGTGGCAGTAAAAACTTTTATACAACTTGTTAAACTTTCTGACTACGTTCACAAGAGCTTGTTCACTACTGAAGAGAGAAATGACCTTGTGGTTGCATGTGGTGCAAGGGTGGCCTCCCATTTCATCATTTATTCTTCCCCTCTGCATTCCATATCCGAAGACATGTGGCGGGCTTGGGACCGCTTTAGCTGCATTAGAAGATAGCCCTTAAGAGAGCTCATGGGGCGTTCCCGACGAAGGGTGATGAAAGAATGTGTTGCATGTATAAAAAGTTGATCTTATGTTTTTAAAAAAGACTCATCTAACTTGGGTGGGACTGGCCGATCCTGCTGAGAGAGATTCTTAGTCTCTCTATGTCAGCGGCATCGACCTCCTCTACTACCACCCGACTGTCAGAGGGCGGTATATAGCCCCACTCTGTTGAATCGGTATCATCATCAACAGCCGATGAACCAATTCGAGCAAGATTGTTCCACAATCTCTCTCGCTCTTCCATCTGCGAAAACTCTTCAAATAAATTCCTCGACTTTAACCGAGGCTTGTCAGGAGAGCTGACTAGCGTGTTTGGCGTCTGCATGATGGTGTATAAAATGAAGTTGTGAGAGAAGACGTGGTTTATATACCCAGTGAGCACAAAGCCATGATTCAGACCTTCCTTATTTGACCATGCGTTTGACATGACTACAGCGGTTTTACCATTTATGGACATTGACAATCACCATGCTTTCAGTCACCAACTCCCAACACAAAGACTGGTTACCCTATGATGCGAAAAGGTTTGACGTCAATGCCTGCAGTAACCCTCCCATTTTTACCAAGTTGCAATGACAAACGAGACGTTGCCAGCCCTGAGTTACTGAGGCTAGACGACATTTCACAAAGGCCTGATATCAGAAGCCAGGTTGATAGAAAGCGTTTAGGTGTTAAGCTCTTGAATCCGTTACAGGCATTACTGAGAGGGGATCTTATCCCAGCTCCAAGGCCTCGACCCACAAATCCAACCTCAAACGGAGAGAGCGTGCGTCATGGCACTGTTTGTATCCGGGCCCCGCTTTTGACATAAAAACCAGTGGAGTTATTTACAAGAGCAAACATCCCAAGTCGTTGCTTTGATCAGCTTGATAGCAAGTCGTGGAGAGGGATAGCAAGCCGTGATTCACAAGTGTTTTGCAATGGAGATGTTTAGATGCGACCCATGACAAGATAGCTAAGACTCAACCGATTGGCGTTCAAAGTGCTACGTTGAGAACTGTGTCAAATGCCCAACATGAGACATGAGTTGCCCCAGAGGTTTCGGTCTAAAATATGACACACTCCCTTGCCACACTTATCACTACGGCATCATCCGCCGTCCCGAAGGAATACCCTGTCAGTGGAATATTACAGCAAAACTCTCCGTGTCATGCTCGCTTTCAGTGAAAAGCCGCTTGTATCAAGTGTGGCTTGTACACACTTATACATGCCTTCATTGACTTCAGCAGGATCGAAAACCCCAGAAAACCTCCAAAAATAATGAATTTAAATTTTTCAGCATTTAGCACTACTTATGAAATTTTATAAGTAATCTGTCAATATAGGTCTGATCAATAGCGATCGAATCTTTTTTGAATCAAGTCAAAAGGACTTGTAGAAGCAAAGTTGCAAGCCTTTCAAGTTTTGGCGTCTTTTATGGCCTGGAGACGAAGGCCATCTCCTGGCTAACTTCTAAGTCTGACACCTTAGCTGATATCAGCCATGAAATTTTCTAAGTCGGTCTCCTACGGAAACCCGGTTTTTGGAGATTTCCAATGCTATCATCAGAGCTCCGGAGTTCACCTACCTCAACCCAGTCGGGAGGAGAACTGATTTCCACAAGTAGAGACTCCACTTATATAGTTTTTGGCAATCAGCTGATGACATAATATCCATCATCCAAAAACTTTAAACACGTCTATCTCCGGTTCCAGTGCTCCGATTGACTTCAAATTTTGACAGTCACGTTTTCTCGCTCTCATCTTTCATTTAAGACATCCCTGGACTCTCTACGATGACCAGAAGCCGAGTTGAAAAGTTCCAAAATCTTGGAAAATGTGAAAAAATTCGATTTTAAACATGCTCTAATTTAGAAACGAAACCTTCCACGCATCTGAAAAGATAGGATCCTAGAGAACAAAGTGCGGTCTTGCCCGTAAAAGAAAACCAAGCTCCTCATTCACTTCCACTCCTCCGCTATTCATCGCCAGGCCACAATTTAACATTTTCACAAAAAAATCCCGTGTGGAGACCCAGTGTGAAGAAAATTTTCGACTTCTCCTCTCTAAACCCAGGAACATAGGACCAAACTGAGCTTTCCACTGAATTTGTCTCACTCTTAGCTTTCAAATGAGCCATTGCACGACTTTCTGCGATCTCTAGAACCAAAGTTGGAAGATCGCTGCCGAGGGGGGGGGGTAGAACCTTTTCTCTCCGATTGATCTGGAAACAAGTTCCTAGACCCAAAATTGGCCAAAAAGTCCGAATTTGCCCTCCGTTTTCCCATCCGAGGCCTCCTTCTGCTCGAAATATGGACTTTCTCATCCCAAAACGACCAATACCTGCATTTTCTAACTCTGACGTTTTCCTACCATTTTCCTCTCTGAACCCAGGGAAATATGACCAAACTGAGCTTTCCACTGCATTTTTCTCACTCTTATCTTTCAAATGAGCTATCACACGACTTTCTACGATCTCTAGAACCAAAGTTGGAGGTCTCGTCCAGAGGGGGGGACGTCCTCAAAATTTTTTCTCTCCGATTTCGCTGGAAACAACCTTCCTAACCCAACATTTCACATAGACTCCGAATCTGCCCTCCGTTTTCCCATCCGAGCACTCCTTCATGCCGAAAAATGGATTTTCTCATCCCAAAACCACCAAAACCCGCCTTTTTCTAACTCTGCCGTTTTCAGAGATTCCTACCCTTGCCTCACAGGAAAACTCCTCCTTCTTTCCTTCCTAACCCAACATTTCACGTAGACTCCGAATCTGAACTCCAATTTCCCATCCGAACCCTCCTTCATGCCGAATTCCGACCTTTCTCATCCCAAAAACCACCAAAACCTACATTTTCTCACTCTATCCTTCCCACATTCATACCCTTGCCGCCTTCCTTCCTAGATTCCCACCATTGCTGGAAAACTCCTTCCTTCCTTCCAGAGTGGAGGGGGGTAGGGAACAGTTTCTTCCTCTCAGACCCATTCCTCCCAACACATCCTTGGCCACCTCCCTTCTTCCTTCCTTCCAGAGGGGGGGGGGCTGAGTCAGCATGATGACTCATCGCTGCACATTTTGGCCTTGATTTTGGAATGTGCTTACTACTCAGGAATAGTCTACCAAGAATCCAGGGATGAGATTGGCTTGACGGGGCTCCGTCGGAAATTCATATTTCAAGGGGCCACAAACAGAAAACAAAAAATGCACTAGGCAGACTTAATAAAACCCCGCGGAAAATTCTCATCCCTGAGAATATGAAAGATGAGTCAGATTTAGGTACAAGAAAGAGAAAAGCTCGATGATGCCAGTGAGTGTGAACGCGTCTAATTGCACTTTGAGATAGAAGATGATCAATAGCCTCACGGAAAAACACCAAATATATAAATTGAAAATTCAGAACTGGCACTTCTTATAATCTTTCTCGTCACACATTTTTGTGTCTATTTTAAGCGCCTTTCCTAGTGTCTTACTAAAATATGCGCCCGGGTGCCTAACCTAAGAGAAGACGTTAGTACTACTGCCTAAGAGAAGACGCTATTACAACTGATCAGAACTAGAAAGGTAATAGTTAACTTAAAATTCAATCAGCAGAAAATTAATCCTCTGCTGGATTTTTTGAACGATGACCACTATTGTGAGCTAAATGCCAGTTGTTTGCAGCATGTATCCGTCAAGCATTGATCTGCGGCTGTGGATCATGGTCACTGCTTTCTATTCATGAAAAAAAATATTCAATCTGAGGACATGTACATATAATACGATGGATGTGTGGAGTGAGAATATCAAAGAGAATGTCGAACAAAGATCTTCGGCAGCAAATGGATGTGGAGGACATCCTAGATTCCGTCAGATGATTCGGCCTGTGTTGGTTTGTCCACGTGCGTGGAAAGAGTTGCTAGAAAAGTCACGGAGATTGAAGCTACTGGCGAATGGGCTGCATGATGTCGTATATCACGTGAGAAATGTTGGTGCCCAAGAAACTGATGTATACCATGTTCAGAAATAGAGCAGTTAAAACCCGATTTTTGCATGCTTCAAAGCAACAAACGTTGGTTTTTGTTTGTTTTGATTCCAGCATTTCGCACCGCTTATTTTAATCTGATCATCCTTTTAAATGAATCGAAAACCTCAATAAATGCTCTGATGTGTGAAATAGAGCACTTGCTACTTGTCAATAACATGCCATTGGTATCCTTACACAATACTACTTACATAATTTTGTTAGATGCAGAGGCATTTGAAATCAGATTACAGAGGGAATTTACACCTGAATTAAGTTGCTGACACTCAATAAAATTTGCTACTGAAACTTTATCATTATTATTTTTACAGAGCTGAATTGTCTGTCTGATGATAGTCAATGCACATTTGTTGTAAACAAAAAATTGGAAGTTTGCCATCAAATCTCTTTGCTCTTTCCATCATTCACAAAATGAACACCTTAAGTCAAGACATCTACAAAATTAATCATGCTTCGTGCGTCATCCGTCAATGTCCAGACATATTGCAATTTAATGACTGGTGATAAAGGATAACACATTTATCTTTAAATCAGCAGGGACGAATCCAGTATCCAGGAAGTCAGGCCGCTGAGTTATGATCAAGATTTCATAGTTCGTCCGTACGGGAGGTTAGTCATAATTGTGTGAAAAAACAATCGCTCCCTTTGTTTGACGTAAATCTATTTTTAAAAAAAATTTCAAAAAATCACCCGACGCGCTTCGTCAATCCGACAGTCTCAAGCCCTTGAGATTTTTTTGAAAAACTTTTTTAAAATAGATTTACGTCAAACAAAGGGAGCGATTGTTTTTTTCACACAATTATGATCAAGATGCTTATTATCGTTTGAGTGTCAGTAGATGTGTCAGGACCCCTTAGCAATTAGCTGCAATATCTTCAGTGGGAGTAACTCCGAAAAATCTCGGTTGCAGTAACTCCGAAAAATACTAGTCATCTGTTAGTGCATACATGGGCAAGTTGGGTGGTAGCAAAAAAGTCGCCCGCGTAAAACGACCTTCACAGTTTGAATGTAGACTTACTTAGGCCTACGTTCATGAACTGCAAGACGCAATAGACTTTTCGACTAAAAATTGAACAGAAGCCTAAGCGCTTGATGCTTCAGAAACGCTCATGTTATTTAAAATTTATTTCGAAGTTTTTTTCAGTTTTACATAAACCAAGTTTCAGGACCATGTTTTGTCACAGAAAATGCACTTAAATTTGATATCTCTTGCATATATTACAATTACAGATGCATGTACTACTATCAAAGACAAAGTAATAATGCAATTTAGTTATAATGCAAAATGGGAACGGAAACAACTATATCAGTCAAAGGGATGTTTTTGAAATGATTAAGTGCGATTGCGGGAGGAATCGACCATTGCTAGAGATTGCATAATCAGTGTCTTACTGAACGTAAATATTGCAAATTCATATTTTTGCTGCAGATTTCCATTGATGTTGAAATTTAATTAAATCAAAATCACTTATTCAGAAGAGGTATGGCACATTTTGCGAACAACTTAGAACAAATTTCATAATATAAGTTTCATTTATTGATTTTTTTGATTTTTGATTTTTATTGATTTTTTTCATTTACAATATTCGATTTGTATTATTAGTAGTGTCATATAGACAGTGTGAATGTTTCGCTTGTGTATAAACTAGTTCATCTTTCTTCACTGACTTCAGGTTAAGCCTATTTCATTGTCATTATTGGCTATTTGATACCTAATATTAAGTAAGAGTATTAATAGGTATGTGAATATTTTATTGATTTTTCATCGGTCTGTCTCTGATGGATATTTGCACAGTAAATATGACGCTTTCTTTTTTGCTTTATTAAAAAGTAACATACTCAATTAAGGAGAACTCATATCAGGGTCCACCGCTATAGTACCGTAGATTCAAAGTTCAGGAATGTTGTAAGAAATACTGGGACAATGTGCGTTATTTCGATGAAGGTCTCGTTATTTATTATCATTCTATGCGGTAGATGTCGCGTGAATGGAGTAGAAGGCAGTTGGGTGGCGGTTTGATTCTTTGGCGGAAGCCGAATGCCGTATAGAATGCGAGAGGGGTTTATGGGCTGCATTTCCCTTGAACAAGGTATCAACTTTGCATACTGTCCAAACAAGTAGGCTACTATTCAATTAGAGGTCGTAACTCGGTTGTGAGAGTATAAGGGAATTGCCAACAGAAAATTTTACCTTCAGTATATCTGCGGTAACGCTAATTCAGTTTAAGGTTATGAAATAGTTAGGGAGAACAAACAATGTCTTTTGCGGCAATTTGAGGAAAATTAAGTGGTCGGTTTCAGTGAATGCCGGATGTTACCAGCATTGCCCTTAATACATGCAACAGTTGGTCAAAATTTTCCGTGGAAAATTTTCCGAAAAATGGAAAATTTTGAATTTTTGTGATATAATTTGTATACGCTTAACGGTTAAATGATGAACCCGGGTCTGGCCAGACCCGGGCTATCTTTCATACAAGATATCTCCGAAACTAAAATCGACAGGAGGCTGAGATTTCATGACTTTTCTACATTATTCGAGTACTCAATCTGAGAGCTTTTGTTAGAGTCCACGATAGTTTGTTTTACTACATCGAGCCTATGACTAGGTAGATGATGAACCCGGGTCTGGCCAGACCCGGCCGTGTCTATGGCATAACGGGCTATCTTCTCGTCTGATAACGGTCTTATTTTCTGTCAGTATGCGCTATTAGTGAAGTTCATGACTTTTCTTACTTACATTCTCACTTTGTAAACCTTAGACCCGACTGTTGTAAAGCATAATGTACTTACAAAGTACTTGCAGTACTTGTAAAGCTACTCATCAAGGTCAAATGTTTGTGCATCGTTCGCAGCATCGCCTACCTAACGTGTGTGCTTCTCATGGATTACCTGCTTGGTAACACATGGTAACATCTACAGAATCACACACACACAAGTACACGCGCGCCCTTATTGCCCATCTGTTTTTCTATTTGATCAGAAGGAATCAAGGGACCAATAGGAGTCACGAAATCGTCTGATTGAATGAATTCATTTTTCTTCCTTTATATGCACGAAGGAATATTCTGCGATTGTCTACTCATGTATTGGTATGTCAATGGCATCTTCTAATGAAAGACGTCAACTACTGCCCCGCAATGCCCGGTCTATTGCATTTGCTAATATCAATCTACAATACGATGCTGATGAAGAAGAAGACAATTTTCCTGTTGGAATATCAAGTAAGCTGAGTGTGAGGGATCGTTGAAGGCCAATCTATGTGAACAGATTTGAGGGGGAGGGAGGGTTCGAGGAGCTGTTTAGTGTCTGTTCATGGTGGGAGGGTGAAATGCAATTTATACTAGTACACGTGAATACTTATGGGGAGATTAGAATTAGCTACTGTTTACGTACTTATATGTAGGATTGTAAGTGGAAGTACCGGTAGAGCCATCCGCTACTATTTTGAAATGACCAGCTTGAATCTTGAGCTATGTTTAGGCACAGATATACATATGACTAGACTAATGGAGATTTCAGAAGAAGGACCAAGCTTGTACTATGTACGTACTGCAGCCCGTTGTAAAGTGATCAATCCACTCAGATTCATTGACAATAGTTTATTACACAACTCCTTTCAGGCCTACGTGCATTAAGTTGTTGCGTCTTTGCTTTTACAGAAAAGTTCTGTGCCGTAGAGTAGCCGTAGCCGACATGTACATGTAGGTTGATAACGATGTCACCCATGTTGTGATTGCCTATTGGCTATGCGTGTAGCCTACATTTAGACCTATCAGCAGACAACCAGCCGATATTTATGGATATAAAATTTATGGACTGCCGATTGAAATTATCATCTGACTATGTACACTGTACTGCCTATTATTATAGCAATATGTTACAGATGTATACATGAACACATGTACGTGTACATCGCTATGCTATACATATGTAGCCCTGCAAATTCAACTTGCCGGTAACTCTAAATGAAATCATCTCCATTTCAGCTGATGATGTTGCAGCTAGTGCTGTGATAAATGACAACGATGCAGGCAGCGACGAATATGACTCCCTTGCCGAGATTTCTGGCAAGTGATTTAGCTCTTGCAAATGTTACACCCATACTTGTTGCAATGATTTTACAATCGGCGTATCATTTCATTTCAGACCAAGTTGCTGCTAGTGGCCATGTCAGTGATGAAGAGTTGAGTATAGAGGCTTTAGAGGAGATGGATTTCAGCGGAGAAGAGGACGACGACGACGAGACTCCCTCCCTAGTGGCACCTGCCCTAAGAGCTCCCACTGGTCTCTTGTGGTGTCTTCAGACGGCCCAGCAGCATCCAAGTACCAGCCAGATAGCCAGTGCGCAACTCTCCGTGCTTCTCACATTGGATTCAGTGTCGGGTTTCATCCTCAGACACCATCAGAAGCATTCAAGGCATATTTTGGTGACAGTTTGCACCTGACACTTCTCCATACTAATCGTGAGGGTCGCCGTATCGCCGCTGCTAAGGACACTACATGGAGACCATTATCAATGACTGAATTTGAAGCCTTCGTAGGTCTGCATCTGATTGCTGGCGCGTTGAAGGCTGGGCACCGTAACACTCGGGAGCTTTGGGATCTCAGAAATGGCAATCCGATATTTAGGGCTTCAATGAGTTTCCAGCGATCCCAGCAGATCAAAGCTGCTCTTGGATTTGATAGCAAGATGAGACGTGACCGCACCGATCCACTGGTTCCTATCCGTGAAGTTGTTGATCAAGTGAACTCAAACTTGGAAAGTCACTATGATCCGGGATCCCTTCTGTGTGTTGATGAACAGCTCGTGGAGTTTCATGGTCATGTTCGCTTTCAACAGTATATACCTTCGAAGTAAGCCTAGAAAGTTTGGTATAAAGATCTTTTGGATTACGGACGCTGAAAATAGCTTTCCTTTACGCTGCCTTGTGTATGTTGGGAAAGAAACCCTACCGGAATCGGAGCGAGAGACTGTCCAATCAGTGCATCTGGCCAAGGCATACATGGGTGTCGGGAGGAATATTACAATGGACAATTGGTTTACCTCGGTCAATCTGTGCGATCGACTCACAGATGCCAAAACTATAGTGTTGTTGGAACAATCCGCAGTAACAGGCGTGGGGTTCCTCCCGCTGCGAAGTCTTCTCAAGGAAGAACGAAAGGTGACTCTCGGCATTTCGTATCTGGCCAAAAGGTGCTATGCTCCTATTTTGACAAAGGCAATGCACCCGTTCTCCTTCTATCGACAAAGCACACCTATGACAAGCACAACGAGAATGAGAAGCCCGAAATCGTGGAATGCTACAATGCGACAAAGTCGGGAGTCGATAACCTAGACAAGTTGGTCCGTACTTACCGAAGCCAACGGAAGTGCCGGAGATGGCCCTACGGTGTGTTCATGGCACTGATGGATGTTGCTGTTATTGCAGCCATGAGAACAATGGCAGCTACGAACCATTACTCCTTCAAGATGGATCTTGGCTGCGAGATGACCCTCCCTCTTGTTCGTCAACGTGCTACTCATTCTCGTCTAACCAACTCAATCAAAGTGGCCATGGAGTTGGTCGGTATCAAACCCAACATCTCGCAGCCTGCTGTCGACAGCAACCAGCAACGTCAACACTGTCGGATCTGCTTGGATGAAGGTGTAAAGGAAAGGAAGACTCGCTTCAAATGTGCTGAGTGTCAAAAAGCCATCTGCATACAGCATGCAACAACCGTCTATTGTTGTCCTGATTGTATGTGATACTTATGAACTTTCTCCATTACTCAGTAATGGAATACAGCAGCTGACTATTTCAATTATACTGGTACCTGGATGAATTGTGTTTTACATTATAATACGTACAGTATGTAGGCCTATAATTGACAACTGCTATCACTTTTTAGATAAGCCAGATAAACATATATTTCCACAGACTACATGGCATCACCTAAAACAGTTTCACAACATAGGCCTACTGTGGTAAGCATATAGGCCTAGTTATTAGCTGAAACTAGCTAAATGCAGAAGTGAAGTGATGATAAACCATGGTATTCTAAAATCCAATGTTCCTACAACCTTCACTATAGATGAATAGCGGTGCTTATCTTCAATTTTATTACGGGTCTGGGCAGACCCGGGTTCATCATTTACCTAGTCTTACGTGAGGACATCATTTAACCGTTAACTACCACAGATGCAGCCATACAGCAATAAGTGTTCCTACTCGCATTTCTCAAAAGAGTTCAAAGGAATTCGAGCATCGGAAAAAAATTTGGGCTTTTTTCCTAAATCGCATTCTTTCGCTATTTGAACACATTGGGATATTTCGAGTTAAGTGCCTCATTTTAAGTTATGCTCAATTTTAACGCCTAATTATATCTGACGCTAATTGAAGGTGAATCTGAATCGGTAGCGACTACATATTGTAGAATGCTATGCATAGTGTTCGTTTTGAATTGATAATCTAACTTACAGGCGAAAATGTTAACAAAGCATAGGTATTCTCACATAAAGAACGAAAAATTTTACTAATTGACCTGGGGAACTTTTCATCAACAGAAGTTTTCACAAAGAAAGAAGGATTTTCACAGTTAACCTTAAATATCCACATGTCTAATATTTCTTACATGCAACATCAAACCACGAAAGTACTACATGTTTATCCACTGTTTTATCTAAAATATCAATAGGCGCATAAAGCTTCTTTAACTTAGCATTCACAAAACTTGTTCATTTCATACAAGCATGTTTGCATTTGAGTGAGCCTGTATGCTTGACTTTCATTTTTCGATGAGCAATGACAGCAATATATAAATATTGCAAGAAAATCTGTAGATCTTAGTAAAGACCTCCATCAATCTTAGTAAAAAATTGCGCATCTGTTTCCGTCTCTTGTTCACTGGTGCTTCAGGATCAATTTGACTTTTCGTCTCTTTAGGACGGATTTGGAAGTCGGTTTTCTATTTTTTTTCTTCAAAGCTTGTAATTATGACGATATTCAATTTCTTCATCGAACTTCACTGTGGATTCCTACA
Source organism: Prostheceraeus crozeri (assembly GCA_907163375.1). Classification (NCBI taxonomy): domain Eukaryota; kingdom Metazoa; phylum Platyhelminthes; order Polycladida; family Euryleptidae; genus Prostheceraeus; species Prostheceraeus crozeri. Next base: position 108,435 of record CAJQUW010008286.1, on the reverse strand, counting down.
ATTCTTCCATCAGTCATCACAATTTGTCTTTGCTTTCATGCTTCATTCTTATGGCCGCATCTGTCTTTTCTCACGTCTTTCGAAAGGAGAGCATCTTTGGATTGATCAATTTTGAAGCCCCGTGCACTACAGTTACATCAACTTCCTTTAGTTTTATTTCGTATCAACGGATGTACACGAAACTGCAAAGTAACATTTGAAAGCGCGATTACAATATACGTGTTCCAATTAAAGTTTGAAGGACCGGTAGCACCGGTTCGGATGGAGTTACCAGCAATCAAATGTCTTGTAGGAAGGTGCGAGGAAAAGGCCGGAGATGTGGGCAGTGAGGCAATTGGCACAGGTAATAATAATAACAATAATCTTTATTGGTGCGCAATGCTAATTCGGTAAACGCATTACATGCAGTTCAGTTGAAGTCAATGTTGTAGCAAAGTACAAATTATTTCAAACAAAATCTTATAAATGAATTCTGCAAACGCTTCTTCCGTGTTCGTGGAGGGCGCAAAATACACTGATTCCGGAGTGTGGGTGTTCGGGCTAGGAACAGTTCCCGCAGGGGATGGTCTGAGTCATACAAAACTTTTAGGAAAAGCTTCATACATTGCCTCTCAGCAGCAGGAGCGAAGGATGGATCTTCATTGTTTCCGAAATCTTTGAAATGCGTCTCTCAACTCGCACTAAACGGTCCATCAGATAATCAGGAAGATTACAAAATACAGGAAAACCGTAAGTGAGTACAGATTGGATCAGGGCCTTGTAGACTCGAAGTAAGACATCGGTTCGACAGCCGGATCGTTTCAAATTCCGAAGCACATAAATCCGTTTGTTGGCTTTGGAGACAACGCTGTCGATGTGTTTATTCCAAGAAAGGTCTTTAGAAAATATCACGCCTAAGATACGTTATCTTTGTTTTCAATATCATCGATGGGATGAAGGCTCAAACCTCGTTTGGTGTTAATGTCCATCACTGAGCATTTTTCCACGTTGAGGGGTAGACCAACCGCTGTGGACCAATAAGTGATGTTTCTCCATTCAACGACTAGATGGTCGTCATTCGTATTCCGAACGTAGTGAAGGATGGTGACATCATCAGCAAACTTCAGCATGTCTGAGTTTGGACAAATAGCGCACAGGCTGTCGATCACCAGGCAAAACAGAAAGGGTCCAAGCACGCTCCCCTCCAGTACTCCACTCGGAACACCGAACCATTCTGAAGTCGAATGAGCGATGCGCACTCTCTGTCGACGATCAGTCAAAAAGTTACTGATCCATTGAATGGCCTGATACGGAAGTTTGAGAGTTGAGAAGTTTGAATTCTGATTGCTGACTCCAGCATGACAGGGTGGGGTAATCGGTCGAACGCCTTAGCATAGTCCAGTGTCATGACTCGAACTGCTCCTGACTCCTTGTCCAAAAATTCGAGGATAAGATGATAAAAGAGAGTGAGTGCAGAAATCTTTCCTTTGCCAGGGCCGGGCAAATATGCGAATTGACTTGTCAAGTTTGTCGACAGCGCAAGGCAATATCCACTTATTAGCAACGAGTTTCTCCAGCATTTTTGAAAGAGTCGGCAGAAGTGAGATCGGCCGGAATTCGTTCACATTTTTGGCATTGGAGCACTTCGGGATCGGTGTTATATTGGCAAGTTTAAAACAATATGGAACGATTCTAAAATTCAGACTGTGATTGAAAATAGCGGTTACAGCAGGAGCAAGATTGGAGGCATAGACACGATAAACCCAGTGAGGAATGTATGGGTTTGTATGGGTGATCACAACTTGACGCAATCGTTCGTACTTCATCATGTCGCCGTTAGCATAAGCTTTATCTCGATCGTCTATCATTATCTTTAGAGACGGTTTCAACCATGGAGGATCAGAACTACGAAGTCGAATAGTTCTCGTAACGTATTTATGAAGAAAGATGCGCAATCGTCTGGTGTTGTTAATGAGTTGATGAGTGACAGGTGAAATGGAGATCACACATAGTTTGGAAAGCAAACATTCGTCGAATTCATGCGCGAATTCAAAACAATTTTTGATTTACCACTTGAAAAAAAGATGGCACTTAATCAAAATTCAAAATGCAACTTTTAGACTGAACAATAGCAAAATTTATTTGCGCTTTATGTCTGTCTTTAAAAGCACCAATCGTTTTCAAGATTCACAGCAATCAGTGGATCCATGGTGCGAAAACCGGTGTGATCTCATTCTCGGATAATACTTATCGCCTACGTTGTTTCAGCAACAAACAAAACGACAAAACACGATGCAAATCTACAAAAACCTCTAAGAAAGCTATAAATTTAATACATAAAATGCGGGGAAGGATCAATTTGATAATTTTGCAATCGACGTACCCACAAAAGTCAAATACTTAAAAAATATTTGAGATTATTTTCGGGCATTCGGGCAATTTTTAGAAGAAAAAGGCTCAGGCATTCAAGCATTTTCTGAAGAAAAATTTCGGGCATTTTTCGAGCATTCGGGTATGAGCATGTTCACTGCAATACAATTGGTCTACAATTCTTAATTTTGTCACTATTTCGGTTAAAGACGATTGTAGCGATGCGAATCCCGGTAGTGGATTTTAGAGCACTCCTTTGCTGCCAGTGGCTTAATCAATGTGCATGCTGCATGGTGCTTGATAATCACACAATAGTTATATTATATAACGTATGAATCCTTCATCAAAACAGACTTTACTTTCATGTAATAAGAAAAATCTGGAGCAAAAATATACCTATCACTTTATTTTGAAGTTTGCTTAGCTTGAAAGTCAAGATACAGCGTTGATAATCGTGATGCAAATTTCCATGTGTTGATGAAATTTACAATATGTGAAGCATATGCAACACACAGTCCACGCAGCAGTAGGCTATACACAAACGGTCAAAGACAGTGGAGATTGTTAACTCGTGAGAAAATTGGAAACTTAAGATATCTGTGAAGATTAAAAGATCGATGATAGCTCCTATCTTCTAGTGTATAGAAACAGAGCTGGAAAAATTCCACTGAAATTTTTTAATTCCAATTCCAATTCCAGAGCAGAAATTTCAACTCCAACTCCAATTCCAGTCGAAACAGTTCAATTCAATTCCAATTCCAATTCCATAATAGGATTCAATTCCGATAATTTCATGTCGCGTATAGTGTATTATGCTAATGTATCTGGCATTTGTTCGTTTTAATCTAACCTATGTGCCCTTATCCTATCCTCGTTGTTCCTGCGTGCCGTTCTCTGCGTCGTTCATATGTGCGTTCTCATGTTCATAGTTCATATTTCTTGTGTACATGTATATGTGTAACCGGTCAGTCTACGCCATTTTCGTTTCGTAAACGAGATATTCAATACGGTATTTCGTGAAAAAGAAAGAAGAGAAAATTAACGGTCAGCAAAGAATCAAACGCTGAGAGAGAGAGAGAGAGAGAGAGAGAGAGAGAGAGATGAGATGCGAATAAATCGATTAATAAACTGACAGAAGAAAGAAATTCAATGTGCGAATAACGTGATTGTTGATGACAGAAAAAACGACGATAGAAAAGATATCATGAAAACTGATTAATGGTCCATGTTCAAAAAGGAGATTATAAAATCCGTGATAAGAACGAAATGAAGTCGGGTCGAAAGCTAGCGGGCAGAGATTAAAGGAAACTCTTTCAATTTTTAAAAGAAAGTGGATTTATCGTCAAGTCTCAAAAATTGGTATAAATTAGAAACGATGAGAAATTGACACAATCACAACTACCAACAACAACAACACATACGATAGACATCTTCAGTAGCTGTTCGAAGAACTCCGGGCTCTCGCGGTGCAACTTAACTACAGAAATAACAACAACAATTGCCCGCCAGCGAACAACAACACAGCAGCGTATACAGCACGGGTGCACAACCTTTTACAGTTTTCTGCCGTCATTTCGAAGGCCGAAAGAATCACGGTCGCACTTAATATGTGTGCAGACAACTAGGTCAATAGCCAATCCTCTTTATATTGCACCACTCAAATTAGCTTTCCATGATGAATGACGCAGTGAAAATCGCATAAAGGCGTACGTATACTTGTAAAGGCAAGTTAACCGATGTACGACCGACGGTCATTTTTGACCCGAAATGATTTTAAGCTTAAGGTGTTATCACTCCAAAAGTTGAAAGCATGTTTTTGTAGGGGCAACCGAAGGAGAAAGCACTTTAATAAGCTACTATAATAATTCATAAAGGAATCACGAGCAGGTCTATTCAAGGCATTCATATATATATATATATATATATATATATATATATATATATATATATATAACCAGTTGTAACTCGCGCCCCACCAAAAAATACACTTTTACATATTCGCCTAGTGAAAGCGATTGACTGAAATTCAACGCGGTTTGCGACTTGAAGCTTATGAACAGTTGCCTCAAGTATGTTTTTGCTGTATTTCCCATGGCTATGGACCTCACCCGCATGTGGAAATGAGAAAAAACCCCATTTTCCACTTTTCCATGTGACAAGTGTTAGCACTCCCCAATGCTTCCGGGGATTGTTTGACAGTCTTTCCATCTTAATTTATAGCAAAATGACATTTCCTAAGCTTTATTGAAGTCTTAAGATTCAATGTAGAAAAATACATATTTAGGAAAATATAATTAAAGTCGAAGTTTTGTAGTTGTGCAGGGCCTATGGGGTGCTATGACCACAACTTCATATTGAAGTGAGTGTTTGATTGAGAAAGTTTGGATCGATGAATTTTCAAGCAATTTTTTGCATACCACCTTATTTTTGGTCATAAATCTCGAATCTGTCCTCAGTTTTTCCAAAATCGGTCATTAAGTAGGTCACCCAGATGACCTACTTTGACATGCAAACCTTGTATAACCCTTGTTTGCGGATATCCGTTCTCATTCAGCATCATTTACCACTTTGATGAGCATCCACATATGATTTTGATGTGAACATGTATATGACATAAACATTTGCTTGATTGAAGGCCAATAAGTAGGCCAACCAGATGACCTGCTTTTATCCAAAAACTGTCTTTATCCTTAATTGTCGGATATTTCATATCACAAAGTATCATTGACCTCCTTGATGGGCGTAAAGCATGATTTTAAGAAAAGAAAGCTCCTAGAATATTTTTTGCATGCTTGGAAGTCAAGAAGCAAGTCAAACACTCAAGTTCTTTTGCTCACAAAAACTTATCACGAAGTCCGTCATCGCTTGACGCTGTTGATGCTGCAGATTTTGTTGTTCATTAGCTTCGACATTGTGTATTGGTCTCATTTTGTACCATATTAATGTCTCGGCCGTGTATAATGGTCCTCACCATGCAAAAACCTTGAAATGGACATGAATGACGGAATTTCTTGAATTCTAGGATTTATTGTTTGACAACACAACCACAGATCCATAATATGTCACGAACAACTCACACTAGAGATGTACAAAGCACAAAGCATAAAGATTCTATCTTTTTATGGAACAATACTCTCTCTACACCGAAAATATGAAAATCTTTTCATGATTAAAGAACATTGTGTGAATTGTTTTACTGTACATAGGAATTGGAATGAACGTGTTTCAAAAAATGTTTTCACAGCTGGATGCTAAATACTTCATGACAGTCTGAGTCTTCTGCCTTTTGGACAAGGTCGAAATTACTTGACATATGTTATCCTCATCATCCAAGACGTCGTTAAGAAAAATGTCATGAATGAGAATATCTTACATTCCATCGCATTTCAAGTGTTATTTCATGAAACCTCGTTTTCATTAACCCATTAACGACAATGGCATAAATAAAGTACACCGAAAGAGTGACATATTTTTGATCGAAACCTATGCAGTTCGGCGACAATGACGTTCAAAACGATAAATTCATTTAAAATACCACTGAACCACGTGTATTTTCTCAACACTTTATTTTAGTGTTTCTTTTCCCGTGACTTTTGAAACAATTTTCTACCAAAAAACATGGCGAATGAGTAAGTGTGAAATTATCTACTTTGAATATATTGCATCATCATAACTGTCGGCAAAGTAATGAATAATGATACTATTTGAATGAATATAATGGATATTTGTTTCGTAATTAGTGTGTAGTATGAATAATTGATTATTGAAAAGTGTACTTTATTTAGTACGCTGTCATTAGGGTTGGCCACATGGGACAAATCAAAGTCAGCAGATGAGAATTGCAGAATGCCCTTTTCTAATGACATCAGTTTTAGTTATGTGTAAAAGTACTTCAGGAAAGAGCAGTATCTTTATAATACAAATTTATGGTATTACATGTACTACCAAGGTTTTATTGTCTATTAGCATTTACCTTCATAAGCAATTTTTCCATAAAATCATGGATGCGCTACAATGGTAATCAATCACGATCATTGACTTTAGCAGTACAAGAAGGATGATGTATTTGTACGTTGAAAAGTATACAAACAATGATATTGCAACAAAACAAAGTGAAAATAGTTAGTGGCGCTGGGGATCGAACCCGCGTCGCAAAGCCGTGATAGTCGTAGTTTTACCCACTAGACTGTGACACGTTGCTGACGACATGTGAATCTGCCGCTTAGTGTTCTAATAGCCTGAATTCCCCAGCTGCTTACCGGTATTTACTATTATCCTTCAGGGTCGACAAGTGCGTGAGATTGTGCGAGACGGCGACCTTGGCAGAGGCGTTAGACACCGCTGAAAGTGGGATAAGACGGATCTCCCGAATTCGCGCGATTTATGCAACGCCGCCTAATCTCAATTATGATTCAGATGAAGATAGTGCTCCAGAAGACGAGTCCGATGAAATAAGTTTGAATAACCTGGGATCGGGTTTGCTGTCTGCTCCGGCTGCAATTGAACTTATTGAAGATGAGGATAGTGATGATGAATTAAATGAACCTGCAGCTAAATGTCCTAAAATTGAAAATTGGGAGGAATCGTCGGTTTCAAGCAGTCATTCCGTAGTCGCGAACGGAAGTCGACAATTTTGAGATCACCGATCTTGCAAAATCCATATAGGTATGATCGCAAAGATCATTGGCTGGTGACGGTCGAGACTTAGAGAAGATGTCAAGGGTGTTCTAATGGCAGATCAAAGCTCATCTGCGAAAAGTGCAACGTTGGGCTTCACACTTGGTGTTTCAAAAATACCACTTACTGTAACAGTGACAACTCTACCGACAATGGCATACATGTATGCCACCTCTGTAGAAAAAAGATGGCGGAACGAAATTTCTCGGAAACGAATTTGTAATGAGAATAGGTATTCGTGAAAAATTTCACTGGTTTTTTTAAATTTTGATTGCTAAAAAAAATCCGGGCGTTAATGGGTTAATACTTCACATCGATTGAAACATTTCTTGGCTGTTATAGTCTTCATAATAAATATAAGACAAAACGATGTCATAAGTAATTGCGAGGCCTTTCGCCGATTCTTTTCGGGCAACACTTCGGGACGCGTACATGAAAGAAAATTAAAGTCATTATATACAGATAAAGTGAATAAAGTCAAAGAGTAAAAGTCACTGCCACGGGAGTGCGAGCGTCAACACTGTTTGCTTCTGAACGGATAAAACCGGCCGCAATGATGCTATCATTGTCGCTTCGAGAAATGGCAGCAACATTGGGTGGCGTGCACGAACCAGCTGCTTGAAGAGGGAGGTCTTCTGGTTGGCTGCGATCGAATGATGTGCACGTCATCGTGTGTTACTTCACAATACTTTACAATTTCATAGATTTGTTAGCAAAATTCGTTCGCCATAATGCTAGCTCTGCGACACTTTAGTATGAATAATGCTTATAAACATCAAGTCGAGGTCGAATATGTTGGATAATGAGTTGATTGACTAGTTCGATGATTTTAATTAGCAGTGGCTATTACACCGGCTTAGACCTAGAAAATTAAATCCATGTCCATTACCATGCCTCCTATTTCTGCGGTATAAAAATCACTCAGTTTAACTAGAAACATGAATCAGAGTGTGTCTTAACTCTCCTTGTGCGGTTGAGCCTTGGACATTCTTCGTCTTCTACATATCATGAAAAATCCAGTGACATCCTTAGCAGAGCTAGCTTGTTTCCAAGCTCCCATCGAATCCAAGATATGTAATATTCCAGAAACTCAATATACCGGAATCATCGTGCTTAGTTGTGATTGTTTTCATTTTGTTACTTATTTCAGAGGCAGTAGCATTGCTGGCTTAGCTGGTGTAGTAGCCGGAAGACCAAAATAATAGCTGCTACGCTGGTGTGATTGCCACGGCCATATATTGTCTTTTGCTAAGTGTATTTCAAAAAAGTAACTGGACTGTCGAAGTCCATTGCAGCCTGATTAATAGTAGGAACCACGTAGCAGTGTCCTGAATCCATCGAAGATATCCTCAGTTCAAACATTTGATCGTAGTGGGGCTCTCGAAGGGCATCGGGCATACAGTGGCAGCGCATCTGATCGATGCCCGGTTGTCATGTTGCACTCACCTGCAGCTTCCCTCCCGCTATCAAAAAGTATTTTGTTGAACGTTTGGACAAGGCTGAAAAGTAGGCATGGGTCAAGTGATGCTCTCTTAGAAACATTTCCTGAAATCTTTTTCGCGTTGTCCATTGGATTCGCCACGCAGTAGGCCTATTGATTTTCCTGATAGTCAAACTTTTTCTATCGAAGAACTATTGCTGCATGTCTCTCATCGAAACGATGCTATATCAAGCAAACTAATGCAAAATCGACACAGCACGATTAGCACTTTTAGCTGTTATGGCAAAGGTATATAACGTAGTTTTTAGAGCAATATCAACTACATGTACTACAATATCCTATAAAAAAATAGGATCCTGCTAACTTCTCAGTCATTGTACCTGTGATAAAAATAAATTTTGAGTCTCATCCAGACTACTTCGAAGAATAGTAATAAATGTACCGAACCGAAACTCTCAAATGTGTTTTACTTAAAGTATAGGGATGTCGGGTAATTGCAAGTGAATTTGCGGATTCACAATTCCAAAACGGTTCATCGGTAGTCGGTGTTTCGGTATCGGAGTGTAAAGCTCCACTCCAGTGATTCAGGAGTAAGGATACAAACACTGACTATCTGAACACATGCATGCAACACATCCATGGACACGGACCAGGCCCTGGCAGCATCTGTTTAGGCCTATTACACCTTGAAATCATCCTACCACAGGTGTTCGCTGTCAAAATCCGTCTCCGACAAGTGGAAGTTGATGATTGGTGATGACCGGGTCCTAGGAATTGGTGCGGACCAGGCCCTGGCAGCATCTGTTTAGGCCTATTACACCTTGAAATCATCCTACCACAGGTGTTCGCTGTCAAAATCCGTCTCCGACAAGTGGAAGTTGATGATTGGTGATGACCGGGTCCTAGGAATTGGTGCGGACCAGGCCCTGGCAGCATCTGTTTAGGCCTATTACACCTTCAAATCATCGTACCACAGGTGTTCGCTGTTAAAATCCGTCTCCAACAAGTGGAAGTTGATGATTGGTGATGACCGGGTCCTAGGAATTGGTGCGGACCAGGCCCTGGCAGCATCTGTTTAGGCCTATTACACCTTCAAATCATCGTACCACAGGTGTTCGCTGTTAAAATCCGTCTCCAACAAGTGGAAGTTGATGATTGGTGATGACCGGGTCCTAGGAATTGGTGCGGACCAGGCCCTGGCAGCATCTGTTTAGGCCTATTACACCTTGAAATCATCCTACCACAGGTGTTCGCTGTCAAAATCCGTCTCCGACAAGTGGAAGTTGATGATTGGTGATGACCGGGTCCTAGGAATTGGTGCGGACCAGGCCCTGGCAGCATCTGTTTAGGCCTATTACACCTTGAAATCATCCTACCACAGGTGTTCGCTGTCAAAATCCGTCTCCGACAAGTGGAAGTTGATGATTGGTGATGACCGGGTCCTAGGAATTGGTGCGGACCAGGCCCTGGCAGCATCTGTTTAGGCCTATTACACCTTGAAATCATCCTACCACAGGTGTTCGCTGTCAAAATCCGTCTCCGACAAGTGGAAGTTGATGATTGGTGATGACCGGGTCCTAGGAATTGGTGCGGACCAGGCCCTGGCAGCATCTGTTTAGGCCTATTATACCTTGAAATCATCCTACCACAGGTGTTCGCTGTCAAAATCCGTCTCCGACAAGTGGAAGTTGATGATTGGTGATGACCGGGTCCTAGGAATTGGTGCGGACCAGGCCCTGGCAGCATCTGTTTAGGCCTATTACACCTTGAAATTATCCTACCACAGGTGTTCGCTGTCAAAATCCGTCTCCGACAAGTGGAAGTTGATGATTGGTGATGACCGGGTCCTAGGAATTGGTGCAGACCAGGCCCTGACAGCATCTGTTTAGGCCTATTATACCTTGAAATCATCCTACCACAGGTGTTCGCTGTCAAAATCCGTCTCCGACAAGTGGAAGTTGATGATTGGTGATGACCGGGTCCTAGGAATTGGTGCGGACCAGGCCCTGGCAGCATCTGTTTAGGCCTATTACACCTTGAAATCATCCTACCACAGGTGTTCGCTGTCAAAATCCGTCTCCGACAAGTGAAAGTTGAGGATTGGTGATGACCGGGTCCTAGGAATTGGTGGGTCGGGCGCAAGTGACAGAATGGGGCCCAAGTTACAGAAGTTGGGGCGCGAGTGACAAGTACATATGTATAGTGGGGCCCAAGTTACACTTATTTATTCGCATTGGGGCGCGAGTGACAGGAAGTGGGGCGCTAGTGACAGCTATTTATACGAGTTTGGGCGCGAGTGACACTTATGGGGCGCGAGTTACACTTAGGGTGGGGCGCGAGTGACAACTGGTTATATATATATATATATATATATATATATATAGGTACGGCCTATAGGTAGGCTACGACCGCAGGTTGCGCATCCCTGGTATACAGCAACACATCAGCGAGCGCAATTGAAGATTGACGGTATAAGTGACACTGATATTTATGATATTATTTTGGTATAAATGAGTCCGATCGAATTGAAGTGAAGTCAACATTAAGAAGTGAACTGTAAGTTTAAAGTTATTCTTTCATCGTTGCGTATCGTATCTATATAACTATAGTCTTAAAAATTAATATTGTTAATTGTTGTGATTGGACGTTGCGATTTCAATTTTTGTACAAATAGATTTATCACAGGTCTATCGAAAAAGTGGAATTGAGGTTTATCAGGGTCAATTCCAATTCCGACGAAAAATGGAATTAATTCCGGATCGGAATTAATTCCAATTCCGACTTTTCCAACTCTGTATAGAAATTGTTCGATAATTCGTTGATGACAAACTGACTCTATTTTCTATTTCAGATTTCCAAATCGATTTAAAATCTTTCCAAATGAATTTCAGACATTTCCAGATGGATTTCAGATTTCTCCTATTGAATTTCAAACATCTTCAAAGTGGAATTTCTGACAGATGTAGGAAATTCAATTAGAGAAATCTTAAATCCATCTAATGTCTGAAATTCATTTGGAAAGATCTGAAATGTGCATGGAAAAGGTGCAGTTGTTTCCAAACGTTAACATGCAGAGATAGGGAAGTTTTCGGTCTCTTTGAAAGCGACCATAAAGTCTGCAAATCATTGATTTAAGGCAAAAACATCAATCACCGAAAAATATTCAAAATTTTCCATTTACATCACTAGCAGCAGTCGAGCATCAATTGCAACCAGTCTATGGTAGAGATCATTGACAGATTCCTAATAACGATATATGTCAAAGCGGAAACTATTTGCTTGGCTCTGCTTGTATGACCTCTACTACCAGCCCGATTGCGATTTTAGATCGATATAGTCATTCTAGTCAATTATAAAATTTTAAGGCCTAGTGACTTTTGATTGACAAATTTGGACAAAGCACCTTAATGATAATTTGACCAAGAAGTGACCTACATGTAGGTGCTTTTCTAACTGCTTTTCAAAAGGCTGTCATTCTTAAACTATGCGTCTTTTATGCAAATGAAAGGAGTTCCAAAATGAGAATATACCCAAAAAACGTATGTTACAATTTCTTGTTTATTGAATAAATATTTGCCGAGCAATCTTATTTCAAAAATAGCGCTTTGAATTTTTCCGAGGAAAAATATTCTAAAATTAGATGTTTTGTGCATTTGTGAAAAAGTGAGCATTGAAAAAGGTGACTTTATTACTGTACTGATGAAATTTACTGTATTCCTGACCTAAATTTGTAATATTTAACGAATACATAGTATATTGAATCCATGACATTTATTTGAAGACCGGTAGAAAAGTACCTACATGTAGGTAATTTTCTATGTATTGGTATTTAGTCAAGATATATTTCTTACTAGCCGTAGTCAGATTGCTTTTCAATATAAGAACATCGATGATATACCAATAATAAATAATGAAGCAATTTCTTTACCTAAAGCTAATTCATACTTCGCTATAATCGAGCTTTGAATATTTTTCCTGCTTCTTTTCATACGAAAATTAAATTTGCTTCGCATTTTTTTCTGAAGATGGTTCACTGAGATGACTTTTATCTAAAAAATAACATTCTGCGATACAACTTTGCATTTCGGACAGCTGGATTTGCATATACCTATATTTCTCATCTGAGTTCCAAAGGGTCAAAGGTTAGTAAGAATTGTACCTACATGTAGGTAGTTTTCTTATTATGGGGCTACTTGAGAAGAATATCGAATTCTCTTTTTATTTGTTTGGAAATTTGTTTTTATATGAACATAATGCGACTACTGTTATTAAAATAATTGCTTTCTCACTTCAAACTATATTAAGCATCATGAATTTAACAAAAAAAAAACGAATATTCTATCTTACAAGACTCTTTTTTCTTTAATAATCACATAAATATAAGTTTTCAAGAAACATACATGTACTTCCGAAATTCTTTACATGAGCTTGCAGTTCGACATTATCAGGTGGTCTGAATCAATCATTGCTTCACATTGGTGGACAGGAATGGCGCTATGGGATAATGGCCTACATGTAGGAACATTTCACATTTCCGTCACATCTCAAAATTAAGACACACGCGTCCTTGAAGGTTAGGAAACAAAAAGTCAGCGTTGTTGTGTGACTCATATCAATGTCAGAATCTGACCTGGCTCTCCCAAGCGATCCCGCGAGGTTGTATTGCACAGTATTCTAAAGTCGCCTCTACCCTAAGGACACAAGCGGAATTTCATTGGCTGCCAAAGTTGTCGTGATTCGCTTCTGTCGATCATGGCAATGTTGGTATCATAGCATAGTATTCGTGAGTTCGTGAGTGTCCTCATATGCGTCGAATCTTATCCACAATCAGTGAGAAGCGCAGCAAAGAAATTCTGGTGAAAGGTGATAGGGTTTCTGTTACAAAAACATACTTCGACGGACCTGAAGATTTAGTTCCTTACCCAAGCTACCTTCCTGATGTGATGGGTATCAGAAAATATGTGGTACAGTTGAATTTTATTACTGGAATACTAGGAAAGCACGCATTCAATGGGATATAGATGGAAAATACTCAGACGCCCCCTTAGAAGATCTCACAAAAGAAAGCAATGATGTACCCAAGCAGGTAAGTGACCGTTTATGCTGTCTACTCTATATACTACACAAGCTTGTGATATACTAGTTAGCGCTCCATCTACATGCTTACGTACTTACGAGCATAGTATATACTTTGTATGTGCATCCGTATGCAACTAACTGATCTATTGTACGAGTATTGCAAGTGGCTTAAGCTGACTATCGATCTGCTACTCTATATAGTAATTCCTGTCTTTCGTTATTAATAAGGATGAACGCGATATGTCCATTCGCCTGGTGGCAGCAAAGTCAGAGGACCTGATGCACAATTATTAATATTGAAATGTTTATGAGATTTCATCCGCATTCCATCAATTCTGTACGTCTGCTTACCTATTTGCCTATCACGCAAACTATTAGTTGTACATGTATTAATTAAGAAGCCGTAGTATTGAGGCTACGGGCAATTTCTCTCTCTACATGCCTTGTTAATTTTTTATTTCTTGATTGATTGTGATCATACACTTTCATATAAACGAGTCGCAGGCCTACAATGCGGCAAATAAATATGATTGAATCATAATAAAAATGCATGCATACAGCATGTTTCATACATTGTATAGACTACGGTTCTATTCTAATAATGTTTATATAACAGCATAATTTGTCGACTCGGTCAAGTAGGACTGCTGCAAATATTTCTATACGTTTATAGGCCTATTTAAATTTGCAGATTCCTCCTACGTCATCTTCCGTTGATGATGACGCTCAAAGTGCAGGAGGTGACATTGATTTGGACGAGGATTCGAAAAGTGTAAGCTGTAATGATTTACGAATTTAGTCTAAACATATGAACTCAACTTCATTCTTTTTTAGGATTATCAAGAACCTCCATGCAAGAAGAGAAGGATATCATGGGAGATAAGGAGTACGTCAAAGAGTTTGGATCAACTACAGCATGCACCCTTAGGTTGACTAGTCCTTGGAAAGCTACTGGCAGGATCGTAGTTGGCGATTCGTGGTTCGGATCTGTGAAGAGTGCCGTGCAGCTATATTTGATCAATGGTTTGTACAGTATTATGTTAGTCAAGACTGCCCATCGCTAATATCCGCGAGAACTCTTGAATCGAAACTTAAATAGAGGGGAATGGATGTCGGCCACGTCAGCAATAGAAAACGTCGCTCTGCTTGCAGTTAAGTTCCAAGATTTAAAAGAAAAGAAATTTATTTCTACATGCTCAACAAGCACTGCCGGGCTATCAAGGACGACGAAACGCGGCGACATCATTTCAAGACCCAAAGTTGCTGAAGATTACTTGAATTATTCAGCTGGTATTGACATACATAACCATGTCAGGACGGGGTCAGTTGGTCTCCAAGATTCATGGAAAATTAAGAGTCCCCACTATCGTCAATTTGCTGGTATAATCGGCTTCCTGTTCACTAATGCTTTCCTTGCGAAGCAGTACTTTCGTGTACCAACTCTGAAGCACTGCTCGTTCAAAATGGAGTTGGCAAACGCATTAGTCAGTTACCAAGATTTTCAATCGACAGAAAATAGGCCAATAACACGTCCACGAGTCTCCGTCGATCAGCAAGATGTCCGATGTGTCCACGTTCTTCAAAAATTCACTCCCGTGGGAAAGCGCCATCAAAAGTTTAGCTTTTATTGCCAGCATGGACGAGCGACTCCAAGCAGAATAAAGACCAGGTAAGATGCACTCACTAATAATAACTGCCTTTAATATGCAATAGGGATGTCCATTTTCAGCTATTACTGCGATCTGTGGCTCCAACCAGGGATGGAACCGTTACCGGTCGACCGGCGCCGGTCGGGTCTGGTACCGGTCAAACTTTCTGACCGGCCGGTCACTGACTGTCTCCTCTGATGAACTTACTTTAACTCTGAAGAGACCAAGTCCTACTCGTCCATGGCGGTCCTTCTACGATGTGTATCATTCTTTTAGTGTGTCATATGAAGATCTTCGACGTATTCTTCATACACGAGACATGGAATACCGTTTGTTACCCGTTTCTCCGGAACTTCTAAAAGAATTGGTTGACTTTTTTCGACATTTCAATTCTATATTTGATTATTTAGAAATGTCTGACAAACCATCGATTCAAAATGTCATACCAAGTTATTATTTGATGAAAGAATTCGGAGCCGCTACTCCCAATGTACATGAGTCACGTGGCGTGATATTACTAAAGGAATACTTTCTGAGCGGATTGGATGAAAAGTATTGGTCGTCTACGACTGAACTACATAAAGTTGTAACTGTCATGGATCCAACTTTTCGACAACTATCTTTTATTGAAGATCAATTTCGTAATCAGTCTATGGAGAATGTGAAAATTGATATCACATCGAAGTTGTCTTCATATATTAAAATCAAACCTACAGCAAGTGAATCTACGGTCTCTACCGAAGTACCACCAAAAATTACCAAAATTGATCCGTTTTCGAATTTCCGATCTTCGTGTTCAGCTGCTCTTGTTTCTTTGCATTCTTCAAACAAACTCGAATTGTTGCAAGAATTTGAAAACTACAGGGTGGCCAATAATTTACTGACGGTTTTTAAAAAGCTATAAGTTATCTGGTTTTATGAATTATTCGCTGAAACTACCGAAAAAGACTCGTCTTTCATTGGAGATTTTATGAGACATAATGAATAATCAGAAAGTGAAAACATGATAGATAGGCAGACCTTTATTTATGACCTTTATTTGTGACCTCCACCGTTCACATGGCATTGTTCAATGCGTGTCTTGAAGTTCTCCATTACGGTGAGAAGCATGTGCGGAGTTATCAACGCGATTTCACGCTCAATATTCATCTTGAGCGTCTGAATGTTGATTGGGTTTGGGGTCTGGAGCAGAAAGGTCTGGTGAACGAGCAGGCCAGGTTATTGTTCCGAATCGCGAAATCAATCGATTGGGAAATCTTTCACGCAGAGTGGTCATAGTTTCACGAGCGGTGTGAGGAGTCGCACCATCCTGTTGAAACCAGAGTTCATCACTGTCCACTTGAGGGAAGAACCAATCGACAAGCATGTGTCTATAGGCGTTTCCATCAATTGAACCATCGAAGAAATATGGGCCGTAAATCCTTTGTGAGGACAATCCACACCATACTGATGCACGCTCCGGATGAAGTGGCTTCTCGATCATCAGCTGAGGTTGTTGCGTACCCCAAAACCTGTAGTTCTGCTTATTGATGAATCCTGACAAGTTGAAATGGGCTTCATCAGACATGATCAATTTGTGAGTAAGATCATTTTGAGTCCAAAAAGCAACACAGAAGGCCAGCCGCGTTTCATGATCCGTAGGTTTCAATTCTTGAACGATTTGGATTTTGTACGGGAAAAGGTTTAAATCGGCAGTCAAAATTTTCTGAAGCGATGATTTCTTGATGTCCAATTCTCGTGACCTTCTTCGTATTGAGGTGTTTGGGTCTCTCTGCACACTACGCATTACTCGCCCCACGTTCTCTTCATTTCGAACGGAAGTTAGTCGCCCACTTCTTTCCGATTCATGAACTGATCCAGTTTCTTGGAAACGTTTCACAATTGCTTTAATCGTGTTTGCTGCAGGTGGGTCTCTTACTCCAAAATGGGAACAATGCTTCCTTTGGGTCATTATCACGGACTTTCCCGATTCAAGAAACAGCTCGACAACTTTTATTCGTTGTTCTAAACTTAATCTTTGAGACATTTGATTTTTGTGTTATCCGCACACTTACAATAAATTGGCAGTCAAGCTCGTTCACTTCACATTTTTCTAACAACGATCTGACCTGCGCTCATGAGTGATTGTCATTGTGACTGCCAGACACTGTCGGCATGGAAAGTGAATTCGGACATCGATAACAATTGAATTGACACGTAAATTTCCGTTAATAACACTGGACATGCTTATCAATGGCGAAGAAGAATGGCATAGAAAGTGAATTCGGACATCGATAACAATTGAATTGACACGTAAATTTCCGTTAATAACACTGGACATGCTTATCAATGGCGAAGAAAAATGTTTTCTAAAATGCTCTTTCCGTACATAATCCAAATCTATTGAGAACTTCTAACAATCGTCAGTAACTTATCGCAAACTTTCAAAAAAAAGTCATAAAAATAACTTTTTATAAATAAACTTATGTTCGATATCTGATAACTTTCCTGAATTTTCTTCCTCACATAAAATCTCCAAGAAAAGAGGTGTAGTATCACCTTATAACTTATTACCTTATTTCCTGTAGTATCAGCCAATAACTCCTTAAAACAAAGAAGTAATAGCATATTAAAAACCGTCAGTAAATTATTGGACACCCTGCACATGAACGAAAATTTTCATGGAATATATTCAACCAATCCATTAGATTTTTGGAAAAAGAAACAATCGACCTACCCTCTGTTGAGTGAAATATCCCGGAAGATATTCGTAATTCAGGCATCGTCAGGAGAGAGTGAAAGACACTTTAGCATTGGAGGTTCTGTATTGACCGCGATCGTCGCAATAGACTTGACCCATCCACTGTCGAAAGTCTTGTTGTATTAAAAGAAGGAGACATAAATGGATTGTGGTAGCTAGGATAAGTTTTTCATGTTAATCATATTTGTTTTAAACGATTTGAGAAATTTTCAGTTTTCATTCCATGATTCCGTAAAACGTTTCAAAATGAGATAGTAAGTAAAATTTTATTTAAATATTAAATATACTTAGTAATAATAAAGACTCGTATAATGTACATGTAGTCATATATCATTTCCTACACGTCGTACATATGCCTACTTGTAGTCAAAATTAGTTATGCTTATACTTATCTTAGATTCATGATTGCTCTGAAGGCTATATGTAATTTTACTGCTATATCTGTCTTCTTGATTTGCTAATTAGACCTACTAATCTAGTAGGTATATTGGTACAGTCGAAGACAATAAATTAATTTGCTAATTACCGATCTAGCTAGTACACATAGGCTACTCAGATATATTAGTATCGTCATTCTTTGGGTACTATATAGGCCTACGTAGTTTGGCATAACCGCATTTTGTATAACCAACCGGTCGGTCGGGTACCGGTGGGGTCGGGTCGGGAAAATCACGACCGGTTCCATCCCTGGCTCCAACTACCCCATCTGTGCTCCGACTACACGTGATTGATGGGTCCTACACGTTCAGAAAGGAATGCCGCTGAAAAGACGCTTCCATCATAAGATTTGATTGAAATTAGATTGAATGTGACTTGTTTATGTAGTTTCAGTATGCTACATGAATAAGCATAGTGTCTGTCAGAGATATTCTGGTTCTTACTTGTGAATCAATGATTATACCGTTTTGTTAGCAGCCTATGTCTTTTCAGTTAATTTTTGTATAGGCCTTAGCCTAACTAAACATAGTTGATAAAATAATCTTTGCCTTATGAATGAATAAGCATAAGGAATCATAAAATTTATTGTTATCTTTTGAATCTAGTTTTTTAATAAGCGCTTTAAAGTAAAATTTTGGCTTCCCAAGCCATAGTTGTATTTTGAATGATTGTCCAGCAGTAGCCATACATTAAATAAATCAATAGTTGGTTTACATCAATTTGTCCAAAAATCCTTAAGAACAAAAGTACCTAGATGTAGGTCATTTTCTAAAATTTGAACTATTTCGTTCAATTTGGATATTGGGCTTCATGATAAGAATATTTGATATAAGTGCTTTGTAAATGATATCATCTTGTTAAAATAAGTGAGAAACGTACCTTAGTAAGGATATTTTGATAAGGAAGCTAAGGGAAACGATGATTTGTTTAAATAGGCAATCACTCCATCTCATATTTCAGTTAGCTTAAGATGAAATAAATGAATCTATACTCTAATGGTTGCTCTACATTTGTCCTCATCAAAATTACAGCACTAAATATTTTCAGGATTATCAGCCTATAGGCTAAAAATGTTAATGAGTTAAAATGGCCTACATGTAGGTACATTTCAGTCGAAGTCTTCCAGATGCTCCATAAAGTTGAAACTTGCATTCCAGACCAATTGAATGGTACAGTAATATTGTCCATTCTTTGTGTTAATTGCGCAACGCGAAAAATTCCGCCTCACTGGCATTTTAAATGATGGTTTTATACTACTGCTAGTAATCGCCTCTTGGGAACCATGTAAGGTAAATAATATGTCGCAATATTAATCTGGAAGGCTTTGTGAAAAAGATGGTGTGATTTTTGCAAATCTCAGCGCTGTAGTTTGTGAGTTTTTAGAGAGATTTCCTACAACTGATTTGCCTCATCGAAACTGATCAATAAGTTCAGAGAAACTGGCTCCGTGCACGATGCAACACGTTCAGGTCGACCAACAGTCTTAACTGAGCAGAAGGTCACTGTCATTTCCGAAGCTATGACTCATAGCCCAAGCAAGTCGATGCGTCGCTTGTCTCAAGAAGTGGGTCTATCTCTCGGGGCGGCTCATACTGCTGTGAGAAAGAACATAGGCCTATATCCATACCGCATCTCTTGCCAGCATGAATTGAAGGATGCCGACCATGATAGGCGTCTTCAGTACTGCTTCTTTTTCAAAGAAAATCTGAATGGAAATGATGTACTCGATAAAACTTTCTTTTCTGATGAAGCTTGGTTTCATCTTTCAGGGTATGTCAGTAGCCAGAACTCCCGAATATGGTCTATCGAAAACCTGCACGAATTTGTTGAGAAGGAATTACATTCTCTCAAAGTTGGGGTATGGTGCGCCATGTCAAGAAGGCGAATAGTTGGACCAAGATTTTTTACCGAGACTGTTACAGCAGAAAGATATTGAAATGAAATCATTGCTTCGTTCGTCAACGAATTAACTGACGATGAAAAAACAACTGCTTACTTCCAACAAGATGGAGCAACTGCGCATACCGCCAATTCCTCACTTCGATGCTTGGGTGAAATATTCCAAACCAGAATAATCTCCAAAGGAATTTGGCCTCCAAGATCCCCCGGACTTCAGTGTCTTGGACTTTTACTTGTGGGGAGCGGTAAAGCAGAAGGTCTACCGAAGCAAGCCACAAGATCTACATGAGTTAAGAGATAGCATCCGACAACAAATTGCCGCTATCAATCTTGAAGAAATTCACCGAGTGTTTGAGAATATGAGACGTCGAATAGACCTCTGTATTCGTGAGCAAGGTGGACATTTTCAACAGTTTTTGTAAGATATAAATATATATTTTGTTATCACGTAGTAATTGATGTTTTTACAAAGGAACTTTACTATTCATAATGCCCTGGCAATCTATTTCTAGGCAACGAAATACTAAGCAGGGATTGAATTATTAGGTGCACAGTGACTTTAGCAGTGAGTTGAGTCAGCTATTATCTCACGTATGTCTCTAAAACGATGAACTTAGGCCAGAACAATGAAGAAGCTTTCATAGTCAGTTAAATGAATCTTTTGCATATGATCAATAGAGCTTTACTTTTAAACTATAGCAGCAGCTACAGTTTTGAAGTTCACCATCATGTGATCAGTCGTAACAGTTGGTTTTGTGTTGTCTTACTTGTGCAATCAAATGAGTGTCATGAAAATAAATCTTAATTGTAGAAATAGCTTATGTTGAATAACAGCTTTTGAGATTCTACATGTAGCCTCAACAAATTACCGGTAAAACAAATCGTCCGAAATAAAAACAAAACACAGCTTCACCACAAAAGAATTCACGCTTATTGCGATAAATTTTCATATATAAAAAAACTCGTAGATGAAAAAACCAAGCGAGTGGATACAACGAAAATGCAACATCACCGACGATAAAATCTCTCTATAAACAATGAAATACAACATCACTGACGAAAATCTACTGATAGATAATGAAAACATAATATCACTGGAGACAAAATCTCTTCTCAAACAATCGAGTGTCCTAAATTATCCAACTTTGAAAAATTAAGAAATATTCAAAATTCAAAAAATATGCGATTAGCCTAAATTATGATAGCAGTGATATAAGCAACTATTACAAATTACGAGGTACACCGATGAACAAAACAATTACATGGTGATAATTAATCGATGCACAAATCAATAAGACTATGATAAGTACATATCAATGAAAACAAAAACTGACATCTGACGAAACATATGTTGTCAAAATTCAATAAATGCACTTCAGATCTTAATAAAAATATTGAGCAAGACGAAGTAGCTCACCAATCAATGAAAACTATACGCTGACAGACAGTACATTCACTAATAAATTGTCAATCTAAACTTTAACAAACTCGTTATTGTTTGATCTTTAATGCTCTATGTTCGAATAAAGAAGGGTTCTTAATTTGGTGTCTAAAATTCGAGGTTATGAAGACGCAGGTGAATACAGTATGCAAAATCACAAAAATAAATGTACACAACCTGGTAGAGAATTCAGTCCTTCGATCTCTTCTTTTTCTCGATTCTGCTTCTTTCTTCGATGTTAACTAAGTCGAACTTTAATGTCTTAGTTTCTCGTCATTTTGTCGCTCCTTCACCAGCTCCTCTTCAAGGCTCTTCGCAGATTTTTCACGCTCTTTCTCGTCGATCTTCCGTTCTTAATAAGCTCTTCTGGCATTTCGTACATTTTCACGCAGCTCATCCGTGATAGGCACAATAGCAAAAAATATTGATCGAATTCAAGTTAAATTTTTAGGAATGTAAGCGCTTGGATACTTGCTGGTCAAGGCTTGCGCGTTTTCTGTAATTATATCCAACAGCAAGCTGAAGTCGCTCTCCACATCAGCATTTACGTGTGATATGATCAGACATTAGGACGAGTCGATCGTTAGAATTCGAATGCTCATTTGTGAGGTAATCGTAATCCAAAATTCCAGTACGGTCTCGCTTGTTGAGGACTCTAGGCCTACTTGGAAGTCTGACACCTCGTAATTCGCACCTCAGCTCAGTCAGCTCGTCTTCCTGCACGACATTCTTTAGTTTCTCAGTGACATTGACCGCCCATGTTTCTAGATTGATGGAACTAATGTTCTTCAGATCAAAGAACCGCAAGTCCCGCAACAATTTGTTCTCGGAAGGAAGATAGTGCACAAGCATGCGGATCGATTTTCAAAGGACTTGATACAACATATCTTGAAATATCCTCAAACAGTATTTTCAGCATGAGAATTTCGTACAATAGTCATATGATTTTGTCCAAAAAATTTATGCAGCAGGGCATGAAAAATTTACAAAAGATAAGTATTTTTCACCACATTTACGCAGCTGGTCCGACCACTGACTTCATCCTTTTTTTATTGTAGAAAATTGAGCACACTGGACTGTACAGGCAATGTCCTGACTCCTGATGATGAAATGGGTGAAAGAGCTCATGAAGGCATCGGATAGTACTAAAAAGGAGTGTTGACTGTGGCAGGGACATAAAAACCAATTGTAATTTGGAATCTCCTGTGGAGAACGTCAGTGCAAGCACGCTATCATCTGCTAAAACACGCTTTTCATCAATGTCAAATACGTCGATTGGATTCAAATAGAGTGCGACAAACAATTCATGTAATAGGGAATTACAGATTACAATTGCTCGTGTGCTGTTCTTCCCAAGTGCTATCAATAAATCCCTGTGATACATGTAAGAGCAACTTGAACAAAACTAACCAGAGGAAAACTATCAATTTGAGATTTATGTTAACTCCTGTATTTACAATGATTGCTCATGATCACTCAAATTCATTTTTCCAGAGTTATTCAAGAGTCTGGGAATCTATAATGTCATGATCCATTCCCTGAGTGACATTCTGTACACAAAAATCTATCATCTCTATGCATCCAAATCGTCTTTAATCGATGTCAGCATCACTGAATGACAATTCCACTCCTTGTAAAGTGTTTCGAGCTGAAATATAAACATGAAATCATAAGTTCAATCAAGCTATTGCCATGGGCAAGAGTCAGTGAAATACGTATGATGAATTCAACCGTTTATTGAGTAATCAAAAGCAGGATGATTTAACTTGAAATCATCCGGTAATTATTAACTTATTAGGTTTGCACTGATATAAAACTGCATTTAACAAACTTGAAAGGAAAATACTCGACAATTTATCAAAATGATAATCGTTCCGCCTGTTATTTACTATTCTCAATGGATATCCGTGACTTTCTTCGACAGCTCTTTTCTACACATTTCTCCCACAGAAATCTTGTTCACCAGAAAACTCTTTCGAACACTGTTTATTGCCCTATCACGACTGAGACCTGTCTGAGAGTTAGTTACTGTAGTGTAGATCTTCAAAGGAAGAAGCTGCCATATTGTGAATAAATTTCGATAAGGCATGTTATCATAGATCTGGTCAAGAGGTAGGATTGATAGCGAATATTTGTAATTTTAGTATGAAAATGTTGCAATGTGTAGCCTGTGATGATTACTGTTAATTGAGATATCAATCATAAGATAACTGATCCTTTAAAATCCATGATAATTCTGTTTTAATGGATAGCTAGCATAATTTCATTTTTTCCATGCATCGACTTTCAATCCATCTGACAAGGCTATCAATGCAATAGCTGAACTGCAAAGTGACTTCGAATATTTTTTACATTACCTCAAATATACATGCAATTGCTCATTGCTAGGAGAAAGGAAATCACAACTCTAGCAAAAGAATAAGGATTTTTGTCTTTTTAAGATAACCCAGGCTGTCAAGCGCCGATTTTCCGAAAAACAGAAAAAAACAGGCAGCTGAATCGGGAAAAAACAGACAGCAGATCCGGGAAAATACAGAAAAAAACAGTCAAACAAATAAAATAAAATGCAAAATAGAATGCTGAATCGTATTGAAATTAAAAGCATTTGGAAAAATCTGTACCTGTTTTACATATACAAAACATACTGGGGAGGGGGAATGCATTTTTAATGTATATACTGCTAAACAAATGTTGCATATGAGCCAATTAGTCAACACTATACATTCAACTTGAAATTTCTCAGATATTCATCACATCGAGTCCGTCAAACTTTGCCTTCTAGGGCGATAATTGTCAAAGAATCGTATATTGCATCAATGTTTGTCTATCGCAATTTTCTTTGTTGAATGTAACTTCCTATGTCTGCTTGTCCTTTGTAATTTTTTTAACAGTAACCATGAAGTTATAAAAAAAAAGCTTAAGCCCATGACTTCTGACTTATATTCAGTAAATTCATTTTGGCGCATGCTACTTATGCAGGCCTCGTGGAAAACGCTACCCCATCTTGTCGAACAATGACTGTGTCATCGATAAAGAGCTGGCACATCAGTTGTATGTCACCTACAAGAACATAACTAAGTTATAATGGTTTCAGCGAGATTTATGTACATTGAATTTAGTAATTCAAAAGCTAAAATAATTGCAGAAACAAATCTATAATAATGTTTCTCTCTCTCAACCAGCAGAAACTAAAGAAAATTTACGCAACGCGTACATGATTAACAATGGAAGATGTTTCAGAAGTTCAATACACAAGTTGTTTCAGTAGTGAAAAATCACAAATCCGTATAAACTATCACAACACTGCATTAGATATATCATACACATGTACATGTATACATGCGCATGTAAGTTTAACAAGATATCAAACCTGATATAGTCCTATATAGTATGGTAATATCAACTTTCCCGAAAGAAAAACTGCTAGAAATATTCTCTCTCCAACGTGTATGAACTTGTGAAATATGTAATAAATTCATCAAGATTTAATGAGGATCAACATAGCACGGAATAGTTCGTTCGGAAGAAGTAGGAGCCAAACTAAACGACTAGAAAAATTAATAAAAGAACTTAGACAAGAAAAATTAAAACAAAACGACTAGAAAAATCAATTCAAGCAGAAAAAAACTTCAAAACAAAAACAATCAACTGATCTAATAGTAGATTACATTACTCAGAAATATTTTGGAAGAACGGAAGAGAAGCTATACTTTACTTCTTCTGCTTCTTCGCCGCTTTCAATAGGATGCTCATTGCGCGCTTCCTTTTCTCAACTATATTCGACCGCTCGTTTCTTTCTTCTAACCGTTTCTGAGTCAGGAGTTTCATTTTACTCTTTGCTGCTTCGATCATTTCGTTGGCCATTTTTATGCCCACCATGTCACCTCCTTCTATAGCCACTCTCAGATTTTGTGAGGCGCTTTCAATAAGTCTTTCGGCCTATTGGCAGCCTTCGTCTGTCTTTCTTTCTTCTTCATCAAGCTTCTGCTCCTTCTCGTCTAAAGTTTTTCGTTTTCTTTCGGCAGATTCGATGTCTTCTTTTGATTTTGATTCTTGCCGTTCCATTTCCACTATTATGTGCACCGCCTGAATAGCGCGCAAACTGCTTGGCGAGTCTCAATCCTTTTGAGAGTTTCCAAATTTAGGTTTGTCCTTTCGGCTGACACGGTGTTTTTATTGTCGGAAAGGCTTCTTTCTACACTTGCATTGTATTGTTCATCTTTCATCGACGTCTTCAGCATTAAAATGTTCCATAAGTGGTCCAATCGAAGGGACCCGTCTTCCTTCACAGGCAAATAAACGGATTGCAGATCGGTTCTCAGCATCAGAAATTGATCCTTTACAAGTGACACTTCTCGCTCACTTATCAAATGTGGAATTGCGACAGCCAGTCTTCCAATTGAGTTGACAGTTGCTTCTTCATCGAGACAATTAACTCCCAGGCATGTGAGATCCTTCAAGAGTTGAGACTTCAGGGGTAACTTCTTTTGTAAATGAAGCACCATTTGAATGAACGATTCTTAGTTCTTGTCTATTGGTCTCACTCCTGATTGATTGAAGATGAACGTTGACATCATGCCCAAAGTCCATATCTATCAAAGAAAGGTGGAAGTTCGGATCAGAAACATCCAATTCGATTATCTGCATCTGATCCAAAGAATTGATTACATCTGGTTTTATAAACCTGATCAATGTCAAAAGAAGATTTGCCATTTTTGGGTATAAAATGTGTATCAGCGGATCATCGCTTTGAAAGGTTTTCAGATAATCGGAAAAGATTGGACAGACGCCCAAAAGAAACTTTATCTGTGCAAGTGTCTCGGTCTCAAATTCCCGAATTGCTCGGACAATCCGTATATAACGTTTGTTCGTAGACAAGGTTCTTCGCAATTCCTTCTTCTTGGGTAATTCTGTTAGAAAGTACTTTTTAGTTTGCAGCCAAAGTTCAGAAACAATTCTCTTGGAGATACTTTTGTCACTTGTAGGTTTGATGTGATATATCTGCATATCTGATGTTATCAGGGAATCATGCCCATTTTCCATTCATTGTATGACCATTGACCAAATAACTATTCGGTGAATGAAGCGAAATTCAACGGCTTAACATGACACAAACGTCTATATTACCTGCACTGCCCGGTAGGATAGAAAAGCCATGCTAACAAAATGAGAAACATACAATTCTAAGACGGATTAATACTAACTAGTTTTAGTTTGCACAGCATGCAAAATACATACGGTTTTGAAGATGTATACATGGTATTATACTGAAGCAAATCAAGAAATCTAGCTGCTTTCCAACTTTGTTATGTTGATTGCATGGCATGATTCACGCTCTTTTGTTAGTAAATGCTGTTTTCACTTTTGTTATCAGAGTATTTCATAAAAAACAGAAAAAAACAGAATTCTCATCGAAAAACAGAATCTTCGCCAAAAGCCTAAAAAAACAGACGACTTGACAGCCTGGATAACTGCATGTAACTGCATGACAATCTTAAGTCTAGTTTTGTGAAGCGAAACTATTGTCGAAAAAACACTGTCAATCAAAAAAGTACCGTCGATGAAAAACAAATCAATACTATTTTCCTGTTGAAGAAAGGTGTGTGTCGAACAAAGCTACCAATTAAACTTACCGTTGAAATAGAAAGTGTCAGTGGCACTATCTGGATGAGGTACAAATGGCATCTTTTGTTTATTCATTTCATCCCAAACTATGTTGGAAAACCAAGGAAACTTGGAACTGCGAAGAGCTTTAGCGTTTGGTCTCAAGCAAGGTTCAAATGTCAGTAACGAATCAATTAGATGAAAAGCATCACTGGAAAATGCTTCTTCTCCTTCAGGCCAAGGAATTTCTCGTCTAACGATATGTTGAAACACTAATTCGGGGGTGGAATCATTGAAAGGAGGAAGACCAGCAAGCAGTTCAAAGACACATACACCGAAAGCCCACCAATCAACAGCAGTTCCATGGGCGAGGTCGTTATGCAGGAGTTCTGGTGCAAGATAGTCAGGAGTTCCCAGTAAAGGTTGAATATCTTTTTCTGATATCGGTTTTATCCGTTTTACGCTTTTCGGAGTACGACAAGGAGTGTTGATGGTCATGCGATTGATGGACTGAAAATGAAAACCAACATTAGACATTTGCAGGACGGTGAATGGTAATACTGATACTATGGCGCAGACAGGTCTCTTGACATTAGAATTGAAATGAGATGGGTTCAGCTTTGTAAAGAAACCGGAAATGTTGCGTTCAAGGATGACTGATTTATTCAGAATGTAGAGGATCGAATATTTTATCCTCCTTCTAAAAACACTTCCAGAAATAGTGTCAAGCTTTTTTACGGGACACGAATTGTGAAACAATGACCTCACCGAACTTGTCATGAATTTTTCATTTCAGTGAGTGTCCCTGCACAATGTCAATGAAAAAATCTATGACGCTAACTTATCAGTCTATTATCCACTGTCAAATGTTCGGCTAGTAGGCCCTAGGCTGCAATGAAATCCATCATTCATTGCATCTCTAAGCTCCACATGTTATGTAAACTATCCCACGCAGTAAAATTATCCAAGATCTGTAGTAATTTTAAAATAGATAGGCTTTCAAAATTCACACAGGCTAGAACATAGGATTCAAGAAACTACATCATATATACGTGTGACTTTAGGTACACAAAACAGAAGTGTAGATTTTCTCAAATTGTGTTACATTTACATGCTCTTAATGTTGTAAAAGTTGACTAAGCAATTTCTTTTGACTGAATGTCGTCAACGGTCGACATGGGTCCAATTAAACTATCCGGCCGGTCGGTCTTCAAAATTTGCGGCCGGTTCCAACCCCGGCACGCAAATCTGACTGCGGGACGATTTCGGTCGGCAGAATATTTATCAATTACTGTATGCTGTTCAGTTTCTGTGGAACATTTAATTGAAAAGGAAAGCAAACATTTAATGAAAAGGGATAAACGGCACTCAAAAAATATAAATCAAGCCGAATTTGGAAAAACTCCGTCTCCCTGAGGATTGAGAGGTCAAAACCAATTGGATTCGAAGTCCAATGCACTAACTGCTTACGACAATCATGATGCAAACAAATTACTTAAGATAATTATCATCGATGGTCAATAGCTAAATTCGTCATTTGCAACTTACTATAATGTTTTAAGGCTAGCTATGAGACTTACTTAACACATCTAATTTCGGGAATCGACCGATTTATGACGTACGAATGCGGATTTGAAAGTCGCTAACTTACCTCTGATATATCGCAAACATCGGAATACTCAAATCTCACTCGATTAGGGTCACATCGACCACTGTGAGAGGTGCATGGCTTAGGTGCCTCGAAAGACGTATTCAAAGGGACGTTATTGATCATTTCTGTTGTGTTGCCCGAACCAAGTATTTCGTCTGTACCATTAGTCAAGCTTTCCGAAGAACCATTTGGCTTAATGTGGTGAACCAAGCTTCTCCGCTTGATGTTGGTCATTCGTGCCCAATTTTCATCGGGGATCTAATAAAAGAAATGATAACTTAAATTAAATGACATCTTAAATAGTTTCAGCATGAGAAGCTTAAGATCAACATGTGACACTTATCCATGTTGAGATTAAGCATAATTAGAATTAATTAATCACTTGAATATCAAAACATCTTTAAAGCATTATCATCATCTAAATGTACTGAATAATGTGCTCATCATTTATATTACATCCGATGTTCAGCATGGAAGTACACACATTAATTGCTGAAACAATTTAAAACCAGATTTTACCAGCAATTGATTCAGTGTTGCTCAGATCGTCCGACATTCATAAAAAATGTCAAATAAAAGCAAAAAGCGTGCCAATGGTTATGGATCAGGAAACTCTACTTTTGAAAAAAATTGTCCCTTAATATGGATGTTGATGCGGTCTGAAATATATTGGAAAAACAGGAGTGATTTCATTTTACATCTTTCTTATATTAAATTCAACTACCTCTAATTATTGTATGCAATACTGAAATATTGATTTTGATGTCACAAAAATTGTTGACTTATTCAAGATTCTGCATTTTGCAGCGGAAATATTTTATGTTGGGCACGATATTCAAGGTTATGAAAACGCCACCGCCGGAAAAAGCAGAAAATATTAAGTCCCATCAGACATGGAATAACTCTTTGCAGATTGCTATGGGACATCAATTAGATAAAAATTCTATATTTTTATAATTTCTATTTTCTATTTTAAAAATTTCTATTTTTTACATCCTAACTAAATGTGCAGATCTGCCTATTTCAGAAATACGAATTTTTTCACACAAAATTAAAATATTCCACCAGTTTTGAGTTAAACCTGCCAAATCACATTTCGGTTACTCAGAAGCAGAGCGCCAGTAAACGGGAACTTTGATTTACTGATAAGGGAAGCTGACTGTAGTACATAAGCAAACAAATTCCGATCTGTTTCATTCCGAACACTTTTGTGTAGGTCTGAATATGGATACATTCATTCGAACTTTGTGATTGAGTGTGTACACGAAGATTCGACTCGTTAACAGGTAAGATGATGAACTGAACAAACTAGATTTCCCAGCAATTTTCTAATACTTGCTGTCATTTGATTGAGCTGAACTAGCGCTTTGCGCTCATGAGATGATGAGTAATCTGAGTTATCATACGTGCTAATTTAGGTCACTGAAACACATACTGCAACAGTGTCTTTTGAGCGCACAATCAAAATTTCACACAAAAGCATTGCCACGTAATTTTCATGACCCTGCTTTTGCCAGCGATATTTGGGGATATAATATTCTTAATAATTTCCCTTGCATTTTGGCTACAAATTTTAAGTTATTCGGCAGCCTATTTCATCCTAATTAGCATGATTGTCGATGTAGAGCAGCAAAGAAGATTAAATCAACCCTATAGGAAAATGAATTGGGCTACAAATGTAGCATAATTAATCTGTTTAGTAATATTCATTGCATTCATAATAATTTAAATACAAGAATCAGCTTGAATCCAATTCAGTGTAGTTTTAAAATTATCCAAAGAACATGAATGATCATGCTCATTCTTTGATACTCATGAGACTTGAGTGGCAGAAAATCTAGAAGTTGTGGGCCCTTTGATGTGAGTGGTGGGCCCTTCCATGTGACTGCTGGGCCCAAATGATGACCGGCAAACCACTTACAAAACGTCCAGCCATTTTGTCGATTCGTATGTAGGTGATGCTTAGAGATCTCAAGTCAGTCTTTATCACTTTGCTTTTATCATCTCATGCATAGCTGGTTCTGCAAGCTTTATGCAGAACTTTGGCAGGAATGACGTCATCAGGTCTCCTTATGTTGAAGAGTCAAAATGAGCAAACTGACTAGTCACACAGTGCAGCAGTAATTGAGACACAGTTGCAATTGCAAATTAGACCACACTACAGCTCTTAAATGAAATAATCTATCTGATAAACGACACTTTTCCGAACAAAGAGAGAAAGATCACGGTCAAAATCTCAAGTTTTGATTTGCAAGAATACGTATTATACTCATTCCTGAGATTCACTGCTAATCTAATGATGAGGATCACGTCTGCAAGACAGTTCGACCACCGCCGGTAGTCGTTTTCAAATGACGAAAATGTGTAGCATGTGACATCATTTCATTTTAGTCCGGCAGCCAGAACGAGTTTCTGCAAGGAACGAGGCCGAAAATGAGACTTTCAAAGAATGATGTAAACCCTATGCCACGAATCTGTGCGTCAACCGAGTTCTAGATAGTTCCTCTTGTCAGACAAGATCAAAGAAAAGCACGTAAGTCCAATAGAACGCAGATTGCAGTTTTTGGCAACAATAAAATTTTCTATGTTTTTTCTTATCAACTGAAAGGCACTAAGCCTAGAGTCATAAATTTCTGCATGATGTGTCTTCAGGTCATTTCCTATCATGTGTATGTCCTGTTATCATGATTTTGGTCGGTAATGTATGCGAAAATGTGATTCAATGTTAAATGTGGACCAACATGATGGTATTTGCTGACAGTATGAGGCTTGCCAAATCTGAATGTGTGTAGCTTCATAGATAAATGTTCATGAACATGACAAGGAATGACCTGAAGATGTTTCAAGTCAAATATTATGGCTCAAGTCAGTGTTTTTCAGTTGTACAATGATAACATAGAAAATTCCACTTTTGTCAAAAACTGCTATCTGCGCCCCATTGATGTGTGTTTCTTTGATCATGTCTGACAAGGGGAACCAGTTAGAACTCGGCAGACGCTCAGATTCGTAGAAGGCATAGGGTGCACATCAGACTGACATGGAGTAGAGTATAAAACAATAATAGAACCAGCAGTTCGGTATTTGATTACAAAGTAATTGTGTATCACAGAACTGAGATCAGAGCGGATGATTACACTAGCAAGTGGTTAGATGACCAAGTTACGCAATAACGATGGTGAGTGATGAAAGATGGCTGTGGCTGATTTGAGGCTACTAGGGTCATTCTAAAAGAGTTGGGACATGAGGACTGGAATGTTTTTCGGAGAGCTAGTAATTTCCAAGCAATTGACCAAACACGACAAAACAAATCTGGATACCGACATCCCCTTCCGAACTATGCATGGGGAAGCAGTGATTGTGAATCTTTCAGATATCGATTCGAGCAGCCAGGACAATCAATTGTCGACACGCAATTCCAGCTGAGTTTTTTCCTTTGCGAGAGAACATTTCTCTATATAATCCAATCAATCCACCACAGAAACGTCCTCCAGCATGGTCTAGTGACGCACGAATCACGATTATCTAAGTCATGCGTTTGTTTCCACTCTGTCCATTCTTTTCTGACTCATCATGGATCGAAAAGTGTCAGCAATAAAGTTGCACTCACCACAACTCTTCATGTCACGAAGATCACTAGTGGTTCTACGGTGGAGTGCACTGAGTTCAATGTACATGTAGAAAATCATAGTGCTTTCTATCATCTTTTTCATATCAGCAATTCTATTTAAATAATTTAAATAAAGAAAGTACTATCAATAAGATGAATGAGCTGAATGAATATGAAATACTAGTATGACCACATGCTGGGAATTTTCATGCCCACCCTCCTTTTTCGCGCATTCGCGCTCAAAATTTTGAATCCGTGTCTGGGAGCAAAGTTGTGCCTCAGCACAGACACTGGTAATACATTGACGATATGAAGTAATGAATGAATAATTTAGTGAAGATTGAAAATAACTCTTATCAGAATTGTGATCGGTTTGTATATCACCTGGATATATATTATTGCATTCACATTTGAGCATCATTTCAATGTGTCACACTCGACCTGTTTTCAGAGCAATGAGTTTATTCAGCGCAATTCATTAACTTCCTATGATATGATATTTTCTCATGTGAATAATTTTATTCTCTCTTGACCTGCAAGCAAACATGCCAACGCACAAGAGGTCGCCAAAACCTTCGAGATGCGCAACTCACTGATAGAAAGGAGTCCGTCAATGGCAGAATGGCTCATATCAGATCGAAAAGGGATCCCCATCGCATCGATCTAGGCCAGTCAATGACTGACCGAGCCCAACTGTGTCGAGATGGGGCTACCAATAACAGAAGGGGTCTCTACAGTCTACCACCCCTACCATTTTATTACTATTAATTTTATGATGATCACCTTCAATGATAATCTTAATATGAAAATATATTATATTATATAAAATATGAAAACTCGAGAATACACATGTAGGCCCAAGTTTGATGAGTAGATGATTATTGTTATCACTGTATAAATCAAAACTCAATCATTTACATCAAGGAAATTGCAACTAGAACAATGAAATGAAAATTCTGTCTAAATGCTTACCTGAACTATGATGCTGCGAACAAGGGAACGTTCAAACATACCCCTGAAGATAGTGTCCAAAGACATGTTATTGTAGAAAACACCCTTTAGTGAGGCTCTTCTTCTCCTACCAAGTGGAGTTGTCTGAAAATGGATGATTACTGAAGTTTATCATGGATCGATCAACGCATACTTCATAATGTCATACATAATAATAGAATGAAGCTTCTTTTAAGGTCACTGCTCCCCGATACTGGGGCTCGGAAGGTACTGACATGGTCAGACTCTGGATCGTTGTGGCACTTCTAGTCCGGATGCTCTTCGCACCGAATTTTTATGACACTTAAGGGACTCAACTTCTGGACCGAAAGATCGCTCAAGCACTTAGCCACCGTGACACGGAAAATTCAAAGGAAAAATAAACAAGTCAAAAAATAAAATCATCAAGATGAGATATATGCGGCAACTTTTGAATTGGAAGATAGTTGCCATCATAACAGCCGCACCATTCACCGTCGAAAACCATTCAAGAAAGAATCTGAGTAGAATGAGTTACAGTACAACTAAATTACATACATTTGAAATAAATTATCAACGAAGACAGGCAGATATGTCCCAGGTCAACAGTGCTTCCGCGTAACATGATCAGTGATGAGAATTTATGTGTTCTATTAATTACAGATGGTCATTGCACAGAAATATTACATTCTTCATTATCTTTGAAGCTTATATCTGATTAATATAAAACAAACTAGAAAGGATATCGCTGTAAAAATGTAGATGACTGTCAATGGAAAATACTAAAGTAACAAGATGCCAAGGTTAGCATTATCGACTGCTGAATGTGTTATAAGTATTTTTAACACGAGTTTAATACAAATAATAGAAGCTACATAAAAGATAGGTATATATTTACTTGATTTGAGTTTCCTGTCGGGCACACAGATCACACATGTTCATGTTTATTTTTGTCGGACATTCTCACTTGGATGTCGATATTAACAAAACTTGAAATTCCATGACAGCTATAGCTAGGTCATGTCGAAAAGCTGCGAATTCATTTCACCTACTCTATAAATTCTCACTCGGGTCATCATGTCTAGTTGGCACGCTTTCCGGTAAATGCACGATACTAATAGTTATAAGTTAGCAAGCAAGTAAGTAGGGTCAAACCACGAGTTGGTTGCACCGACGTAAAATTTCAAATCAGTTTTTGACGAATTATGCCGATGACCATGATATAAAATATAGTCTAAAGTCCAGACGCATCTAAAGAGCTGAAATATGTCTGCATAGATGACAAATGGTAGTCTAAAAACTATTATGTAAGTTTCAATTATGCCCCTATTTTATGAGCTGTGTGCTTCAATGAATTTTGTACATGAAAATGTCGATATTAAGTTGAAAAATCGTTTGTGATGCTAGAAGATTTCACGTTAGTAAATGTATCTGAAAGACAACTTTCTGTCAAAGTCAATTATGACTCTCTAGAAAATATTAAATTTTTGTATTAGAATGTCGTGAGCGCTACCTAAAATATAGAATAAGTCTTTTCCCTCGGAGACAAGAATGATTAGCCAGTTTATACTACCAAAGATTATCGACTTTCCATGAATACTAATAGTGTGATAATCAACAAAGTTATTCTAATATTACTTCCTGGTAATCAATTTAATGTCTGTCGCGAGCGTTACCATGACACGCACTTAGTGAATTTAATCTCGATCTCGAATCTCAATCTCCAGAATCAATATTTATCAAATACCGAGATCTCGAGATCTCTAATTCGATATTACAAGTAGGCCTACATCAGATTGTGTCAATTACTCAGAAAGTGTAATTAATTACAGACAACTGCAATTTGCTGTACAGTAGTGTAATTGTTGGCCTAGTTGCAATTATCTAGTTTTATTTGATATTGAAATTAAGATAGCAATACCAATCTGGACTATATTTGGCATTCATTAATACGTCCAATCCTTTTTTTATGTTGTTTAACCTACAACACAGACAGAATTAATTCATGTACAGACATTAATTCAGGCCAAAGCGAGGCTTGGTCTTGTAGGCCTAAGTACAAGGAAAAAAGCGGGAGGGGGGGTAAGTGTATGTACAAGGACTAAAAGAAGTTCCATTTCCTGTCCTAAGTCAGAGAAAGACTCGTTGAGGTAAGGGAAGTTTTTTCCTCTAGTGACAGAGGCTTGTTCATGATTATATGGCTATAGATACCCAAGATATAGCACTCTCCTATGTTGACGTTCATCTTACATTATGCTTAACTTCTGTGTTCTGATTCCGTTACAAATAAAATGTTTGGTGTGCTGTTTCTAAACTAATCGCTCAATCTTGTAATCTTCATTATTATTATCTTCTGTGATGACAAATTTAATGGCAAAATTTATGTTATTCGCAATATAATTAGATAATGTCGCGAGCGTTAGTACGGCATGTCGCGAGCGTTACCGTCAAGATTGATTGAAATCTCGCAATCGGTGCATTCAGTAATCTATTCAAGCATGAAGAAATCATCAACTGTTCATTAATTATCTATCATTTCATTTTTGAGACAATAGCTTCTGTAGTTAGGATAAATATCCATGCAACCTCAAAAAATCTATAATGAAATATTTATCTCTGTCGCGAGCGTTACCATATCAAATGATCTCTGTACAAAAAAAATGTAGAGATAGTATGAAATTGATATTTTGCATGTAATAGGTCGATGTCGTGTTACATCGAACTGCATCTTCAGAATATTCAAAGAGAATATCGTATCATAGAGAATGTTAGTTTTCGATCGAGTTTTGCTATCAAATGTAGCGAGCGTTACCGTGGTTTGGCCCAGAATGAAAATCATAACCTTCTAAAGCGAACATGCAGTACCACTTTCTCTGTACAATATAGACAAATGAACCTATTTTGAGTACAGCAGTTAGTTCAGTTAATTGCGCAAAACACAACTGTCGCATCACTCAATTGAAACAGTGGTTCGCTGCATGACGAGAACAGAATGCAACGGGAACGCAGAGGCACTACAGCTACACAATGAATAGAAGTACACCGCAAAATAGGTCATTGCGTCATTTCCGTGGGACCTTCGGTTTGACCGGAAGATGTTGGTGCAAAATAGGCAAATGCCTCAAGCATTAGTATTAGCAAACTATCTTCCCTTGATGATTGCTGGGAGTTTCTCGTTCATGATGACATCAAACTGATTGATTTCATTATCAAATCATGCTGAATATAATCGAGATACATGCGAAGGCGAAGGGTAGCCATTGACAAATGAACGACGAGTTTTCTATTTTGAAGAGTTAATGTTCAAAATTATATTTTCGAACTAAGAAATCCTATTCATCAGAGAGCATTCGAGATGCCAGATGTTGTGAAATGCCATTTCTCAACAGATACAGCATCAGTGCGTCTCAAGATGTAGGGAGAACAATGTGTGATCATTTTTACAATTCACAACTGATGAAATATTCGGCATAGTCACAGCCTGTTTACTTTCATCCCAAAGTCTGATAAGTTAAATCCGATTACTTTCATTAATAATTCGTAAAAAGGACCACATTTTCCTTTTTCGAGGTACCTTGCAGTTGTTTACTCCGATGCACAACAATATATGCTAGGAAGAGGAGGCAAAATCATTCCCGCTTATTTCATTTAATTTTCAAAGCAAATTTTACGTATATTGCAACATGACAATTCGCTAGTACGAGTATCCCGCATACGTAGTCATCCAGAACTAATCACGAGTTTCAAACTTTGAAAACAACTCACCGTGCCAGTGTAGTCAAGAAGCGTGGAATTCACGGCACCATTTTCAACGTCCTGTAATCCAGCTTGCCTTCTAAGCTCAGAGATAATTGAATTTTTTTCATCTTCACACAAAGCAGACGCATTTTTGTCATTCGGATTTGTTTCGATTGTCTTTGTCCAAAGGCTTCGGGTTGGGGTTTCGGACTTCTTCCCTTCCTTCAAATTAGAGGACGAAGAGTAATGAATAAAAATCAATTGAATCCTCTTCGTGCTACATGGTTTTATGTACCGTTAACCATGGGATCAAAAGAATCTAAGTGACCAGTCTCGATATCATAGTTCATTAATTTCAATAAGTAGATGCAAAGTATCATCGGCTGTTTGAAGTCAAAATTCCTGGTTTCATCCGTGTTAAAAGTAAATTCAAGTTTTGTAAGTGTGTACGCACTATGAATGTAACTTTCCAACTATTTGTCAATCATGCAATCATTTTGCAGGTGGACCAAAGGACAATCGGATGGGAAAGATATCTTCTTGCACATGCAGATTTGGCAGTGATAAAAATAGCTGCAATTAATTGTCGATTAATTACAATTAATTGATTGCTTATGTGATCCAATTTAATTAATTGACTGTGAACAAAAATTGAGACCAATTAAAATGCAATTAATTTCCTGTACCTTGTACGGTACATCTTGTAAA
Source organism: Prostheceraeus crozeri (assembly GCA_907163375.1). Classification (NCBI taxonomy): domain Eukaryota; kingdom Metazoa; phylum Platyhelminthes; order Polycladida; family Euryleptidae; genus Prostheceraeus; species Prostheceraeus crozeri. The sequence goes on along the minus strand of CAJQUW010008286.1, from coordinate 70,445 downwards.
TCCTTTCGTATGCTGCACAAGTGTGCGTGAAAATAGAATGCAAAATACTGAAAATATTATTCAATACGACTTCCACCGAAGTAGTAAGCAAAACTCCACTTCTGGACCGCGCAAGATGGCGGCCATCGCTGCGTCCCCCCCCCTCTGGCACGGCAGAGTGTCGTGGTCGGCCGCCGTGGTGCTTCGTGTCTGAGTCCCCCCCCCTCTGGAACGACAGAGGTTGTGGTCTGTCGTGGTGTGCCGGCCAGGTGGGTCCACGTTCACAACATGTTCGCTGACGTCCCCCCCCTCTGCAACGACAGAGTGTGAGACTCGGGTGAGTTGGTCCGACCGCCTGGTTGACGTGGGCGACCGTCTAGGTTGACGTGGGCGACCGCCAGGATTAGTCTTGAGGCTATAGTGTGTGATGTTTTTGGTGCAATCTGCTGAATGTTGGGTTGTAAAATGGGTTGTTTCGAGTGGAAGGAGTGGTCGGATGAGAAAACGGAGGTCAGATTCGGATTCAGCGTGAAATTCTGCATCGGTAGGGTGAGTTTCAAGGCAATCGGTGAGAAAAAATTTTCAACATTTTTCGAAAAACGACAGAGTTAGAATTTGGGACGTTTTGGTGTGTAGCGCCCAAACGAAGCATCGGATGAGAAAACGGAGGCCAGATTCGGAATCTACGTGAAATTTTGGGTTAGGAAGGATGTTTCCAGCGAAATCGGAGAGAAAAAATTTTCGGCTGACGTCCCCCCCCCTGGACAGCTTGCTTCCAGTGGACGGATTTTCTCGTGCGATAGCTCGTTTGAAAGCTAAGAGTGAGACAAATTCAGTGAAAGAATCGGCTTGTTCCTATCTGTCTTCGTTCAAAAGTTAGAGCGGTTACAAGATTTTAGGTCGGAGCTCGCTCACCTGAAAAAAAAAAAATCCTAAGTGTCAGAGTGACTTTGTATGGGTAAAATTTTGAAAATTTTCCAAAGTGTGGAATTTCGACCTGGGACCGTCACCAAAACATTTTTCATCAAATTTCACTGACCCCCCCCCCCCGACAGCAATCTTCTAACTTTGGTTCTAGTGGACGGATTTTGTCTTACAGCTACTCGTTTGAAAGAGGAGAAAAAACTGCTCGACAACATTTTTTGTTGCGAGTCAATCGGACCAGCCGTTCACAAGTTAGAGCGGTTACAAGATTTTAGGTCGGAGCTCGCTCACCTGAAAAAATCCTAAATGTCAGAGTGGCTTTGTATGGGTAAAATTTTGAAAATTTTCCAAAGTGTGGAATTTCGACCTAGGACCGCCACCAAAACATTTTTCATCAAATTTCACTGACCTCCCCCCCCGGACAGCTAGCTTCTATCTTGGCTTCTAGTGGACGGATTTTGTCGTGCGATAGCTCGTTTGAAAGCTAAGAGTGAGACAAATTCAGTGAAAGAATCGGCTTGTTCCTATCTGTCTTCGTTCAAAAGTTAGAGCGGTTACAAGATTTTAGGTCGGAGCTCGCTCACCTGAAAAAATCCTAAGTGTCAGAGTGACTTTGTATGGGTAAAATTTTGAAAATTTTCCAAAGTGTGGAATTTCGACCTAGGACCGCCACCAAAACATTTTTCATCAAATTTCACTGACCTCCCCCCCCCGGACAGCTAGCTTCTATCTTGGCTTCTAGTGGACGGATTTTGTCGTGCAATAGCTCGTTTGAAAGCTAAGAGTGAGACAAATTCAGTGAAAGAATCGGCTTGTTCCTATCTGTCTTCGTTCAAAAGTTAGAGCGGTTACAAGATTTTAGGTCGGAGCTCACTCACCTGAAAAAATCCTAAGTGTCAGAGTGACTTTGTATGGGTAAAATTTTGAAAATTTTCCAAAGTGTGGAATTTCGACCTGGGACGTCACCAAAACATTTTTCATCAAATTTCTCTGAACGAGGGGGGGGAGGTCAGTGAAATTTGATGAAAAATGTTTTGGTTAAGGTCCCAGGTTGAAATTCGGAAGTTTTAAATTTTTCAAAATTTTCACCACACTGGAGCTCTCACACTTAGGAATTTTTTCACTTGTGGCATGTTACATGGACATGTGCTGGCGGACCAACTTCCCGTGGTCATATGAGAATGGTTCAGGTGTCATATTGTAAAGAATGATGAGACAAATCGTTTGCAACAAACCGCATGTCGCTACGATGAATACTTTCGGAGATAGAGCCATTTTAAGTTTTCTTCCGAGCATATATAAACCCCCGACAACGTAAGTCTGATCACTTCATCGAAAGACGAGGTAAGCGACGGTCGTCGCTCTGAGCTCCCGATATCGGGTGCAAAGGACTCTATCTTTTGAAGTAGGCAAGCTATCTTGCTACTTCAAAGTTTGTATGATAGAGTTTGATAGTGTCTTTACTACTGATAAAATTTTTTAAAAGTAGTATGAGTAGTAAAATGCGGAATTTTTTAAAAATTCTTAATTTTCACTTTTTTCAAAGTTTTAACATATAGACTAAGGTTTTCAAGTATCCTGAGTTCAAATATGCTATCAGATTTGAAATTTAACTAAGTCTAAGGCAGCTTTGAGGGGTTAGATCCCAGCTACTGATCACTACCTTTGACTCGGCGTTCCTGTTACCACTTCGGGGCAGTGACAATGATGTCTTCAGCTGTAAAGAGCGGGTATCGGGGAAGATCTCTCACTTCCCTAGTGATCGGTACAAGGCCTTCGGGCTGTCGACGGGATCGAGTGCCACTCACTACACTCTTTAGGAATATGACTGTACTACATGATTCCAAACTTATACAAATTTCATTATCTTACAGTTCACAATAAAATCTAACATGGCCAATGACAAAAATCGTAAATATCACATCAAAATGTGCTCTTGTGGGCGAGTTAATCGCAGTGCGGACGCCAAAGCTCATGTGAAGAAGGCGGGCACCGGCCACATGATTGTCTTGAATAGGGTTGCTTGCGTAAAGTGTAGAGTGCTGAAGGGTGATGAGGATGAGGTGCGTTTTTACAGAGTGCATGCTGACTGTAGTGGTGGTTTAGTGACTGATTTGAGATTTACGCAGTTGATTGTGGAAGAGAGGGAGCGAATGTTGGCGAATGTTGCGAATGTTGTTGAGAATGTTGTTGAGAATGTTGTTGAGAATGATGAGTTGGCGAGAGCGGTTGCGTCGTTGGAGGGTGAGATTGAGCAGCGGAAGAGAGTGCTTGAGAGTGATGATGAGGATGATGTGGATTTAGATAGGGAGCGTGCGAGGAAGCGTGTGAGGAAGTTGAGCTCTTCGTCATCGGAGGTGTCCAACATCGTCATCACCGACCCCCCGAAGAGCTCATCTTCCCCAAAAGTGAAGAGTGGTGGGATTCGTATGCAGTCGGCGAGGTGGTTGAAGGATGAAGAGAAGAGGCATGTTTCGCAGCAGATGGCGCATGAGTTGTTAGTGAATAAGTTTGAGAGTTTGAAGAAAGTGAAGGATGAAGTTGTGAAGGAGTTGGATGAGTTGAAAAAGAAGGATTTGAAGTCGAAGGAGGTGGCGGATGAAAACATTAGAATGAGGCGTTGTGTGACTGATTTGAAGAATAAGACGCGAGAGTTGGAAGAGAAGAATGATGCGTGTGAGAAGAGGGCGAGTGCTGCGGAGAGAAGAATGAGAGATGCAGAGGCGAAGTTTGAGGAGATGATGAAGGAGATGAGTGTGTTGAGAGCGAGGAATGTTGAGTTGGAGAGGACTGTGGCTCGGCGGGGTGATGAGAGGCAGGCGTGTGAGAAGTTGGAGCGCATGAGGGATGAGTGGGAACGTGTGAATGAGGATCGTTTGTTTGAATTTCACATCCCTATTCGGGACAATCATTTGGCCGGCGAAGTATTGGTAAATAAAAATCTGGACGAGTCAATTATTTGCTACAACGGTCATCCGAGCAAGAAGTGTCTCCATGCAAGCTTACGAATGCGCGGTCACTTGCATAAATTTTCGATTCGGAAACGCGCGAGACTACCTAAGGATGACTAACTTGGTAAGTGAAAAGCAAATAAGATAGTATATCCTATTCTAATACATATCATTTTCATTGCAGATCTTTGCCCGCCTTCACCACCCCATCAATTTACTCCCGAGAACGAACCATCGGCTCTCTTAAGGGCCACCTAGGGGCAAGACATGATAGAACCTCCACGCGGTTTGCCCTGGGCAGTCTTCGGACTGGCGAATACTATCATTAAGTTGAATCTGCTATCAGTCAACTTGAACGTTGCGTCGCGTTAGAGGGGTATATAAACCACTGCCTCTCATTTCATTTCATTTCAATCATGCAGACGCCGAACAGTCAAGTTAGCTCTCCTCGCGGACCGCAGATAAGGCCGCGAAATTTATTTGAGGAGTTTGTCAGGCTAGAGGAGCAAGACAGAGTCCACAACAATCTTGCTCGGATTGGCAATCCGATGACAGCAACTGCTGTCAATCCAACGGAATGGTGCTACATTCCACTCTATACTCACATGCCAGTTAGTGTGGAAGTCGACAGTGCTACCAAAGAGAGAGTCTTTGACTCTCTCAGCAGAATTGGTAGGCTGTAGGATGACGACTCCCGAGAACGAACCATCGGCTCTCTTAAGGGCCACCATGGGGCAAGACATGATAGAACCTCCTCGCGGTTTGCCCTGGGCAGTCTTCGGACTGGCGAATACTATCATTAAGTTGAATCTGCTATCAGTCAACTTGAACATTATGCAGTCGATTGCTATCCCTGAAGCATTCTGATTCGCTGTTGAGCAATTCATTGTTGAAAACCCTATATAAGCCAGAAGATTGTAGCGCTTCTCATTCAATTTGAAGTCACGATGGAAGCGACATCTGCCGACAATATTCCCGTCTTCACTGATGAAGACAACGGCATTCCCGAGTTCGTCATCCTCGACGAGTGGGATGAGGATGAGAAGAAGGGGAAGATCAAGAGGATCGTTTGGACGGATGAGGTGTGGACTCCAAATACCACCCGCATCCGAAAGGTGCCAGATGCACCACCACGGCTTAGGCGGTATAGGGTATACGAGAACCTAACCGTCATACCTATTGACTATTCAAGCCAATAGTCATCTTGTTACTCCCGAGAACGAACCATCGGCTCTCTTAAGGGCCACCATGGGGCAAGACATGATAGAACCTCCTCGCGGTTTGCCCTGGGCAGTCTTCGGACTGGCGAATACTATCATTAAGTTGAATCTGCTATCAGTCAACTTGAACGTTGCAAATGAAGTTCGGTGTAATACTTCCTTTCGACGGGCGTTCCTGTAAAGGGCGGCGGTGAAACCCGTAGCTATGTATACCGCAAGGGACATTCGGCAATGGTCAATCTTGTTAAACCTCTCTGCGTCATGTTTGCAAGTGATTGCCTCTGTCTCAACGTAGCATGCATTCGCGTCAGGGCGACATTTAGCCAACTGTCGAAGGTTGCCTAAAACTTTCCATTGCATACGTTATGAGAACCATGAGTTCTACCTGTCTCTATCAATGAGACGAATTGATGAATGGAATGAAATGGGAGGACACTCACGCGCCACACGCAACATAACACACTTCTCTCTTCCGTAGTCTAACAAGCTCTTTACACATGGATCGCAGTCGATTGCTATCCCTGTATCAGAAGTGTAAGCTATCTTAATTTATTTGACACTATTTTATCTACCATCATCGTCCATATGAAATGTTTTTAGATTTACAAGTTAGACTAAGCGTGCTACTATTTCCAAATGAAAAAGTATACATGGTTAAATCATCCACTTAAGCCCATCCGTAGTCTAACAAGCTCTTTACACATGGATCGCAGTCGATTGCTATCCCTGTATCAGAAGTGTAAGCTATCTTAATTTATTTGACACTATTTCATCTACCATCATCGTCCATATGAAATGTTATAAGATTTACAAGTTAAACTAAGCGTGCTACTATTTCCAAATGAAAAAGTATACATGGTTAAATTATTCACTAAAACCCCATTCAAGTAAGTCAGTATGAAAGCAAAGATAATACGAAATAAACATTTATTATGGCATGTATTTCAAAAGGTCTTCATCGTCAATATCGTCCCAGAGTCTGACTTCACATAGATTACAAAAACAGTTGAGCTGCTTTAAACGTTCTTCTGCAGCGTCCCTCACTTTCTCAATGTACGCCCACTCCGCCACGGTTCGCGGTTGGGAGTTAGGGGTGTACCACTCCCATATTTGATGCAAGTGCGACTTGCTGGTCATCTCCATCACCCCTTCGGCATCATATTGTAAATATTTCCACCGTATGCCTGTTAGGTCGGGCAACTCCTCTTCATCCTCCTCCGATAATGATAACTTTCGTATATTGTCGAGATTGTATGTCTTCTCCACCTTCGCCTTTCTTGGTGCATTTGGTGTAACGAGCACCTTTGCTGATGTATATGGAGAGGAGAACTCCAATGCGGTATTTGGTGTTGTTGGAGGACTTGTCATGTTGTCTTTGAAATGCTGACTTTGAATAATGATAACTTTAACATTTTTATAATTCTTAAGTATACACAAGCAGCCAATCAGAATGAACATCCAATGAATGAAGAGGATGAAAGTATATAAGCAAAGTGACATTCAGGTCACTTCATTTAATCTGTGAATCATACAAGTGACGAACGCACGATCTCTCTCTTTGACTATTATTTGAGTGAAGTCTCTATCTTGTAGAAGTATCAACCTTAAACTTGATTTCGTTGAAATGGTAAGTTGAAAATTTCCTCTCATCTCCCTCAAACGTGTGACTAATAGCATCTTCCTCAATTTCAGGCATCAACTTCATCACCAACGCCCTCTCTTCTCGAGGAAAGTTTAGAGTTATTGAGTCAAGGTAGGTTGTAACACTACACTGAGGCTTGAACAGAGATGAAAGAATGATTTCTCTTTCAGGTGATGTGAGTTCCAGCTCAGGACTCTCGCGGCAAGGCAACGAGTGGGAATGTGCCGACTGCGGACATATGTTTACAAGGAAGCACAGTCTCCTTCGACACATCAAACAACGTGTGTGTCAACGCAAAGCGGCGTCAATCTCCGGAGGTGAAGTTGATTCTGACGATGACATCTCCTTTCCTTGCGATTTGTGCCCTCTTTCTTTTGATAGTCACTTTCAGCGATCTTCGCACAGACTTCAACACACGCATGCAAATGATCACTACACCAACGGTACCTCTACCATCTCCCTCATTAATGTTTCACATAATAATTTAGTACGCGACTACTGCATGGAGTCCAATACTCAAATTGTAGATTTTCCTGAGTGGCTCCTTCAAAATTCTAACATTATCGAAGCGCTCTTCAATAATTTAGACAATTTTAGAATGAAGGCGCTCATCTACCTTAAACTAAAATATATTAAAATAGATTTTCAAACGGGTCAAGTGACGGAGAGAATACAGTTTCATATTCCTTCCTCTTCCGCAACCGAAGTTGTAGACTGCGAGTCTTGGCTAAATTTTCACATTCAATGTTTAAAATCAAATGTAGATAAATTCAATCAACGCGACAGCGCTCTCATTTTTGATGGTGTGGAGTCAGCCATATTCAAAATTTCCCTATTAGAAAGTCATGCAGCTCGAGGCACATTTAAACTTCCAAAAACGTTGTATAATAAGAAAGCTGTCATCAATGTTGATTGTAAATCACAGTGTTTCAAATATGCAGTCCTATCCATCCTTCACTATAATGATATCAACGCGCATCGAGATCGCACCTATAGCTATAGACAGTGGGAGGATGAACTAGACTTTGAAGGTTGTGATAGTAACAACATGAAAATCAAAGATGTAGAAACGTTCGAAAAACATAATAAGATTAAAATTGTCGTTCACGTGTGGGAGAAGGGGTTGAAGGGTGCCCGCTATAATTCACGTTCAACTTGTTATGAACGTGTAGTCAACCTCTTATTAGTAAAACAAGATGATAGCGAGGAATGGCACTACTGTGGTATTCCCAAAATCTCTCGCTTGTACACTCACTTGGGGCACTCTAAAAGAGGTGAACATTTTGTATGCGACCGCTGCATCCGCTCATTTTGGAGTAAAGATAAATTTGAAACTCACTATGAATGGTGCAAGCGAGGTAAATTACAAATGGAACGCATGCCCAAAGATAAAATATTTTCACATAGGGATAATGGTGACGAATTAAGTCCCCTGCGTGTCATTTACGCAGACATAGAATGCTACATTGATGATATCATCCACAAGCCAGCAGCCATATCCTGCTATGAAGTATGGCATGACCACTTTAGGAATAGACAAAACAAAATGCATACTTGGCAAGGTGAAGATTGCATTTCAAAATTTCTAGAATTTCTCGATAAAGCTGCAAAATTTCAACAATCATATGATTCCCAATTGCAGCGTAAGTCACTACATATGTCAGATGAAGACAAACAAAAATTTGAAAGTTGCACATCCTGTCCTAAATGTCATAAAACGATTGATGACGATAAAATTAAGAAAGTGCGTGATCATGATCACATCACTGGTAAATTTAGAAACGCACTTTGCTCCAAATGTAACTTTTCACTTAGGTTGAGACGTCGTGTACTACCCGTCATTTTTCATAACTTTAAGGGCTATGACAGTCATATGCTCATAAAAGGAGGGTTGAGCCAGATGAAATCGTGGCAGTTTAATGTAATAGCACAAACGAGAGAAAAATTCATGGCAATGACAGCAAAAGTACCAGTAGATAAAACTAAAGAAAATAAGACAGTCTTCTTCGAAATAAAATTTTTAGATTCATTTCAATTCATGTCAGCGTCACTAGCTTCTCTCGTTCGTAATCTCAAGTTTCTTCCCCATAGTCAAACTTTGAAGAAACACTATCCAAACTTAACGGATGAAATAATCACTCGCAAAGGAGTCTTTCCTTATGCGTATTTTAGCTCAATGTCTAAACTAAATGAAACAACCCTTCCTTCCATTGACAAATTCAAAAACGATTTGACGGGTGAAGATTGTCCAGTAGAGGACTATGAACATGCTCAAGAGGCATGGTTAAAATTTAATTGTAAAACGTTTGGCGATTATATGATCGCTTACTTAGAATTAGATGTCATTTTGCTGGCTGATGTCTTTCAGGAGTTTCGACGAGTGGCATTAGAAGAAGACAAATTAGATCCTATCCACTTTGTCAGTCTACCAGCCATGTCCTTTAAATCAGCCTTTAAAATGACTGGTGAGACCATTCATCTCTTACAAGACCCGGAGATGTATAATATATTTGAGCGCGGAATACGCGGTGGTCTCACATTTGTAAATAAACATCATATAAAATCTGAAACAGTAGGTGATGATCATATCCACCTAAAGTACTATGACCAAAATAATTTATATGGCAGTTCACTGTCTAAACCACTACCTCATTCCGAGTTTAGTTGGTTAAATCAAAATGAGCTTGAGTATTACTCCAACCCTTCAAACATACTGAATATTCCAGATGAAGGTGATTGGGGATATTATTTTGAAGTGGATTTGATTTATCCAAATAGTATTAAAAATAAAACTGCTGATTTCCCACTCGCACCTGAATCTGGCGAAGTGACTGAAGATATGTTTTCACCATTCATGTCACAATTTCATAATAACTTAACAGAGTGTGGACAGCCAAGGTACAAACCATGCCGCAAACTTTTACTCACCCAATATGATAAGAAAAATTATCTCGTACACTTCTGCATATTAAAATTCTATTTAGAAATGGGCATGCTTCTAAAGTCAGTTCACCGCATTATCAAATTTAGACAGAAAGCCTTCCTCAAACCCTACATAGATAGTAACAGTCAAAAACGTGCACTCGCCCAAAATAATTTTGAAAAGGATTTTTATAAATATAAGAATAATAGTCTATTCGGAAAGACCATGGAGGATGTTAGAAAACGTATGAATTACAAACTAGTCGTTGATGAACAAAAATATCACAAATTGACCTCATCACCTCTTTTCATTGATAGAGACATCATCGATGAGGATCTTGTAGGTGTTAAAATGATTAAATCAGAAGTTGAGTTGTGCAAACCCATCTATATTGGGCAAGCCGTTTTAGATTATTCCAAGCTTGAAATGTATCAACTCTTCTACAAAATATTAAAACCATGCCCTCTCGTAAAAGAGGTTCGCTTGCTGGGTGGTGATACAGATAGTTTCTTTTTAGGAATTACCACTCAAAAAGATTTAAATTTTAATGAAGTAGGTAAGTCATTAGAAAAATATTTCGATACATCTAACTACAATCCCACTCATCCACTCTATTCCATACAGAATAAAGCCAAACTTGGTTGTTTTAAGGATGAAACAGCAGGAAAGGAAATAGATGAAATGATTCTCCTCCGTCCTAAAATGTATTCCATGAAACTAAAAGAATGTGCAGATAGTATTAAGCGTGCTAAAGGTATATCAAAATCCATTGTTCATAAAATGAAACATCGGTCCTATAAGAAGGCCTATAAAAATAAAACTATAACGTTTGTCAATATGACAATCTTAAAATCTCAAGTTCATACTGTGAAAACGTACACGTTCAAGAAACGAGCACTTTCAGCATGGGAGGATAAGAGGTGTTGGATAGGACATAACACATCTCTTCCACATGGACATCCTGACACAAACATACCTCCACCCAAAAGAATAAAACTCACGCTACCACATTCAGGAGATGTATTGACATAATCAACTTTAACTCAGTATTTTGATGTTGCTTTTTGTAGATATACATGGTTGTTTTATGTATCGCATGAGATCGTTTCTTCCTTGTGAATATATGCCTACAGTCAGCCCATTCCCCCTATATCTGTGAAAAGACTTTTTCATATACATATTTTTATTTCAATAAACATATCACAATGACTTCACTTTGTTTTCCGAAACACTAAAGTTACGAGGGATTTAGTATCTTTCACATGGATACACTCTTGTAAACCATTGGTAATTTTGATAGCAATAGAGGGTATAGTTTGTTTGACGACGGGATGATAGAAAATAGATTCAAACATCTTCTCGACTATTCCATATGAAGCGTCTTTATCATGAATGAAATCACGTAAAATGTATTCTTTTTTCTCGCCAACAGAAATAGGTAAAATCAAATCACTTTGAATGTAAAGGTGTTGTTCATGTTTATCAAGTGTCATTGGTGTTTCTATACCAATCGTATGCGCAGCAGCAAACACAGTTTGTAGCATTGAAAAGCCAAAGAGTTTTTTCAAATTTTTACTCAATTGACATTGAATGTCATCACCCAGTTTCAGAACAACGCGTTGTTTTTCAATTGAAAACGAAATGTGGTGTGTCTTTACATCATATTTACTTTTCATCACATGCTTCAACTTCTGTTGTATATAAGGATTTACTACATGAATGAAGCTTTCAACTGTATGATATAGACGCGGCATTATATTGATAGCAACTTTAGATTCTTCATAAGACTGGTAAATTTTCTTGATGCGATCGCCATAGATGTCCACCCACCATTCATCATTAACTGAATCAGCTTTAGTGTGATATTCATGAGAACCATACACCACACCGCTTCCAATAATAGGCGTATAATGTCTTACAAAATGACGCAAGGTTGGAGAGAAATAAACTGTAAGTTTGTCATTATATTTCTGAATAACCAACTTATTTTTGTCCGCCATAATTTTCTCTCCATACTTCTTACCCACAGTCTCATTCCATCGTTTTACTAACTCAATAAGTGATAAAGGTTGAACACCACGCTTTTTCAAAATGATGCGTTCTTCGCATTCTACAACATCTTCATCAAATATTTTAAATCCATAATGAAATTTGTTGATTCGAGTTGAATAAACTTTTTTAACATTTGCAGTAGCAATTGACGTTAGATGTAGTCCATGACCAAAACCAAGATGTGGATAGAATTCACTATCCAACCTCAGCGTAAGACCTTTAGTAAAAGAATGAAAGCGGAGGAACTGTCTCCCACTCCAATGATAGATAGTAAACTCATAAGCTTTCTGATTTTTATTCTTCATGATGGAAGTATTACCACTGTTGAATGCCTTAATAATTTTCTCATTCCCAAATGGCTCATAAGAATCTGATTTTATCTGAATCCATTCATAGTTCCACTTTCCATCTGATGTTAAATTGTATGGGAACTGAAATGCATTATTCATCGTTATTCCATCATGGGTGCGAGGAGTCAATATCAACAACTCAATGTCATGCCTCTCAAATAATCTTGTCACATGCTGATTTTCAAACTCTTTTCCTTGATCACTCTGAATTCTTTTTGGAATGCGACCTTCTCGAAAAATTGTTTGGAATGCTTTTGCTACTCCTTTCCCTTCTTTAGTTTTTAAAGGTTGAGCCCACGCATAACGCGAGAAAATATCAATGACGGTTAAAATAAAATTATTGCCCGAGTTATGTTTTGAAATGGAGGCAACATCGCACAAATCTGCTTGCCACTGTTCATCGATGTCATGAACAATATAATGGCGGGTGCGGTACTTCTTTTTCGCTTGTTTGTGGAGTGTATAGGTAGCCTGACCCTTTAACCATCGTTTCACTTGTGATTGTGGAAGACCACTCGCTTTTGATAATTTCTTGATAGATGCAAATCCTGCCGGATGTTTTACATCATAATAGATTGACTTCAAACGTTCAGTCGATGACGGCTGACTCTTTTTCCTCCTTCTCATCTTTTTTCTTTCTTGCCTTTCTACATTTACAACAACTGCAGCATTTAGCTTTAGCGGTTTTGCGATCGTGTTCACATTGCTTAGGGGTTTCATTATGAGAGCTGGCGCAGCAAGTGCAAGTGACAACGACATTCACCTCTGGCGGCTCATTACATGGCAAGCAACACATCTGCTTCATATTAATAGTCTGAGAACATGTATTTCCTAGGAGGAGCTGTTTTACGTTTTCCTTTTACCAGTTTTAGTGGCGATGTAGATCTACGTCGAGTTCTTCCTCTTGTTTGCTTAGTGAGTGTGGGAGGGGATGTAGCAGGTGACGTCTTAAACCAATTTGTTGGCATTTTCATCGCCTGAAGCATTGGAGTAGTAGCCACTGTTGAATCAAGTTCTTTCAATGTCTCATTATTTAAAGCAAATTTTGGCACATTATGCTTTTTCAATAGTTTAAGAAAGTATGACCAACCAGGTGGAACATAGCCCTGACGGCGCTTTCTACGTGTCGCATACTGAATCAAGTCTTCATAACGTGAAGCATCAATCACTTTATTTTCATCTGTAATGATTTCTCCTCTATCATTTACATTGAGATGGGGTTCAATACTGTTGAAAAGAGATATGGCATGTGCGCGAGATGCTAAAGGTGTAGCAGTCGATACAGAGTCACGCATCTTATTCTTCAAGTTTTTCAATTGCTCAACAGTTTCCGATTGTAATAATACAGCACGATGTGGATCTTTGATGTGAACATTTTGCTGATAATCTATTTCTTTCCTATACATTTGATTTGCAAGAGGTTGCTTTACTTGCTGCATGGCAGTCAATTGTACATATTCATCCTGAGGAATAACAATCATGCGAGAATAAGAACTCATAGTTTGTAGATAATCATGGGAGTTTTCAAAATATCACTTCGAAATCTAAATTCTTCCGGACACTCTTGCGTAAAGTCAATGAATAAGTAACCGTATGGTTTTTCAGTAGCTGCTTGAAAAATTTCAATTAAGGCTTTTGATCCTCTGGGTGCAACTTGTCGCGCTAAAATTTCAAATTGACTTTTATCTCGCGGATTCTTGAAAATAGCATAATAGTGTGTATTCAGGTTTCGTGTACGAGCTTCTTTTCCATCAGGAAACAAATTTTGTGTAATATAGATGATAAAACACCTTTTATGGAGTTTTCAAAATATCACTTCGAAATCTAAATTCTTCCGGACACTCTTGCGTAAAGTCAATGAATAAGTAACCGTATGGTTTTTCAGTAGCTGCTTGAAAAATTTCAATTAAGGCTTTTGATCCTCTGGGTGCAACTTGTCGCGCTAAAATTTCAAATTGACTTTTATCTCGCGGATTCTTGAAAATAGCATAATAGTGTGTATTCAGGTTTCGTGTACGAGCTTCTTTTCCATCAGGAAACAAATTTTGTGTAATATAGATGATAAAACACCTTTTATGGTGTGCTGCGCGAGTGAACATATCTGTAACATCTTTTGAATTCTTACTTTCTTTTAATAAATCATCCAATACAACAACATCATTAGACTGAAGTTTATCCACTGGAATAATTCCTTCATGTCGAATAAAGTTGCGACTTTGCAATTCCTGAAACAGCGACGGTTGATAAATACCATAACACCAAATCACTCGATTGATAGGTTCCTTAAACAACTCCCTTCTTTTATCCAATAAATTCAGCGTGAAAACAGTTTTACCTGCATGAGATGGACCTGATACAGTCAGAACTTTATCACATTGAAGTCTGAAATCCATTTTATTACTTTGAGACTCAACATTTGCATAATTAACGCTTAGAGCCAAAGATATTTCCCAATAGGTTGCCCACGGCAGGAGCTATCATTGGAAGTATTGCTGAAAGGAAACCGCCCTTTTGTGTTAGAGTTTTCCTCTTTCTTTGAAGGGCGACTTTAGGATTGGAGATGAAACGCAATTTCGTAGCATATCGCTTAAGTAACTTTCGTTGTTTTGGCGCTAATTTCTTCGTCCTCAACTTCCTCACATGAGAAATAATTTCACAAATGAATTTATCGTTAGCATGTCGTATAGCATTGTATCGCTGATTTGCTTTCATTCGTCGGAGAGCTTGAATGGCTGAAGAAAACTTTTGACTTTTACGTTTCGTCATTTTACGTTTCGCCATTTTCCGTGTTAGTCTTTGCTAAAACCTATCTTTACCACATTTGCATAGGTACTAACTATTGCGACATAAGTGACACTCGAAATGAGCAATGTCACAGTGGTTACATTGGCAAAGTTGAATGCAATTACGTATGAAACAGCGTTGACAAAAAGCATGCTTACATCTCTTGAAGATGCGCTTTTCATTTCCATCCTTTCGCTTACATACATCGCAACACATAGTTTCACCGTTACTGATGTCTATAGCAAGTCTTTTTAAAGATATGAATTTGCTAGCCTTTTCTAAATAATAGACGCATGTACAGAAGGAATATACTTCGAGAGTGAGCAGACATAGCTCGAAAACCAGTTGTGCTACAATCAAGTACCACTGCATTTTCAATTTTTCTTTATGGAAAGTTGAATGTGAATATCTGAAATCGCTTCAATCACTAGACTGCTACCATGATGGTTAAATGCGTTAAGACGTTCAGCAATTTTTATCATATGTCTTTTAAAAAATTCTTGGGGGTGATCTACCACTTCCATTGAATAAGAAGCAAAATGGAAAGAGCGACTTTCCACCTCTTCCTTTCCAAAATGACTAAACTTAATTTTCGCAACTAATCGCGCCATGATAATGCTATCAGAGAATGTATTCATTAACTCTAGAAATAGAGTGCTAGCATCATCGACCACTGCTTCGATGTCGGTCTCATCTTTATGAAATTTTATCACATAATCTTGAACAGCTCCTTTTAAACTTTGCCTATGAAAACGTAATGTTCCGCAGTCGTTTGAGAAAGACATGATCGCCCCTTATCTAACCCATCCATTGCATGAAAACAACAACTCTTCTCATAGTAACATTTATTGAATAATGGTAACAAGCATGCATTATAAATCAATGGTTTGAAAGAGATAAAATAGATACAGATGGTAACTATCATACAGCGAGCAATGATAACCATACAGGACTTTGGCAGTGTTGAGGTAAGGAGGAAAGAAGCATTGGTTATGAACGTAGCTACTACAACGAACAGACAAAATAGGAACACACAAATCCTTAAAACGTTTTGTGACTTCATGATAATGTTGATTCACTCTACTATCCCAAGGTGGGAGCAAAATATCATCAATGATTAGATTGGGAAATACTTTCCTCTCCTTACCAGGATTATTACAAAAGATGCGTATAACATTGAAAGCAGCTAACCATCGTTTAAAGTCAATAAGAAGAGCACTCTCACAAGAAAAGCCATAGTCTTGCAAATATTTCAGATTAAGTCCATGAATGTGTTTTCTCGCCCATTGATCAACATTGGGATCGCAGTTGGCATGTTGATGATAGACACTAACAATCTGATATGTCCAATTGTTCATAGCAATAGCACTGAGCTCCTGTACAGGTTCACCCTCACAATCCATAAAAATGATGATAGAAGCCTAAAACGGAAATTTACACATCTAAGGAAACGTTCTATAACATATTACAAAATGAAGAATTACATCGATGCTTTTCACGACAAAATACACAAATGATATGATGGCAACGAAGAAGTAAAATGTATCTAATAAGACCACGTCTACGACACTCAAAGCACATAAGCGAATTGTCATAGGGTAGAGTTAGGAAAGGACTAGCAATTCTCCTTCTTTGATTTGCGTTTTGATGTAGCATTCTTCTCCGACTTGCGCTTCGTACCACTGCTGTTAAGGATTTGATCAATTATGTCGTCCACGTTGGGTGGTTTCGGAATATATAGGATGGATTCCATATGCATGGAGAGAGAGGCTATTTTATTATCCTTGTGTCGACCATAATATAGCCCATTCACTTTGAAAAGGATATCCCAAGTACCTTCTCCGAGCTCATCACATCTGATGGGTATTGAATGATCTCCCTCCTTCTTATAGTAAGTACACCAATGTGATACCGGTAGGCAAATGTGATTACCATCCCAAATCTTTCTATAGGGAGTATCCTTGTCATCTCTCGCCTTCCACTCTTGAGCAAGAGGAGTAGGAATGTCCATATTTAATGTCACGTACTCCTCAATAATATCAAGTTGGTGACGAATGTATGGACTCACGGGGATCAGTATGTAGTCCCCATACTGATTGTGCATTATCTTGACATCCGTGGAAGGGAGCATTCCCGTTTGGAGTACTACGCTATGATCATCATAACGCAAGGCTTGTTTAAATTTACGCTGTAGCGGTGTAGGATTATGTACCTTGGATGTTTCTTCCACTGGCCTCAGTTGTAGATGATCTGACCGTAGCGAACCTTGTAACGTTTGACCGCCATTTTGTCCTACTAGTGCAGCAGATGGAGTAGATGCCTGAAAATGAAAAAAGATTGTATTAAGTTTACGTTCAAGGGAGGAGAGGGAGGGAAGTAGCGACTTACCATTTTAGTTGGATAATAGAACAGGGAACTAGAGAGAGAGAAAATGTGCGTCCGTCACTCGTGTGATTCAACGATGGAATGATTCTCACTGTGGAAGGCTCGCTATTTATAAAGAAATGCTTGATTCTCATTGGATGATGATCCTCATTGGACAATAACATCAAGTTGATTCCAAATCTGGCATCCGTTTACCAATCCGATAGTTCGTTTTGAAGCTACAGCCCAAAACGTCCCAAATTCTAACTCTGTCGTTTTTCACCAATGTCCCAAAATCTTAAATGGCGTCTCACATCTAAACGAAGGCAGATACGAACAAGCCGATTCTTTCACTGAATTTGTCTCACTCTTAGCTTTCAAACGAGCTATCGCACGACAAAATCCGTCCACTGGAAGCAAGCTGTCCAGGGGGGGGGGACGTCAGCCGAAAATTTTTTCTCTCAGATTTCGCTGGAAACATCCTTCCTAACCCAAAATTTCACGTAGATTCCGAATCTGGCCTCCGTTTTCTCATCCGATGCTTCGTTTGGACGCTACACACCAAAAACATCACACACTATAGCCTCAAGACTAATCCTGGCGGTCGCCCACGTCAACCTAGACGGTCGCCCACGTCAACCAGGCGGTCGGACCAACTCACCCGAGTCTCACACTCTGTCGTTGCAGAGGGGGGGGGACGTCAGCGAACATGTTGTGAACGTGGACCCACCTGGCCGGCACACCACGACAGACCACAACCTCTGTCGTTCCAGAGGGGGGGGGGGACTCAGACACGAAGCACCACGGCGGCCGACCACGACACTCTGCCGTGCCAGAGGGGGGGGGGACGCAGCGATGGCCGCCATCTTGCGCGGTCCAGAAGTGGAGTTTTGCTTACTACTCACCGACTCAAATAGGTGAAAGATCAAGTAGTACGACGGCAACAAAAAACTAGCTAGATATCTGATCAACGACCCAGTCAGATCAGCACATTTTACCGGATGTGCAATCGCTGGTAGCATTCAACGATCCGATCCCAACGCAGCTACTGTGGGTAGAATCCACTAGAGATCGATTATATGAAAGATATTCTACAGTCAATGATGAATTACAAGTTGGATATTTTGAACCGGTTGAGTGTCTTCTGAAAGATGCTATATTCGGCTATGAATTAAGCTACTTTAAATCAGAGGCTGGATTGCTAATCTGTTTATAATCACAACCTGACAATCCCACAAAGACAATACCGATAAAGCTTAAATGACACTGGATACAGACGGTGGTACGGAGAAATTCAATTCAACAGAGTTGTTCACTGTTGGATGCAAAAACGATACATAATTGTGATACTCGCACATTAAAATAATTTTCGAATACCACGGAATGGTTTTCAAATTTTAGTATGTCCCTCCGACTTTTTCATCTGTCATGACGGCGACATCATGCAATTAAGGCTTTTTTTTACTCAGAAAGCGCATTCTTTTACATCAAAAAATGCAAGATATAAAAAATCGGATTGGCTTTTTGATTAAATTGGTGGGCTTCGATGATTTTCTTCGGGACTTGGAAGTTGCGCTGTACTATATTAAATACATTTGATGAAGTTTAGTGCACAACACAAATAATTGACATGGCTTGGAGAAAATGAACTACTGCAAGTTGGGAGTGTTCAGATCTCATTGCAAGAAGTCTTACGGCAACATCAATTGCAATTATTTTATTTAAGTCATCCTGATATACAGAAGACCCAAAATATCTGTAATCAACTCATAAATACTAGGATACTAGGAAACTCATAAATACCGGATGACACTTTTCCAAATCCGGCAGAAGTTTCAGCATCTGAAATGCTGGTATTTTACCCGCTGCCGTTTTTTATTGTTCTTCTAAGGAACTCTATAACATATATTTTATTTTCTTATTTTTCATTTCTATTTACTTCCAGTATATAGTATGAAATACTTCATGTATTGTTACATCAATGCACACCGTGCAATCTACACGCACATGTATGCTATATAAAAAATGAATGCTAATGTTGCATGTATGCTGAATCTAATTTATCATTCATCTGGTGACCACGGCCCGATTTTTTACAGAATGGCTTTAAGTTCTGGAAGGCCACCACTTGTACAAGGAAAGGAAATGACTGAAACGCATGTTGTGCTACGTTGTGAAATAAATGTAAACAGACTGTCGCTTCAGGGAAATAATTGAATGAATTTGTGTTACGTCTCATGTACTCCCTTCGAACTTTTTATTATCGACAGACCCACATCAAATGACGTGATAGCTACGTAATGCGTTCTTACTGAGAACTTTAATGATAAAGTATAAATCAACTCTGGTCTTATGTTAAGCCTATGCATACGTGCGAGGGGCTGTGCACTCCATAAAATTAAGCCGCCCAGCCCCAACCTACTGAGCCGGATTACGTCGACAGCACTAGAAAGTACGCTGTTCTGATGATGGTTGAATATTTATATCATTCTGAATTAATGCATCTGAAATAGTCGAGAAGACTGTCGATGTTGAACTGCAACGGTTTAAATATGAAATTAAGGACAAATTACAGGTAAGGCAACATATCTTTCAAACGGGGCTTTTAAACGTCCAATTCAGTAACTACTATAGATAATAATAATAATCTTTATTCAATGGTCTACTGAGAGTCGGTAGACGCAGTACATACGAAAATTACAGAAGGTTAATACATAAAAAACATCAGTCACAACTATGTATAAAAAGTGGTCATGAAGATGCATTGCACTATCTAGGAAAAAACAAATTTACATAATGTAATGTAGATTTGTTTTATCTCCTTTTTTGAAAATCCGGTTCCGGACGGATTTAAAATTTTCAAATCCAGTGCACCCTTAATAAATACATGCATATATCCATTAGTAATACAAAAATGGATACATGCATATAATGTAGGATCAACTAACAATTTGCAACTGCCAAAATATCAGACACAAATAGTCATCCGGCATTAACATCCGGTTGGATCTTGGAATTTTTGGCACCGGTGGGAGAGCTGACATGAGATCTTGTGATATATCACAAGCTCAAGACCGAAGATTGAAAAATTGACCTTGATAGATTTCCTATGTATGCATCTAGATTTATTAAAATCTACGAACTAAAGTTGAAGCTGTAATTAGAAAGTTGAGAAGTGATTGCGTGCATTTTCCCATCAGAGAAGCACTTCAGTGTTGATTTCGGTACGTAGTGGCGTATAGGGACCAAATGCAGCAGATCAGAAAGATGTTTGAGATGAACGTAGAAAGAGATCAGCCGAAACACCAAAAAATATCTGAATGCATGAAGACATCGGAAACCCCCCAAAAAAAGAAAAGAAGACGCAAAAATTCGATACTTATGAAAGATCACCATTAGGAGAATACCATAGCGAAACCAAAAGACGGACGTTAAATTGATGTGTGAGATATAATGCCTCGTGCGATAGTTGTGAATTGTTTCATATGGTAAAACACAGTCACCCAGCTTACCATGTCGAAGTTTGAGACAAGAGAAAGAACTTGGCCTGGTGTTCGCGTCAAATCAAGCAGTTTCCGAGAGGGGGTTGTCAGGACATCATCCATGCTGGGTCCTGAAATACGACAATAAGCAAATTAAATGCATTTCCCATTCGTTTATAAAATGTGCTGCAAAAACCAACATTTTGCAATTGATGATCGTGTGATCATTATGCTTATATCGACTTAATCCTTGAATGAAGTAAATTCCTTCACATTTTACTCTTTCAACCTATCAGTCAGAAAAGGCAACTGGAACTTCGCTTGTAGAGATGTTAAATATTTTTCGATTACACGATATGATTTTACTCCACTACCAGAAATGCGTCAATAACACATGTGACCATCGACATCAATAGCGCACTAGCTATGAAGAAACCGTGTCTTTATCTTTAACTACTCATGAACGACATGAGATACATGTAAAATAGCTTAATTACCTTGATTCCTAAAGTCAATTACAAAAACCTTAAAAATCTATATGGATTAGAGAATTTTGGCAATTAGATAGAGAAGAAACAATCCACAGGCAATGATCGCTTTGTGAGTTCTATCGGATATAATCAACCAATCTGTGGATTCGTGAAAATCGAATTATTCCCAATTTGCTATCATGTGACCTTTTGATTCGTTTATTTCAGAAAACCAAATAACTTTGTCATGTCTAACCAAGAATGAAAAACAAGCGTTCAAGTATGAAGCGTGTCCTTAATTTGGAGCGTCATGTCATCTGCTGACGTTGGCGATGATCGATTTTTCTTCTCGACGCTTGCATCGTTGAACAATGTCTATGGTCTTCATTCCTCCAGACCTTTCAGGCAGATGAGTCGTTGTCGACCCCGAGCACGATTGCACTCGATAGCTCTGGTGTTAGCCAGCTCTTCTTAATGTTCTTTTCGAAGGATGTGGTCCATGAATCGTATCTGACGGTTTACGATAGATGTCATCAATAGTATTAGTCCTCAGCCACGCTGAAAGCAAAGCAAAGTAAACACGACCTGAGCAAACGCATTTCCGCAAGCCATTAATCGCTCTGCTTTGCTTTGCTCCCTGTGTGGCAGTCTAAAACAGCTGCAATAATGACTTTACACTTGCTGCAAAATGCTTTGCTCGAAAACGCTTGCAGTGTGGCTGAGGCCTTAGCTTCCAATACGCCACAGAACCTCTTGATTGGACACTTTATCAAGCTCTCACAACCATAGAGAGGCGTTGACCAGACAAAGCACTGAGGCAGTCGCATTCATGTAGCTACGTTGATCTAAGAGTTCAGGGGTGACCGCACAGAAACACTGTTAAGCTAACAAATCTGAAATAGCATCACTCCCCATTGAAATTTGCTTGTCACTAGCAACCACAGATCTAATAATAAGAGATCTGTGCTAGCAACTCACTACCTAACACTGTTTCTCTGCGGTCTCCCCAGGACGTTAACAAACTTTCGATTAGAGGTCTTCGCTATCCTAATTCTTCTCTTCATTTCTTGGTCTTCTCTCACATATGATGTCATCACATAACGCGGATATTCAGAGTGTTGCTTTTGTTCTATGGTCTCTCCTTTGACATTGATTCGACATGAAAGGCATTGCACAGTCTTTTGAAAATACCAGTAAATAACTTCATTTGATTGAACGCTGACCCTTCGATTTGTTTCCGAATCAGCCAAGATTACAGTGTCGCTAGCATAGCGAAATTTACTGAAGTTTGCACCGCCAACATGAAATCCATCCAGATCTGTAATTCGCCACATTGAGATTAAAGAATACAAATTGAAGAGGTCAGGTAAAAAGCACATCTTTGTCTCACACCTCGTTACATTTTAACTTGCTTGCTGAGGATGCCTATCAGTCTTATTGCTGCTTTCTGGTTCCAGTGCAAGCTCTGAATTAGACGTATGCATGTCATGGCCATCCATGTCGAGTACGTGTTTCAAGCATTTGAATAAGCGGCCCTCATGGCGAACTCCTGACGCATTCAGCAAGAACATTATACGGCCACATTAATATTAAGCAGAAAACTTTGAAATAGTTTATATAGGATATAGGAAACGATATGATATGTCGGCCGAAAGTCACAAAATTCACGTGAACAATCGCATGATTTTTCTCAATATATATTCGATGCACAATGGTACAGCAAAAAACATGAATGCAAAGATGAAAACACATGTAAGTCAGAGAAGAGGCGTCAAATTAAGACAAGTTCGCCCGAATTTTTTCTAAATTATAGGCCAGAAATAATAAACCTAGTATTCTACTGACAAACATCCATGAACGTTCAAACGCATTGGCCATTGAGGAACAGGACATTCGTTCAAAAGTGAAAAAATTGAACCAGGAAATCCTCATCCACTAAGAAAGTTATTATTAAGCTACCATGAGAAAGTGGCGGGCGCGATTCGATTTTCACACGATTCCGAATCGTGCGACTCAGCGCACGATTAATCGAAAGTCGCGCGATTCTGATTGTTTTGAGATTCAGTGAATAGAAGTTCACAGTTAATCCAGCTTGCATTATTTTTCATTCAAAGATTGATAATTTCTATTAAAATACATGGAGGGCATGTAACACTCATTGTCTTGTAGTCTTCTTAGACTGAAATTAATGCGATACTCTATTTGCAAATGCTTGGGAACAGCACAATAAATCAGAAAACATAAAAAGTTTTGATAATCTATTTATTCTACTGCAAATCTGTCATTACAGAAGTACTGCAAGCACTACATCATGTACATGTACTATGAAGTATATTATTCATAACTTTATTTCGCAGTTTTGGTTCTTTTGGTTTCTTATCAATCACATTTTATCGAACATAGCTTTCGGAGGTAGGTATTTGCCGTTTCTTCTAGTAGTCCTGAAACAGGCATAAATCAAACTATTAAACTTATAACGTCTGCAAAACATGAGAAAAACTAATAGAGAGAAGTCCTCATACTTGAACAATTTTAAACACAAACATTCTGTGACAGCCTTAGATACTGTGTTTCACCTTACAAGGGTTCGTCAGTACGACTCGGAATGGCCCAGACTGGCTTAAAATATTTAGAATAGACACTCTATGATCTTTAATGATTATCAGCCGTACGGCATAGCCAGGATAGATATACACAGAGCAGCCCGTTGTGCAGTCCTTCAGCTTGCTCAGCCATTCGAGATATTTTAAGCTACTTTGGGTCATTCCGAGCCCCACTGACAAGCCCTTGTAGGGAGAAAAGTGCAGCGTCTACTGCTGCCAAGGAATTTTTGCGCTTAAATAGTTCAAATCTGCATGGTTCTATAAATAATTCTCAATCTATCTATTCTATGCCCAGGCGAACTGGCACTCTACAAACATAAATAGCAAATCTGCAAGTGCAATTGCATTGTACGGATTATGTTCAAATTACACATGTTGAATGTAAAAAATGCATAATGCGCATTGCTATCAATGTACGTGTATTTATATGATTTCAATGCGGAGATTTAATATCATCAGGACCTACTATTATTGACTGCCTTGATAACATGTATGATTCGTAAAGTTCGTGTTTAATGCTATGTGGGAGATTCCCATAGAGATCTCTCACGGCAACTCTGTCTAGTTATTCATGATCTCAGGAACGAGCACTCGTGCATTGCAGCTATCTCGAACTTTCAAAGAGTGAATGGAAATATTATTTTTACCTCACTGAGCAAGTTTATTGAAAAGTCACATTGCAAAAAA
The DNA here is from genome assembly GCA_907163375.1 of Prostheceraeus crozeri. Classification (NCBI taxonomy): domain Eukaryota; kingdom Metazoa; phylum Platyhelminthes; order Polycladida; family Euryleptidae; genus Prostheceraeus; species Prostheceraeus crozeri. The sequence goes on along the minus strand of CAJQUW010008286.1, from coordinate 46,014 downwards.
TCGCACGATTCCTGGTCATTCAAGACCTGGTCATTCAAGAATCGCGCGATTGATTCCGTCGCACGATTAATCGTGAGGAATCGATTAACTGCTCCACCACTGACTTGAGGTCCAACTCCAAACTTGAGGTCCACATCACGGTGCATCAAGAAATTTATCAGTGAGTGGCCATCTGCAAGTAGTCTTAACACCCACTCATTCTTATGAACGGATGTACTGGTAGAAAATGATGATATTCTAGTAAATTCAAGATCATAGTCTTTTCAAATGATCTAAATGTTCGTCATGGCGCTAACTTGTCTGTATTTGCTGCCTCTCATACCATAATGCGCTACTTCATTCTACTGATCTTTAATTGAAGCAGTAGCATCTGATTGCCATAATAATATTCGCAGCACACGATAAGGCACTCTTTAATGAAGTGGAAAAACTGTAGCGTTGGGTGGCATAAAAGGTAAAATAAACTACAAAACTCAAAGCCAGTCATAACTTTGCCGAACTAGCCCCAAAATTGCGAATCAATCGTTTAAATTAGTATCAAACATACTTTTATCTTAACACTGTATGGGTGTTGTCTGTCAATGAAAATGCATGTTTGAAACATTGCAAAATTTCAGCTTGCTCATGTTTTCCGTAGAATGCAAGTACTTAGTAATACTTTTGATAGGCAAACATTTTAAATTCTTGGTTGAGAAACCAACAGACTGAAGAACCGTCATGATTTGAATAGTCAATTATGGATGAAACTGGCTTTTTCCGACGAAAGTTAGCGCTAACAAGTCTATGGTTTTTTCAAACAACAGTTTTCGTACACTATTCCTTTCTCACGATGGGACCAACATCGACAATGCTAGCAAAATGAAGCCCTCGTACTTAAGTAAGTAATGGTACTCGCAACAGTCAGTGAGCATTTTTCAAACCAATGGATAGGTCGACGAGGGACGTTGAATGGGAACCTAAATCACCTGTAGTTCGAGTGAAGATTCAGTAAAGGTAACATTCGAGAGTCACTATCCCAAACAGCGTCACAAGGTTTATGACTTCTTGAATTCTTCCGCGTATCTTCCTTTTTCTGTAACTTGCATGAATACATGCATCTGTCACCTAGCGATTTGATATTTTTGAATTTGAGCAACACTTTTCTATCCATGATGAGACAAAAGAAGGGACAAAACATTAGAAGCAAGGCATCAATAATCACGCTTAATGCGTCACCAGACAGAGTCCAAGCAAACGCAATGTAATGAACAGGGTGGCGGGCACATTTCAAGCCTCAAATTGCCGGGATATTTCATCGAATTTCTTCGCTATTATATTAATATTAACCAGATACATTTTCCCAATCAAACAGCTAAAAAATTAACCGAACACTTTAAACTACAGGGTGGCGCACGTAAATTTTGACTCATACTAGTTTGGAGTATAGGATTTATGATGATTATACCTTTTGTACTGAGAATTGTCAGAAAATTCTGATTCTATTGACAGAATGACATGTACTCATTTCGTTGACATCGAAAATCTAGATCAAGTTAATTAACTTAACATGAATCGTATTCTGCACAACGAATTGTGCGCAGTCTTGAAGAGAATATTGTTCAGTTACTTCCATGTCATATAAAATACCATTCGACGATTAAATCACTATCTGAAAAGAATCGAACATAGAAGAATGGATGATTATTCGATTGCAGAACGAGCAAAATGCGCGGCTTGGTACGAATGGCTCAAGAGCCCACTGGAGGTACAAAGGCTTTATCATTCAGAGTATGGCAAGAACGCGAGAGCACCGGATGCCCGTACCATAAAGCGGTGGCACAAAAACCTGTTGACCAGTGGTAGTGTGGTGACTGTCAAGCGGGACCGGTCATCTTCTGAACGAACGGAGCAGAATGTGGAACGAGTTGTGCAGCACTTCGAGGAGGACCCAAACACATCTACCGTCGTGCATCCAATTCTCTTCAAGTGAGTCACCGCACTATCCAGCGCATCCTCCATGACTATGGATGGCATCCGTACAAGGTCCAGGTGGTGCAGCGATTACACGAAGAAGATCTGGAAAACCGAATGGAGTTCGCAGAACAGGAGCTACAGCGCATCCAAGCCAACCCGAGCCATTTAGTGGAACTAACTTGGTCCGATGAAGCTCACTACCATCTGGATGGTGGTGTGGATCGCCACAATTGTCGTTATTGGGCCAACCAGTACCCTCACTGGATCAAGCAAGAGTCTATGCACTCGCCACGCATCACCGTCTGGGCGGCAATCAGACAATCAGGTATCTACGGACCGTTCTTCTTCGACACCTCCGTCAACAAGGATCGGTATCTCAAGATGCTACAGGAGGAATTTTGGCCAGCGGTGCGGTCGGACAGAAGAGGCAGGAGCATCATATTCATGCAGGATGGTGCACCTCCACACTGGGGACTTCCTGAGCGTGAGTGGTTGAACAAGAAGATGCCTAACAGATGGATGGGACGTGGATCTCCTAACATGCCCTGGCCACCGCGTTCACCTGACCTGACGCCTTGCGATTTCTTCTTGTGGGGTTTTGTCAAGTCCAAGGTTTACCATATACGGCCAACATCCATGCAAGACCTGAAGGACCGCATCATACAAGCATTTCAAGAAGTGACAACTGAGATGTGTCGAGAAACTGCCCTGGCCTACCAAAAGCGACTCGAATCCGTCCTCGAGAATGGAGGAGGACACGTTGAAGTTCGATGACTACTAACACTTTTTTCTTATTTTTTTCATTTAATAAATGTTTTCTATGACATTTACCTTAATTCGTTTTGGTCATTATTGATAAAGACGTGGGGGAAATAAAGGGAAAAGTTTATCATTAAATTTTACATGTTAAGATACATTGTTGGTATGTCAATTTCACTACATGTCATTCGCAGGGTTGCCAAACTCGTCCAGAAAAAAATTCGGACGCACTAATGTTATATCATCAGAGTAAATATAAACATTAATTGCCTTCTATACTTAACTGTGAATGGAAAATAATCATTATGCGCAAGATTGTCATCAATATCATGCGTATCTCTTTTCCTCGTCATTCAGAAATGACAGGTGATTTTGAATGAAAAATCGCAGCTTTTATGAACCCGCAATATATTCAATTAACAAATACATCAATAAATCTCAGAAGCCTTGAGAATATTTCACAAATCCTTTTAACAAATATAGGCAGTACAAAGCTATATAAAAATTGATCAGCGCGTCTATGATTTCGTTAAATGATTGAATCAACAAATCTATAAAAATATACATTAGTGCGCCTATGATTGTGTTAAGAATCAACAAATCTATTAAGAATACAGCGGTGTATCTATGATTGCGCTACCAGAAAAACAAATCTTTATAAAAGTACATCAGTGCGCCTATGATTGCGCTACCAGAAAAACAAATCTATATACAAATACATCAGTGCGCCTATGGTTGGGTTATGAATCAACAAATCTATAAAGAATAAAACGGTGCGCCCGTGATTGCGTTACCAGAAAAACAAATCTATATACAAATACATTAGTGCGCCTATGATTGCGCTACCAGAAAAACAAATCTATATACAAATACATTAGTGCGCCTATGATTGCGCTACCAGAAAAACAAATCTGTATAAATAATACAACAGTGCGCCTATGGTTGCGCTACCAGAAAAACAAATCTTCATAAAAGTACATCAGTGCGCCTATGGTTGGGTTATGAATCAACAAATCTATAAAGAATACAACGTTGCATCTGTGAATGCGTTACCAGAAAACAAGTCTATATATCATACATCACTGATAGACAAATGATCAATATCACTATCAATAAAAACACGTCAAGTATAAACAATCTAGCTCACTGAAATCTGTCCATAAAAACAATCCGATAAAAAATTCTTCTTTGGCAAAAACAATTCTTTAAATAGTCTAAAAATTTACGTTCATGATTCTTCATCATCACTAGCACTATCGTGCTCATATGATTGGAAGGATCGCCAGGATGAGCTTCGAGCTAAGTCGATGAGGGACTGAGTTACTGAAAAATGTTGTAATCCATCGATATTTTTCAAGTGAGATCGCACTCGTCGGATACCGTTCAGACTTTCGGGTTGGAGACGATTTCTCTCCTTTGTGACTACAGCTGCATTTACACTAAATCCTCTTTCCTCAGCAGCATTGTGTGGCTGAATACAAAGCAATGCCTGCACAAGAACTTTGATCAGCGGATATCAGTAGTGAAAACTGTGCCCTACTTGCGAGGGATAGGTACATGGATGGGTACATGTAAAATTCAGTGTTATGAATAGGAACATGGATAGGTACATGTATAATTCAGTGTTATGATAGGAACATGTATGACATCTGTCTTACTGGATAGGTACATGTGTTTGGTAGACTGGGTTGAGTACATTGTGTTTCGGAACGTCTATGATCGAACTTGTGCGACTTGGTTCTGAGTACTTGGGTACGTACCGATAGACGTCCGTTGTTTGATTTTGAATGGGTTTGCTCAATTGCGACTATTGTGACTATTGCAACCATTGTAATCAAGATGACAGTCACATTGATTTTCCTTTTTACGTAGACAAACTATGCTATAAATATGAGATAGTTGTTTGATGACATACATAATGATGAATAGTATCCCAACGTCATGGGTTGTCGTAAGAGACCTTGGATATTCGTTCAAAGCTATAGAAACTGTAACAAATCTCAGTGAAAATATCAACGCTGGTGATTTAGTTGATCGACTAATAGATCTAGATGAGCATGCTATGAATCACAATTTGGATCGTAGGTGGATAGAGGATTTCTCCATGCTACACTGCAATGATAGTGAAATTAGGAGGATCAAATTGGAACGATATGGAAAGAAGGAGACATTTGACAGTGTTTTAATAAAACGTTCTCCAAATAAAAGTGACTTCAGAAGGAAATTAGAAGAAGAGACATTTAAATTATTATGTGAACGGAACTGCGTTAAATGTTTTAAACAGGAACGATCCCTTCTCTTTTTGCCATGTTCTCATAGCGTTATGTGTTCTACATGTTATGTACCCCTTGAAACTTCATCTTGTCCCCTTTGTGATGAAGAAATATCTTCAACAGTCACTGTAAAAAGAGCTAATTTGAACATTGAAAGCTTGAAAACGCCATCTGAATTGTGTACAAAGTTATATGAGTTTGGTGTAGATTACCTTGATGCAGATGAATATCACTTTTCTTATGATCCACATAAACGCATGATTCTAAAGGTAGGGAAGAACTCTCTTATCAAGCTGGATAGCGTGTTAACGACCACATTGGGATTCTCAAAATCAACTATTTATGAAGGCACATCAATAGGCGATACAGCCCCATCACTAGAGCGTGATATCAGTAACATACGTCTATTGTAACATTATTGAATATACAAGGGTTGGCGACATTGAGGCCCCACTTCTGCGCACATTTCCTCTCTCATCCGTAAGGAAGCAACTAATCAATCGAGAATTTTTTAACACAATGTATCTACCAATCAGCCGAAATTACATCAATAGAATTGATATATCAATTCATGATGACGCAGGAGAAGTAGCACCGTTCTGTGGTGTTACTGTTTTGACCCTGCATATTAGGTCACGAGAATAAGGCTGGCTGGCTGGATGGATTACCCGACCCCGTCCCGCGGATAGGGGCGTGGCGGAACGCCACGGAGACCGAGGAGGCGGGCAACCCCCCATGGGCGATGCCAAAGATCAAAAACAGAGCCCGAGGACCCGAAGATAGCCGCTCGGGTAGAAGAGAGGGAGGGACAAGAGCACAGTAAGTGGGGTACATCGTGGTTTACACCACAAACGGCAGTCAGGAGAAGTGGACCTGCCAATCCTGTGAAGATAGGAGTTGAGAAGAAGGCTGTGGCCGTTGCAACGAAGACGTGAGAGCTCACAACGGACAGCGCGAGGGAGGGACAGCTCCTCAGTTGCTACGCTAGGGACTTGTGAAGAAATCAAAGACGAACGAACGGATGTCCTCCAGGAGTTGAACAGGGAATGACGAATGAAGGACTTCAGAGAAGACAAATACTGAGGAGCTGCAGAGGGGAGAGAAGTGCCACTTTTGGCAAGCGCATCTGCAGTATCATTGCCACTGATGTTCGAGTGACCAGGAAGCCACTGCAATGACACTGAGATCGAGGAAGAGCAGAGGGACGACAAAGAGGACCAGACAGAGTGGACAAGAGGGGCGACGGGGGTGAAGAGAGCACGGTCAGAGCCGAGAGAGAGTCGGACAAGAGAAGAAGAGAGGAAAAGAGACATGAGGAGTGATGGGAAACGGACCAAGAGAGAGCACGCTGGATTGCAACCATTTCAGCTGTGAAGCTTGAACAGTGCGCACCAGCATGAAAGGAAAGAGAGAAAGTGGAAGAGCATGAAGAACAATTTATGAAAACACCCGAGCCACCTGGTCCAAGTCGTCCAATAACGGAGCCGTCAGTCCAGATGGTCAGGTCAGCAACGGGGAGGGAGGAAAGGTGGTCTCGGACCAAAGCGGTGCGAAGGGGGACTGGGTCGGAACGGGAGCAGGGGGAGGACAGGGCTAGGGACACGGAGAACAGAGGAGGGGACCACGGGGGGAAGGGAGGGCAGGAGACCAGGGGCACACGCGGAGAAGAAACAGGTGGAGAAAGTGGATGAGAAGTACAGAAGAAGCGCCACGAAGAGGAACGGACGCGCTTGGGGACAGAAAGGGTCGCTAGAGAAGACAAGGGAAACGAGGGTGGGAGGCGAAGAGCGCGCTCATAAGAGTAGAGCGACTGAGCGGTGAGGGTCACGGAGAGGGGAGGAAGTCCAGCTTCCAACAACAGAAGAGGAATAGGAGTGGTCAAACAGCAGCCAGTGATCGCACGGCACGCGGAGCGGTGGGTAGCTTCTAGGTGTTGAAGATGTTTAGCGTAAATGAAGGGGAACCAACCAGGGGAAGCATAAGTGAGGACGGGGAGAAGAAAGGTCTTGTAGAGAGAAGCAAGGGACTCTTTGGAAGGGCCCCAAGAAGCGGATGAAACAGCCCTGAGAGATCTTAAACGAGGGAAAAGAGTGGATCTCAGGGCAGAGCTATGGGGGAAGAAGGAAAGTGTTCAGTCTAAAGCTACTCCGAGGAACTTGGGGGAAGCGTTGAACGAGAGGGGGCGGCCCAAGAGACAGGGAGGGCTGAACGGAAGCTTCACGGGTGGCGGTGCTGAAGAAGGAGACTTCGCATTTAGCGGGATTTAGAGGAAGCTGCCACTTTAAAAACCAAGCCTCGAGCTCAGACAGAGCTTCTTGGACGGCGGCAGTAGCAAGGTGAATGTGAGGAGAAGACGCCCAAATAGCAAGATCGTCTGCATAAAGTGAAAAGCGGACTGAGGGAGGGAGCACGGAAGAAACGTCGTTAATGAAGAGGTTGAAGAGGACTGGGCCGAGCACTGACCCTTGAGGAACTCCCCATCGAACTCGGAAGAGTTACTGGAAGAGTTTCGAAAGGCCACTTGTGCACGACGGTCCGATAAGAAAGACTGGGTCCAGCGAACAAAGCAAGGAGTCAGGCCAGAAGCTTGTGGTAGAGAGCTGAATGCCAGACCGAGTCGAAGGCACGAGAGAAATCAACGGTGGCTAACACAGTCCTTGCACAAGGCTTGGAGCTGCGAAAGCCATCGGAGATTGACTGAGTAAGAAGAACTATCTGGTCAGTGGTAGAACGGCCTGGGCGAAAACCGGCCTGAAGAGGGGTCAGAAGATCCTTAGATTCGAGGAGAAAAGACAGATGGGCTAGCACGAGACGCTCAAAGAGTTCCGAGATACAAGATGTAAGGCAGATAGGACGAAACGAAGACGGAGCGTCTGTGGGTTTGCAATATTTGTGCACCGGGTAGATGGTGGAAGATTTCCAGGCGGAGGGAAAGGAGTGGGTGGACCAAGAGAGGTTGAAGATAAACAAAAGAAAAGCAAGGGCAGAAGGACGAAGATTTTGGAGGAGAGGGTACGAGACGTGGTCAGGACCGGCTGCAGTCGACGAGGAGAGAGAACTAATAGCTGTGGTGAGCTCCGACAGGCTAAAAGGAGAGCAAAAGGATGGGCAGGTACAGGTAGAGGAGCGGAGCTCACGAAAGAAGCGGCGGCTTTCAGGACGGCGATTAGAAGGAAGGGATCTAGAGAAGTGGCTCTTGAGAAAAGAAGCGTAACGGGTGGCTGTAGCCTTAGCAGAGCTACACCCGGGAAAGGTTGGATCAGAACTGGAGGATTTGGGAGTACCAGCTACTGAGCGGAGGAGGGAGAAGACCTTACGGGGGTTGGAGGAAAGGCGAAGATTGGACGCTGTCCGTTGCCAAGCATCAGCTTTCGCTTTAGCAATGGCTCTGGAGGCGGAACGGGATGCAGAAGCATAAGCCTGACGATCCGCTTCACTTCGATGGGCCCGTCTGAATGCCTTGCGGCGAGCATGGACGAGCTGATCTAGTTCCGCGGACCACCAAGCTTTCGGGGACTGGCGGGTACGACCGAAAGGAATTGAAGATTTTGCCGCTTCGAGGATGATAGAGGAGAAAGAAGCAGCGGCTTTAGTAAGAGTAAGAGAAGAGTACGAGTCAGAGTCGGGACAATGAGAAGTTACATGAGTCCTGTAGTCATCCCAGCGAGCCTTTTTAAGTTGTAAGAGGGTTTGCGCTCGTTGGGAGAATAGTGTGGGGAGAGAGGAATCTTAATAGAGATGGGGAGGTGGTCAGATCCAAGATCAGGAAGGACGGACCAGCCACATCTAGGAGCAAGAGACGAAGGTACCAGACTGAGGTCTGGGGAGGTACGCCATCCATAAGACTGCTGCAAGAGAGTGGGAGTATCAGGGTCATTAAGTGATTCAAGATCTGAAGCGAGAAGCCAGTAGATTTCGGAGCCGAGAGAGTTAGGATGGCCCCGAGAATCCCAGGAGGGGTGGTGTGCATTAAGATCCCCAAAGATGAAGGTGGACGGGGAAGAGGGGAATGAGGAAGGAGAGAAGGTACGGCGCGAGCGGGCCTCGGTAGGGGTGGAGCTAGCTGGGGGGACGTAGGCATTAAGTATAGAGATAGTGTTGCAGCGGAGGTGTACGTGAATGCCAAGGAAGCTACAATGAGAATTAGACGAAGCGAGCGAGGGGATGGACCAAGGAGAATGTGCAAGACCATCCCGGACCAGAGTCATCACGCCTCCACCACTGCCGCGGCGGGGCTGAATCGTCCGATCCTGGCGGTAGCACTTATATCCAGGAATACGAAAAGTAGTGGATGGGAGAAGTTTCGTTTCCTGGATAAGAATGATGTCGTAAGGATTTGAAGATAGAAAGTGAGTGAGCTCCAAGCGGCGGGCCCGCACTCCGTTTGCGTTCCACTGAAGGATCTTGAGCTCGTTGGTTGAAGATCGGGGGGAAGAGCGAATAGGACGGAGGGGTCTTACGGGTGAAGGTGGGCTGGGCGAGGGAGGACATGGCAAAGAAAAGGCTGAGGAAGGGTAAGGAGCGGGAGGAGGAGGTGGGGGAGGCAAGACAGAGGAGGAGACAGGGGGAGGGCAGACGCAGGGAGACGGGACAGAACAACCCGAGGCTGCATGGAAGAGGGAGCAGCAATCACGGGGGTAGGGCTCGGAGCGGGCGGGGAAGGACAGGACGGAAGGTGGAGACGGGACAAAACAACACGAGGCTGCATGGAAGAAAGAACAGCAGTCACGGCGGCAGGGCTGGGAGCGGGCGGGGAAGTAGTGGGCGGAAGGTGGAGACGGGAGAGGACGACACGAGGCTGCAGGGACGAGAGGCAGCCAAGGGGGTGGAGACAGGCACAGGGGGTGCGGGGCGACGGGAGGGAGGAGGCCGGCCAGCGGCGACTGAGGACGAGCGGTTGGGAGGAGAGGGGAGGCGAGAGAGGACAACGCGGGGTTGCAGGGAAGAGGCCAAAGGGGCCGAGGATTGGACGGAAACGGTGGATTGGGCGCGGGAGAGGGAGGAAGAGCGGTCTGAGGTAGAAACAGTTGGTGATGGAGAAGGAAAACGAAAGTGTGTAGGAGAGCAGGTGGGACAGACCCATTGGTGACGCCTGGGGAGGGCGTTGAAGGCGCGGGAGGTAAGAGAGGAACAGCGAAGATGAATCCAAAGTTTACATGCCGAGCACTGAGCAGAACGGCCGGTGTAGCCAACGCTTCTTTGACAGACTCCGCATGGGTACCTAGGAGGGTGGCGAGGTGAAGGACCAGGATTGGGATGGATTCCTGCCATGAGGAGCAGGAGAAGATGAGTAGACGAGGGAGAGGAGATGAAAGAAAGTGGCCGTAAAGATATATACAGAAGAAGACAACTATTTCTCCACGACCAACGGAGAAATAGAGTGGCAAAAACCCGAAGGAGGCAGCGCGCCAACAGACGGCCACTCGGGAAAGTGTCCCCCATTTCGACCCGATCCGAGGAACGGGGCGGGTACCACCACAAGGAGGCGGAAGGACATTGGTACCCCGAGAATAAGGCTTTACGCTATTGTGACTTCCAGTTATTCAATAGTCATAATGAGAGGCATTTACAGTAGACCATCATATCAGAGCGGTTATCCCGTGTTTGTTGGAGGTAGACGACAAGTTGGAGGAGGCATATTTGGTGCACTAAGACGTATGGTTCTTCCAACACTAAAAAAGTAAGGCGTACCAATCATGAAGCGTGTTGGAAGCAGGGCTTTAGATTTTGGTGCAGATGTTGCAGCTGATGCGCTTCAAGGTGAGGATATCGGTGAATCTATGAAAATGCGCGCGCAGCAATCTGCCATAGACGCATTAGATGATTTAACAAAGACGAGACGCACAGTTCGGAAGAAGCGTAGAAAGTCAAGACAAGTTGGATCCGGTCGAGTTACTAAGCAAAGACGCAGGAAAAGTAAAAAGCCGACAGAGCAGCACGTTCTAGATCTAGACGTCGAGTGAAAACAAGAAAGCGCAAACGAAATTCCACAGCGACTAGAAACAAGTCAAAACGAAGGAAGACAACATATTTGCAGAGCTAATACGATGCAGAGTATCAATTCGGCTTTGTGTTTCTTCGATTCTCCCCCTGATCAGACAGATATCATCTCCTCAACAATTGTAGACATAGTCCCCACAACAAATATCGATGGTAACCAGCAGCCTATTCAGTTTGATATACTTGCCAATCCTCAAGATTATATTGACTGTCAATCCATTGATTTAGAGTTGTGTATACAAATTAAGAAGACTGATGGTACAAATATTGATTCATCCAAGGATAAAGTGGGATTAGCAAATCTTCCTATTGCCAGTCTGTTCTCAGATGTGTATCTAATATTGAATGACAAACAGATTGAAGGAGAGGATCGAGCATATCCATATGGAGCATACATACATACAATGACGCAATTTCAAAAGCAAGCTCAACAGTCACACTTGCAAGTTTCTGGGTGGTATGATGATCAGCAAGGGAAATTTGATGATGTCTCAAATGCAGGGTTAAAAAGACGAATGGATTTAACAGCGGATTCAAAGGAATTATACTTGTAAGGACCTGTCTATCTTGATTTCCTTCGTCAATCTAGATACGAGGGGCGTACCAAAAGTTCGTGACGTTTGTCTCTCCTTTCTATAGACGTCCATTTTGGCCCAAGTGCATATCTAGATTTTATTTCTTATAGTTCTGACAGTTGCATTTTACAGGAAAACATTTAACTTCCATTTGCACAAATGTTTATTGGCAGAATTAAAAGCATACCAAAACTCTTTTTTTCGATCTGGTCACCTTAAATTCCAATACACTTTTCCTATCTCTTCTCAAGTTTCTTCATTCCTTCTTCAAGCCAATCCTGCGGAAATTTCCCGAATGAAGCTTTCGGTGCTCTCTTTATCTCTTTCACCATTGAATCGAATACCCCCGATTGCCTACTTCATCGGACCGATGAGATGAAAGTCAGTAGTCTCCTCCAAAACCCTTCGTCATGGTCTTCCAGAAGACCAAGAACAATAGAGGAGTTGTTGACCCGAGCGCCTTTCTGTTCTGCAGTCAGCAGCCTTGGTACCCAACGAGCCGAAACTTTGGACAACTCAAGGCGGTCATGGAAGATACGCTCAAGAGTCCCATGCGACAGCTGGCCAGACTTTTCCTCCAGTTCATCAAATGTTGGGCGTCTGTCAGACTGGATCAGCTGCCAAACCAAATCTTCATTTTCTTCGCTGGCTTGAGTGGATGGATGGCCACAGCGCTCAACGTCTTCCAATGACTTCCGTCCCTATGGGAACATTTGCTTGATGGTCGCTCTTGCAGGAGCATTGTCTCGAAGAATGTTTTTAGACGCCCAGCCGATCGGGTTGGTGTTTCCCGTTCCTTGGACAGAAAGAGCAGACAAGATCTCCACTTACGATTTGTGAAGTCCGTCATGCTGACAAAAGTAAAATTGCTTCACTACTTACCGGCTTCAGTACGTGTCTCTATAGGTTCCCGATCAACCGACAATACTTCACAGGCAATGCACATGATTGATACAACATGACAACGATGAATGATTAAAGAAAAAAGTCGAATTAAAACCATGGTAATCAAACGTCACGAACTTTTGGTACGCCCCTCGTATCTGCTATCACAGGTTAAAATGCAAATAAAATTTATTCGTGCAAATCCGGAGTTCGCGTTAATGGCTTTTGGAGCTACAAACTATCAAGTCAACATAAGTAATGCCGTGCTCAATGTAAGGAGAGTAACAATGAACCCGTCAGTCATCAACGAGCATGCGACAGGATTGAGGAAAAACAATGCAATATATCCAGTTAATCACAGTGTGTTGACAAACTTCACAATTGGTGCGGGATCATCCTCACATGCCTACCCAAATCTTTTTCCCACTGCAATGCCAAAGGCGGTGTATATCACATTTGTGGAAAATGAGGCATTCATTGGTGCTTTTGAAAAGAATCCATCCAATTTCCAACACTTTAATGTTCGCAAACTAGCACTCTACCAGGATGGGAAATTTGTATCTTGCAAAGCATATGAGCCTAATTTCAAAGATGGTAAATTCGCACGTGAATATGGTTCTACTTTCACCGCCCTCAACATGTTAAATACAGATGATTCAAATGGAATTACAATGGATATGTACAAGAATGGCTACTTCATTATGTACAACCTCACAGCAGATGCAGATCTAGGTGGTGAAAGCGTAGGAGTTACAAAGCCTGGAAATCTACGACTGGAGGTATCATTTGAGTCACCTTTGAAGAAAACAATTACTTTTCTCATTTACGCTATGATAGCAAAGTTGAGATAACAAGAATGAGAGACGTGACTGTCAGCTATCAGAGATGAGTAACTTAAGCAACATAGAAATCTTGAGGAAAATGAGGAAAGCTCATCCCTACTCCAAGACAATATTTCTCAATGTCTTTTCTAGAGATAATTTACCTGATTCAATTCCTTTATATCCTTGTTCGCTTATCATCAATACGGATACCAACAATCTTCCCGGAAAACATTGGGTTGCTGTATACATCAATCGTTATAAAGTGGCCGAATATTTTGACTCTCTTAATCAACCTCGTTTACATGATATCGCATTATGGATGAACAGGTTCTCCTGGACTGTTAGGAAAGTGACATCGTTCCCACTTCAAAGTAATACATCTCTAAGGTGCGGTGGCTATGAACTCTATTTTGTCAACGAGAGACCATTGAAAAATAACTGTAAAAGTGCTTTAGAACTATTTTCAGAAGACTGTGATAAAAATGATGTAATTCTTACTAAATATGTCGAAACAGTTTTGAAATAAAGTTTTATGTTGTATCATTAACTTGCTCTCTTTTTTCCAAAACAAGGGTTTATAAGGAAAACAAAAACATGTTCATATTTCATTATCTATTCACATATATACAAAATCTACAATTTGGTTTTCATGAAACATTTTTTCAAATCACATATGATGGGAGGCACATCACTTATGTCTTTAATGCCGGTTATAAAAATCTTTCCATTATGGAACACATGAACATGATATGGATGCCAGTTAGTCAATTGAGCTGCTGGAAATAATTCCACTTCATAAGTTAGATTATGTGATGATGTAACTTTACGGAAGTCATAGTGACAGTGCAATTTACATAACACGATCATTGTCTTCACTTTCCAATCAGATAATGAATCACCAAGTAAATGTTCCAAAGTGAAGTGTAGATATGAGAGATCACCCTCCATGACCCTTCCAATACATTGGATTGTTCCATTTGGAAAGAATAGGATAGTGAGAGATTTAGCCTTCCTCTGAATCCTTCATGTTAACATTGAGGGTCTTCCAAGATGTAAGCTCGTTGTCGGCTTCAATTTGCGTTTTATCAGCAACCATTGTTTTCAGTTGGGTATATTCCTCTCGATCTCTTGTAGATTGAGTTTTGACTTTGCTTTTGTAGTTAACATCCGATTTACAACTTCCAACCGTTTGATGTCCTCCATCTTTAATGAATGACGTTATCTGTGGTAGCATCTCCTTTGTAAAGGTTTCCCATGTGACGTCACTGAAACGAAAAAATCGATGTTCAACATCTTCCCGTTTTGGTGAACAGACGTATAGTTTGACTGATGAATCACACTTTATCCATACATTGTCATCGAGAGGAATCTTGATCCGAGTCTTATGGTTGCCAATGAGATCAGCAAAGTCTTTCAGTGAAGGCAATGAGTCAATACTAATGCAAACGCCACGATGTTTTCGAACACTATTTGCTATTGAATGACGAAATGCTATTCTTTTAGAATTTGTTATGTGAACGTTTTGAACGTCACTAACTTTCCATGTTCTAATGTAATGAGGCATGTTCCGAAAGCTATGTTTCAAATTTAGGTTTAATGTTTGCCTAAAGTTTGTTATTTTATTAGCTCAACATATCGGAATGATGTTGAGTACAAATTCTTCACATATTCATTCACATTAGGACTACCTATTTATTAGTAATCATTTCTACATATCGGAAAGATGTAGAAATTTCAATTTTAGTAAG
Source organism: Prostheceraeus crozeri (assembly GCA_907163375.1). Lineage (NCBI taxonomy): Eukaryota > Metazoa > Platyhelminthes > Polycladida > Euryleptidae > Prostheceraeus > Prostheceraeus crozeri. Next base: position 30,997 of record CAJQUW010008286.1, on the reverse strand, counting down.
ACTACTTATGTATTAGTAAGTGTTGCTACATGTCGGAAGATGCAGCAATCGCAAGATCTATTACAAGTGGAATATTCTATTGTTTATATTTAGACTTATTCTACATCACCTGTGACAGGAAGGCATCTCCTTCTCTTCGACGGTGGGGGAAGACCTAGCCTGTAGTGTCCATATGGCAATGATAAATTTTTATCCAGCCAACAGCGCTTATCCTCCCAAAATAAAAGACCTCGCTTCCTAAATGATTTTGTGCTAACTATGTGATTTTTTGAATTTGTAATTGTCACATCTTCAGTTGCATCATTCTCACTATAATACACACTCCTATAGTCATTATGTTTCAATTTTTTAACTGCTGCTCTCTGAATTCCTTTTTCACGTTTGATGCTATGATTCGTAGAGTCTAGATATTTCATTGAATACATTTTCGGTTTTAGTAGGATCATTTCCTCAAGCAACTTTCCAGCACACTCATCTTTAAAACAACCTTATCTAGCTTTGTTTGTAGTTGAGTATAGTCGGTGATGACTGTCATACTGGCTGGACTCTGTCCTTCTTTCAAATGCCTGAGGTACATTTCAGTCAATAGTGACTCTATTTTTTTTGATAGATGCTTATCTTTCCCTATTATAAATATAACTTTTGAGGCTGTGCATCTTAAATGTACAGGACCGCGCTTGGTCGGGTTTGAGCGTCCAGGATGAAGCGGTCGAAACGCGATCGTCCTGACCAAGTTCCTGTTGATGACCTCATTAAAAATAGTCAAATAATTTGTATGCATATTTTGTAGAATTTTATTTCACGTTTTAGCTTAAGGAACTAACATTAATTCTCTTACGCACCTGGTAGATTTTAGATAGCGTAATCCCGCTGTGTTAGCTAGATCTGGTATTTTGATTAGAAACAGACCTGTCCTCTTATCATCTGAATGGGCAGACTGTTAAATAGGATCTTTTCAATATATAAGTGATAAAAATAATTTTGAACAGACCGACTTACTCGCCAATTCATTACATATGAGGAGAGGAGAAGCGTTGTTTGTCCTTCTAGTAAGCATTTTTTAAAATTTTTAGACATTTTAGGATATAGCCATTTTGTTAGCATTAGCTTGTTTTGTTAAAAACATTAGCTTGTTTTGTTTTTTTTTAATTTTGTTACCTTGACGCACTTTGCTACGTTGAATAGTTTGAAGAGTCAAACTTTTCACCGAAGTATAGAAGTATATCTTCCAGACGGACAGATGGTGATGTGTATAAACATAGGAAGAAACTGTCGGTATCACCTCCTAAAGCCGCGTTCTATCAATCAGTGAACAACCTTTTAAATCATTGTAATATAATTGATACATTTCCAACTTACTATAGTCAAGTACTGCCTGACCAACATATATTAATTTATTTAAAACTATCTAAGGTTTGTACATTTCCATACCAACCAGATCTTCATCAAATATTTTGTGTTGAACATAGAGGATGATTTGACAATTTCAGTAGTTGTTTCTCATTGTTGACTAGTTTAAATTTTTTCCTTCTCCTTACATTTTCCATTGTTTCACCATATAAAGAATTATCTTTCAATTTGTAGAATGACTTTTCGAAGTCAGTGCTTGATTGAGCCCTCTTTTGAGAGTTCATATCAATGTATGTTTTTAACCAAGGCTTTTGTGTGAATTTTATGCCACTATGAATCTTCTTCATTCTCAAGCCCATGGTCAATTTTAAAATTGAGTAGTGGACTACATAATTTTTCCTATCAAATTGATGGAGCAGAAGTTTCTTGATGGAAGAAAAATGTGTATTTGGTCTTACTTTTTCATGTAGTGTGAAAACATTCTCTTTTCAATCATCTGCATTTCTGGAGCTAATGGGAAATCGGCAGTGTCATCATGAATGGCTGCAGGATACTCTAAATCTAAATAAAAAATGTAGCCGATTTCACCATCATCTATATTTTGAACATTTTCTTCATTTAAAAAAATTATCTAATTCACTTTTATTCAACCATTTGAAATTTGAGTGGGGTAGATTCCTACTAAGTGAGGAACCGTAAAGGTTATTGACATCTAAGTAGGCCAAGTTTCGACTTTCATGTGTATTATTTCCTAATTCTTCAATGCGTGCACGCGCTCGGTGAATGTTGGTGAAAGTCATACCCCCTCTAATTCCTCGTTCAAATAGATTGTACATATTTTCATCTTGTATGTAGTGTGGGGGATCATTGGAAGAGAAATTTAGTGCTGAGGTAAAGCTAAGATGTGGGAGACTGACAAAATGTACAGGGTCGACTTCATCCTCACGTTGACTCAAATGCTCTAAACACTTCAAATATGTCTGCCAACAATAAAACATCTAACTTCAGATATGCTAGCATGTAATCACCAAATGTGCTACAATTAAATTCAATCCATGCCTTGTTAGCGTGTTCATATTCACTATCGTAACAGTGCTCACGAGTAAGATCATTATAGAATTCAAATTGTGGTGGTAGACAGTCTTCCGTCAACGTTTAAGTTTTTGAAGTATGAATATGGAAACACTCCCTTCTGATATAAAACATTATCACTTAATTGTGGAAATTCTACCCTTAATGTCTCTACATGCTCACACGCTTGCAAGCCCTTGGCTAATTCACTCAAGGATGCACTTAGAAATTGATGAGTCTAAGAATTTTAGTTTAAAGTATACTGTCTTCCCTTTGTATTCATTTACAGGGACACTGGCGGATAAAGTTATATATTTTTCAGCAGTTGCTGCCACAACATCTAATTTCCAAGATTTCATTCTTCCAATCGCTTTATAGCAAACGATGCGACTATCATAATTTTTAAAATTGTCGAAAAATATGGGGAGCTCCCGTCTGTTAAGTCTTAACCGGAGATTGCATTTCCTACATAATGTTTGCCTATATCGTCCGGTGATATGATCATGATCACGAACTTTTGACTTCATCGCAGAATTTCGATTTACATTGCAACATTCTGCATTCTCATGGCTTGCTTTTTCATCCGCTGACAGTGTCATTGGCTGCCTAGTTATTGCACACTGGTTGTCATATAAGTCTTGGGCTACAGTTTCTAAGTGGTGCAAGAAACTAATAATGCAATTTTCTCCCTCAAAGAGATAATACTTGTTTTCAAATTTCGATTGAAGGGCATTATGCTAGACATGATAAGCTCCAATGGCCGCAGGTTTATGTATTTTATTATCAATGTAGCACTCTATATCTGCATAAATTACTAAAGGAGGACTTAGTTGATATTCCATGCTACTTGTTAGTACTTTTAGATCTGACGGCATTTTTTCTATTTGTGCTTTTCCTCGAATGCAAAACTGGAAGTGTCGTTCTAGTGTTGTCTTATATGTGAATGACTGAGTGCATCTTTCGCAGAAGTATTTATGTCTTTTTAAAGCTCTCCTATACAATCTTGACAGCTTTGGAATTCCACAATAGTGTTCTGCTCCATTGTTTAGAATTAGCAAAATATTAACCGTTTGCCTACCAGTAAAGTTACTATTGTAACGAACACCTTTGAGTCCACTTTCATAAAAGTGAATGTTAATTTTAATATCATTATTTTTCTCAGATTTTGGAATATCTTTGATTGATACTGGTGTGGAAATGTCTTCCATATTTAGCTCAGATGTCCACTTACTATATGATTTTGCTTCATTCTTTGAATGAGGTACTTTATTATAATGCAATATTGATAAAACTGCATATAGGAAGCAATCATTTGCATTTGAATTAACATTAATGACAGCTCTTGAGTTTTTTAACTTCTTTGGTAGAGGAAATGATTGTCCACCTGACAGTATTGGACTTGTTATTACACTGAACTCTATATTTTGTACATCATCTATAATCCAATTGCTACCCTTTTTTTGTGAAGTCTTCAATATGATTTATTAGACTATTTAGATGATCCTGAAACCAAGCATCATAGTCATAAATATAGTTTGAGGATGATGAGGTAAAGTGTGCGAGAAAAGTTTCTCCTTCTTGAGGATTAGAACGGACATAACGAATTTGTGCAATCAGACGACCGCGCAATTGATAGCTCCTTAGTAAGTCAGACACTAAATTCCCTAACATGGAACGCATGCTTTCTAAGAATGATGTTATGTCCAAAGTAGGTGTTGTTGGCGTGATATCATATACACGTGCATGGCCATTGAGTGCGCTTTCGCTGAGACTAACAGTTCCATAGTTATTATGCATATTCATCTCACTATTTGTATTATGTACATTCATATGCTGTCGAAATCTACTTATAGAGTTATACGTTTTGCCACACCGAGAGCAGCATTGCATAAAGTTTTGTATGTTAGTTGAAGCGCTGGTTGTTGGCTTAGAAATAGATCTATTTTGATTATTTGAATTTGACTCTGTTATGATATCATTCGGTTCATTATTGCATATAAGTTTATACCTCTTAAGATTATCTATCCTATTCGTCTTATATGGACACTTGCTACATTGATACGTTTTTCCTAACTTACAAAATTTTTCATGACGTTGCAATTGCCTGAGAGAACACTTTTCCACACTTGGTACAGACAACCATGATTATTGATGAGGATTGAAATTAGCAAGCCCTTATATACATCTATCATCCTATGACGTCAACGTTATCACTAGCCAATAGCTTATGTTCCCATCTGATGCAAAGAGAAAACATAAAATGTTTGATAATTTCTTTTTCCTAAATGAAGAAAGATAAAAGTTAAAGTTTGTCATACTTTACAATACCGCTGTGATTCAGCTTCAAATGACTGCATCCTTTTGTGCAGACGCTGAAATCGTTCATGTGAGACAGTCTCACTTTTCTTATTACATTGTTCATGCACTCAATGTGAATTAAAGTTTCCTTTTCATGAACACGGCTGTTTGAAACCTGGGAGGCCAACAGGAGATTGGATTGTGTTAGGTTCCTCACAGATTCAATTAAGCCTCTGTTCTCCTCCATTTTCTTCTCCCGCTCCTCTGCCTGCTGTAGGCGCTCCTGGCAGAGACGCAACTTGGTCTGTATATCCTCTTCTGTCGAGGTTGCGTCCAAGTCGACGTTATAATCCCGCACTGAGAGAGGAGCCGTCACATCCGACGTTGGTAGAGCTGCAACTGGGGGAGGTGTTGTGGGAAGTAGTACCGGGGAGGAAGGAGCTGCACCTGGCGTCGGTATTGGTTTCGGAGGAGATACCGGCGAGGGAAGACGCACGGGGGATGATGGAGCCAAGCAGATCATTGGGGACGGCGGCAGGCGGACAATCCAACTCGGGGATGCCCGGATGTTACTGAAGGAGACCTCCTGTGATGCATGCATCACGGAGTCCTGTAATCGAAAAGAATCAATTGTTTATGAACTATTTGCAATTGTTAATATTTATCAAAATTAAAATTAACACTATGTAAATTCAATTACATAAATTAAAATTAACTTGTTGACATTTATTAACTCCAAATGTGAATTTCTCATACCTTCAGCTCGATTGTCCTTCGATTGGATCCACCTTCATCCTCCGAAAGAACCATCGAATCATTCTAGAAGATAAATTGATCTATTGCAGATTAATAAATTTATACTCAAGTGGGTTTTTAAATTATAATGGAAAAGTTCTATGCTCATGCAGTCATCTAAGCATTATACTTACATTTGCAACCGAATTATCGTCATCGGATGAGGATGTTGTAGACGACGTGGTGGAGACGTGATCAGATGATGAGGAATCCTCGGACGTTGATGAATCGCCCGATGATTCATGAATGGAGTAGGGCCTCTCCTCGTTATCCTCTATTGATGTGGTGGTCGCCGGCGTAGACAGAAAACTCCGCTGACGTCTCTTAAGGGACAAAGATCGTACAGCCTGCAGCGAAAATGTGATAATATTTTTATAACTAAATAGATATTAATGAGAATTAATATAGACATCGGCTATATACATGTACAGTTTTTTTCCAGATATTGTTGTCTGATATCAAATCGTAGACCATGAGAATCACACTTACAGGGCTTGAGATGGTTTTCTTTTCCGGCGAATTCAATCGAGGTACTGCAGAATACCTTTGGACACTTGGAAACAGCTGAAAATAGAAATTCATGTTCAATTTCACATTAAGAAGTAACAAGCAAATTAATTTCTTACCTTTCGCAAGTTTTCCACCGCATTATTGTCTTCGAAACTGACTTTCGGCGGTCGAGACACCTCAGACTGAAATATTTATGAAATATTGATTTAATTTATGCACACGATTACTAACCTGAGTAAATAGAATCTCACATCTTTAACGACCAGTTTTTTCTGCACCAACACCTTGGCTTTCTTCGGTGGGGGCATCACCATGTCCTGAAATGTGTCAACAACAAATTTATTTTAGTCTAAAGGAAGTAGTACTTTTTGTCAGCTGTGAGTCAGCTGTCCGTTCAAGTTAGCATTTAGAATTGACTACACTTACCTCAAAATCACTGTCTCATCAATAAATTCTCGAGACTTCGGGATTTTCTTAGGTACTCGGGACTTGGGGGCTTTCTTTGCCTCAGGCTCGTCCACCTGTGTGAGCACGCCTTCAGTCGGCCTTTCTTTGGCAAATAGCCTCTCCAATTTCTTTTTCTCTGCCTTGGAGGTAAGGTTGATGCCTTTCCGGCCATTCTGTTGGGCACAGGGTGTATGTTTGGCAATGAAGGCCTTTGCTGAGTCGCTGTTCACCTTGTCGTTGCTCCTCTCATATGTCCTGCAGGTTAGGCAATAGAGGTACGTGAAGTCCTGTTTGAATATGCAGTCTTTGTGACCACTCTTGTTGGCATGTCGAACAGGCAGTCGGCATGTTTCACAGTAGTGAAAGATCAGCCGTTGTCGCGCAATACTTTCATGTCGGACCATTTCTATATAGGAAAAAAATTTGATTATAATTTAATCTCTTGTTAAACGAGAACTCATTTATATACCATCAACAAAGCTCTATTAAGTGCTACTTTCATATTGGAGAAATCGGAGAAAGAAATAAAATTTGAAGTTGAAAAAGTCGAAAATTAGATATTTATTCGAAAAGGGGTTGCTCATAAGAAGAGCTGAAATTTGGAAACAGCTGATTTACAATTATTTAATTTCGAAATTAATATAATGGAATGAAAGTGAAATTTCGAAAATATCAACCACTGCTCAATTTGTTTAATTAAACAAGCTTGAATTTTATGGAAGCAGCTGATTTATATTTATTTAATTTGAAATAAATATAATGGAATGAAAGTGAGATTTCGAAAAATTTAGACCGTTACTCAATTTGTTTAATTAAAGAAATTTGAATTTTTTTCTTTAGAAACAATGTGTGAAAATACGGATGTCAATTTCACTTTTATTTAGACTAATACAGTCATGTCTCTTCTGGATGATTTAATATAGGAAGAAAATAAAAAAACATGGCTAATAATGTAACATAAAATGATCCTATCCCAAAACCCAAGCCTCTATATTTAAAGCTATTTGGTTATAAGAACTTAATAATGTTCCTACTCCCGAATATCCTATAAAGTAGCACAACATGGCAATTAAACTTACTTCAGAATTGTAGTATGAATCGGAGAACAGAGGAACGAAGAACGACGTCTGCTATGAACACTGAATAATTCAAAAATGAGTGAAGATCTGATGCGTGCAAGTTCTTTATATATGAAATTGACAAAGCAACTATGAACAAAGACTTTATGACATCACATCATCGCATTTGTACAGTTGAACAAAATTGATAACTCAAACAAGAATTGGAACAGCTGGTTTATTTTTAATCTTAGAAATGGAAGTGCCATCATATGTGTTGAAAGATTTCTACAAGTAAACAGTAGAGTGAATTCAAAGTAATATGAACTGATGGACTGATAAATTATTTTGATATACGTTATTATTAATAGTCATATAATGATTCATATTTGAAGATATAAAACGTGTGATTTGAATAGAACATTTAAATTTGTATTAAGCGCTAAATTTCGAAAATTCGAATTTCGCGCCAAAATTCAAATAATCAAATTAAAATACTAGGGTTAGGGTTAAGATTAGGGTTAAGGATAGGAAAGAAAAAAAGGTAGCTATGGCACCCGGACCCCATGGGTAAATAAAGTTTCGAGTGCGCGTAGCGCACGAAAAAATTTATTTACCCTATAATCCGAAAAATTTTGAGGTCCCCCCGCCGTGTATGAAGGTCAAAGGTCAAGGTCAAGTGTAGAGGTTTGTATATTATGGTCATTTTTAGTTGTAAAACTTTAACTTTGAAAATTTGTAAACTTAGTCATTTTTGTAAAAAAACTTGGAATTTTTCAAGTTGCATACAGATGCATACAACTAGGATTTTCTCATCAAATGGGTACATACAATATATCATTCGAATGTTCTTTTCATTCTGATTCTAATGGTGTATTGTATGACACATGTATGACATATAACTAGAGAGCTACATACCTTTAAAGAATGGGCTAAAAACTTAGTGAATTTAAAAATCTAACATTTGTCTGCTTGCATACAGTTGCATACAACTAGGATTTTCCCATCGAATAGGTACATACCTCATATCATTCGAATGGTCTTTTCATTCTCATTCTTATGGTGTCGTGTATGACACATGTATGATATCATCCTGGACTGCTACAAGCATTTTAAAATTAACAACATAACTGTTTCTTTAAAAGTTAGATGTTCCTATTTATTTCAAGTTGAAGTCTTCATATTTGATTTTTTTGTTTCAATTCAGTTATTGAACATCATTAATTGTAGATAGTTATTCCCCTTTCTCATTCAGACCTTAATTGAAGACCGATTTGTGAAATGATAAAACAAGTCTGTTCATATATACAAATGAATATTAAATGAAGAAATTAAAAAAACACACTAAATGTCATCAAGGTAAGGAAAGGGTACAAGTTTTTTCAAGTCCACTTGCACATGGATCCTGGTCTTTTTGGACGCACAGGGACAGCGAGGTGGTGTGTCAAGGTCGATGATGGAAAATTCGAGAGCGGTTGTGAGGTTCCGCTCGTTCGGCTCCATTCGTATGAAGACCCGTTTGGTGTGGTATTTCTTCGGTGCGTTCTTTACTTTGACAGTGACCCTTCAATATAGTGGCGTTCTCATGGACTTTTCATTCATGTGCCGCATTGTCTCGATTGATACGTCACTATCATCACTCGAGTAGTCGGGCGATGCAGGGGCATGGGTGAACACCACCGGCTCGCTTGGTGTTGTAGATCGCTCCATCGGAGTTTGGGTAGGTGTATTGGTACGTTCCATTGGCGATTGAGGTGAAGTGGTACGATCAGCAGTACCGTCCTCAACTGCAGCTTCCTGTTTGCGATCCATAATGACTTCTAGATTTAAAATAATTGTAACTTGTAAACGTGAGGATTAGAACCTTTGATAAGAATTGGTACAAACCTCGGACTAATATACTTTTTAGACAAATGAAATCCTAACAGCCAATCAGAGAGGTACCGAACTTCCCTAAAGACTATATAACTATATAAAGGATGTCATTGTTCCAAACTGTCAAGTACTTATCCTCAACGTTCCATAACAAGAAGCATGTCCTCAAAACCTCTATTCTATTTTCAAAATGACAGCCAAGTCATTATGGGAGGTCAGTTGGATATGACCGTGCATCTCTGTTGCGGTTGCAAAGTGGCCTTATGGAAAACTTTAACTGTGACAGCACTTCAAAGCCGGAGTGGACTACCAGTGAAGTGTCCGGTACACGAGTGTGAGCATGACTTCACCAACAATCAGACATTTCATCAATGGTATGATGACTTCCTAAAGATCATGGAGTCGCCTGAGGGACGTGATCTGTATCCATCCTTCATTTTTCATGCCTAAATTAAACTTACGTTGTAAATCTCCTGTCTTTTTCACTTTAAACATAGTTCTGAGATTGGTTTTCCTATTGGGGAGCAACTAAATCATAACTGCACATTAAAGTTTCACATCTAAATAGTGCTACATTTAAAATAATTGTCACAATAGTCGCAATTGAGCAAACCCATTCAAAATCAAACAACGGACGTCTATCAGTACTTACCCAAGTACTCAGAACCAAGTCGCACAAGTTCGATCATAGACGTTCCGAAACGCAATGTACTCAACCCAGTCTACCAAACACATGTACCTATCCAGTAAGACAGATGTCATACATGTTCCTATTCATAACACTGAATTATACATGTACCCATCCATGTACCTATCCCTCGCAAGTAGGGCACAGTTTTCACTACTGATATTTGTGCTTTTTGAATATCTTGCTCCAATAAGCATCTAGCCGTTCTTCTTTGAGTGGCTGAATATCATTGTTGATTGCCAGCTGTTTCCATTCCTCGATTAATGGTTGCATGTCATCAACTTTTATTGTGGGAATGAGACCTGCAAGAAACGTCAAGTTTTTCAATTTTGTTGTCTTGTCCTTATCCGACTGAAACGTGCGGTTTTGTGGACACAGCAATGTCAACTTTCGCCACAAACGCATGTGTTCTTTTTGATCAAGTTTGAGATTGCTCATGGTTGCGTGGAAAGCCTCCAAATAAAAAGCCTTCGCTTCGAGTTTGAAATGGGTCATTTCGGCAGACTGCAAATGCAAATTTTTCAGACATAAACGTTCGGTTCGGTGGCCAATGTCAACGTCTGATGAGTGATTTTCAGGGGTCGTGCTTGATGTTGAAATCTTCGACACGACGATGTCTTCACAGACAGAAGGCAGCAAAAATCGTCCGCCTAGAGAAGCCATCATACCACAAAAACTATACACATACTCCGGCCGAATGGGATCGTCTCTCTGTAAAAGTAATTGCATTTTTTTGAAATAGGGGAAGTGCTTCCGATAGAAAAAGGAGGTAGATGTCTGTCTTCTTTGATGCAAATGCGCTGCGAAGTCGCTCATACCGATCATTCTTTGCCAAATCTGCCAATCCTTTTTTGGGCAAATAGTGGACGAAATAGATTCGAAGCGCATCAAGGAGCGTGAGAACTCGATTCACAAAATGAAGTAAGGTCAAAAACCTCGTCCCACTATGATCAATTAGTTTCAAGTTCGGTAAATCCAGCTCGTCTCGCAGAGCAGCGAATTCTTCGGATCTGACAGCTTGCCCTTAAAAGAAATACTTCATGTCGAGTGCAAATTGAAACACATTGAATTTCAGTTTGCCCATAGCTTTTTCCACGCAGCTGTGCAATGTATGTAGCTTGCAAGAACCAAAGTCTGTAACATCCGGATTAGAAGATGCGAACAGTTTTATGAAGGCTGTCATAACATGCGGCCCGTCGCGGTTGATGGCAAGTACGTTTTTGGCTGAGATGTTCACGGTTTTCAGAAAATTCATTACTTCAGCATGAATTATCTAAGCACTACAAAGTTTGGGTGGCGCTCGGTTTCCTGCAAGAGCCTCAATCACATCTTTCCGGTCTATTTTGATGTAAATCGAGGTCAGGAATTCTACACGGATTCTTTGCTGATTGGAGCACCAGAAAATAGCAGTCAAATCGAGCTGTTTGTACCTAGATGAATTGTTCGTCTCATCTAGGCAAAGTGTGAACAAACATGCAAATCCGAGCTTCATTGTTCTGGCCGCGCTGCCTCTGAAGAACAGTTACGGTAGAATGAATTCTTCTATACAATACAATTTGCAAACACATTGACAAGTCAAAATATATTCAAAATATATTTGTGCAAATCCAAGAAGTAAACTGTCATGACAACAGCATAGTGCATGTATAAAATAACCCAAATTGGACCAGAGTAGTCTGTGAAAAAAAGCAGTTTGCAAAAATGATAGGGATGAATCAGCTTTAGTCCAACGCAAGTAGTTGAATGATTTTAAACAGGTAAAGAAATAACTGACGAACACTAGTATGGATTCGATAAAAACCCGGAAATTTGATGGTTTTGACAAAAAATCCGGACTTCAGCAGATTCTGTCAAAAAATCCGGACATCAGCAGATTCTGTCAAAAAATCCGGACAATCCGGACGTCCGGATAAAATCCGGACGTATGGCAACCCTGCATTCGGTCAATAGAATCAGAATTTTCTGACAATTTTCAGTACAACAGGTATAATCATCATAAATCCTATACTCCAAACTAGTATGAGTCGAAATTTCATGACGATCGGATGAATATTTGAGGAGTAATAAAAGTTTAAAATCCGGCGGTTTAAGTGCGCCACCCTGTTTTTTCATCATAAAATTTGAGAAATGTCCTATTTGAATTTTGCTACCAAAATTTGACGTGAACGAATTCTGTGAGCTGTGGTTCTTAAGATTATAAATAAACAATGTAGTTTACCTCGATGGCCTGCAGCTAGTGAACTGCTTGTAGGATCTAAATGATTTCATATCGATAGAAAAGTTCATTTCCTGAACTTTCCAACGATAAAAAAATACTTCATTTTTCGTCATCTGATTCACAAATTGTATTCAGTTGTATTTAGCCGATTTTTCAGACTCAAATTTTCAAACATGTCAAGTTGAAACAACAAATCCCATTTTGACTTAACTGCAGCGCATTCATAATATGATATGAAAATCCACATGCTAATACAAAGGCAAGATAACACCAACTTATCAATAAGCATCGACAGGAGAAATCAGGAATTATCGTTCTTTTTATCAGCCTGTGCAAAACAACGAATGCATGGAAACCGCCAGTCATAAAGTGTCTGATGTTTCCAGCAATGTCAGGGATAATACTGCAGAGTCAAGGTCTCGATATTTGTTCATTCAAAGGATGGCAATGACGGTGTGACGCAGCAATGCTAACTGCATTGGGGACATTACAATCGAATGAAACCATGTCAGAAGCTTCTTATCTGGTTTAATTTGACTCATTATGAATTTGAATTCCTCTTAATCAAATTATTCAACTTGCTTGTTCTTCGCATTGCATAATTAACTCCGTCAGGTTCTTGTTATCGGTGTTTATTGAAATAAAATTCATAACATGTCGAAAAAGAATTTTATATACATAGCTTTTGAAAAAACACGTCTCAGAATGCAATTTGCTACTTCAGCCATGTATGTTTGAAAGCTGGAAGTCTAAAAAATGACTAAAAGCGGAAGTTATATGAAAAAAAGTATAAAATTACATTAATCGGTCGATGAAAATGAAACATTTTGTGATCATTAGAAAGTATGGGTGCACCGATTTGTGATTTTGATAATCGGTGATTACCGATTAATTGGTGGAAGGCAGCCGATTAATCGATCGATTATTTTAGATTCCTCTGAAATAATCATTTTTGTTTACTGAAAGCACCCATTTAGTCAAAAGAAACTTAATTATAGTAAACTACACCAAATAAGTAAATCAATTCCTGAATACAGCATGCGTTGTGATGCTAGTCCTACGTTGAGTTGAATAATTTTGAATTTTTGTCACTTAACTTTGATTAAATTCTAGAAGCATTACTCGTAGATTGTAGAAGAATATTGGTGACAGAGATATACTGCAAGAACTTTATTTAATATGATTACATAGCATCACATTCCAATCAAAATCACATCGATCAGCAAAATCAGCATCATTAAAATAATAGAGACGCAAGAATCTATCCATTTTCAAACCAATGATGGTATGAAGGGACAGTCCACCCCAGATAGCATGTCGATTGAAGTGACACGTTATTACTTGCTGTAGGACGCCACTTTGGTAAATGATAATTTCATCCGTTATTTACAAAATTTAATATATAGGCCGATATTTCGCAATGGGATTCGAACACGGGTGCCCTTGTTGTACTAATTTTCTAGTCACAAGGCTACAATAATAGCTGGTCATCTGCAAGGCGAGCGGTTAAATGTCTTCAGTCAACAAGAGACGAGATCGTGACATGGTCAAGGACTACCAAGAATTTGAAAAGCATATAAATTTGAGATTGGAAACCAAGCCTTGGCCTGGGCTTTTGGAAACATAACCGGTCGGTTGTTCTTAAGATTATTTTCATTCCCATCCTCTAGAACATAATTTGTCTAGAGACAGTACATGTATTGTGTTGATGCGCAATCGAGTATAATTTGTGTGGTTTACAATCATGTCTATAGAAGTGAACGGTAAAATCATTAGACATTGGTGGCTAGGCTATTGGCTTCCTTGACACACGGAAAATCTTCTCACTAAAAATTCTATCAATGGATTCAAAGACTAGTGAGTTCTGTACAAAACGACTAAGTCATAACAAAATATTTCTTCGAGTTATGACGGAATTTTCAAAATATTTTATGGCGGGATATATAAATTGATAATATCTGCGGGTGCGAGTTACACGGTTTTAGAAGCATATACGCGTTTGCATATTGCGATTCATGAATTCGTTGCATTTACGAATATGAAAACATGCATATGCGACTGTACGTGTATACTTGCTACTTGCTATATACTATAGTATATACAGCTCAAGTTGCACTTACTTGGTGACTAGCCTACGAGTACTCATATGACTTTATTCTGAACAAGAAGACATTTTGAATGAATCTTGATCATGCACAATGTAATAATTATACGTTCAATCATAATTTGCGAATATGTCCAAATGGCTACTAACTTGAAAAAAGACGGGTCTGGGCTGAAAAATGAAATCTGCTATGGGACTAAAAAATGCGAGCCTTGGCTAACGGGCCCAGACCGAAAACTCTTGGCCGGTTCCGATTCTGGTCTCTTCTACCCAGTATTTTTATACATCATAACATGCGAAAATAACTTTTTTGCCAGCATTTATGATCATTGTGAAAATCTAGCCCATGTAAAATTCAGTTGTTCTCAATCATCGGAATGATAAAAAGAAATTGCTTGACTTTAGATTAGTAGTTGCATGTACAATGAGCATGTAGAGCTAAGTCTATCTAAGAATTTGAAATCTTGGCTTTCCATCAGTCACCAAATTTGAATGAAAATTTACCAAAGTCTCCAAAAGTCCACTGAGCGGCCGATTACCGATTATCGCCCTGCCGTGTCAACAATCGGCCGATTAGTCGGTACACCACTACTAGAAAGCACGAAAAAATAGCCCTTCCATCATTGTAAAATCATTCAGATCTCATAAATTAATAGCTCACGGGCAATAACCCACTGCATAAAGGTCTGATCATCTGTGCTCAAGTTTAGAAAAAATAGCTAACAACCTAGATGCGCAATTAAATGTGTAGGCCTCATTAAGTTTATTAAAAACATTTATATGGTTCAGATTTCTTTCAAAAACAATAAATATACTTGGCAACATAAATATCATCAACTTTTTCATAGGCTATTAGCCAATACCCCACTCTTGAAATCTTTTATTTGACACATCCATTTGTAATGCAGTGTTTTAAGAAATACATGTGCTTGTCGCGGCTAACCGGTCAAACGCATACATCCAGGTCTCAAATAGGGTCTCGTTTATAGGTGTTGCAAATAGGGGTTCTATCCAGGTCTCGTTTTCGGTGGCGGCAGTATCTGTTTCTGAAAAAAGAAAAAAAAGAAAAGCAAAAAACTAAAGAAAAGGCAAAAAAGTACAAAAAAGAAAAAAAACAAGAAAACAACAGAAAAGCCCAAAAAAACAAAAAATAAAGAAAAGAAAAAACTCTGTATATATGTAAACATTGTCATCCAATCACACTACACTTTTGCAACCAAGCAACATTCATCTAGATCACACACACAAGCATCTCTTTAGACACACTCTTCAACAATAATCACACAGCAAAATCACAATTTCTTTCTCAACCTCTGTTTCGTTCCCTTAGCCGTTTCTCCATTCTCTTTTGTATATAATGTCTTTTTCGCATGCACCGTTGTCTACACCCCTGTAAATTTTTTCCATTGTAAATATCTGTTGCTCTATGCACCATGTTTCTTTGTTTGCCATTGTTTATGAGCCCAGGGTCCCATGGGACTCTGTGGCTTTGTGGCCCCACCCGGCTAGGGGGGCCAAATAAACTTATTGTTCTCAAATAGCTAGGCCTTATTTTTCTCGGCATAGAGTATAGCCTAGATAGATTTACTTCATTTGTTACTGTATTTATTGATATATTTTTCGCGTTTCTGGTATAAGTCTAGTCGTGACTGGAGCAGAGAATGACATTTTTACCGCTAGAATAAGCTCCAGATGATTCCATATACTAGCAACTCCAATATTTGGCAGCGGTGGTCTATACATGAGCCCATTGGTTTGGGTGGTCTTCTTGTCACAATTTGCTGTTAGGTTTTCGAAATCATCGCGTAGCGCAGTCATTGACATTTACTAAAAAAAATCCAGGACTTTTAATCAAAAAAGCATGTTAAGAGACACAAAAAAACAAAAACGATTTTTGCCTATCCATGTCGATTTATTGTGAGTTTATACTTGAGTGTACAAACTAGTTTATAGTCAGCCCGATGATTTCGATGTGAATAGCCACGAATTGTTTTTAAAAGAAGCAACATTACTTATTTGCAAAACTTCATCATTAGTGATTTCGCTATAAACGACGTTTCAACAACATAGTCATCGCCTCACAGACATCATTGACACAGTTATATGGAACGATGAAATTCATGAAGTGATGAATCTTTCATCCAGATGTTGTGCAAACATACAGGTTATTCAAGCCAGAATTCGAAGAAAGTTAATAGAAAAAGTGGGCTTAACAAAAATCACAGTTGAAATTAAGAAATTACTCTCATTCAACTTAGTGGTAAAAAATCACAAAATGGCATTCTCGGGCTATTTAAGGGCTACCTAATTGGCTATTTCACTGAAATTTAAGGGCCCCGACAATATTACCGGCCTCGGCCGCCACCCTGAATGAATGGTGATAAAGAGAAATGTATTGATCTCATTAACTTATAATCCCCTGAGTGTCAGTAAAAAGTGTCAGCTTAAGTTGAAAAAAGTGTTTGTTGGAGGCATGGATATATAAGCTAATTGAAAGCCTTTGCTTCCATTGTTTGTCCATTCTTTTCTGACTCATCATGGATCGAAATGTGTCAGCAATAACGTTGCAGGACGCACGTGTAAACGCACCCCTACGCACAAAAATGGCAAATACTCATCAATGAAAGCACAAATATGCATCAAGAATCGGCAGACCCTGTATTTCGTAAAGACAACGTCAAATTGCTGTCGGACGATTGCAGACCTTCGATGCATGTCCGCAACAAATAACATACTTATTTCATGGAAGACTACTTAGAGCGACCTTGCACTATTCAGACTTCGAAAGCTGAACAGAAGACACAAGACACATTTGAGTCACAAAAACAGTCATTAACGTAATAAAATACATGTAAAAATCCATAAATTCACATAATACGCACGCTGCATGACTGCTTGATCGCCATTTTCTTATCATCTACATCTTTTGCAGAGATGAACAATATTTTACGATTTTTAAATTTTCTTAAAAAGTGCACTTTTAACTAATTCAAGATTTTCTAAGTCAAAGTTCTGGAAATTCGATCATTTTCCGCTCAAATATCATGCTTTTCAAAGCCAGAATTCCAGTTTTTTTAGTCAATTGTTTCGAGTAATTTCGATATAATCCATATCAAATTTCCAATAAGTCCTCCATTTCAGGTTTATGTTAATTTACGATGAAATTACCCACATTCAAAATTTTCAATTTATTATAGAGAATGTCATTATTCAGATACAAAATATAATATTCATTACAACTGATGTACGAAATCGCGCTTTATCTTATTTGATGTGATTATAAAGAGTGCCGCAAACCAAACCCATGTTATAAATATTCAATTGCGAGTTATAGTAATTTATTAGACAACTTTTCCACCTTATGATTCCATGTCTATACTGATTCCATGAATAAATTCTGATTCTTTAAATATGAAAGCAATATCCTATTATGCTTAAGTGAAACACTAACTCTAAGAAACATAAAAATCTAGATTCTATATGCGACCACGATTACAATGCAGTGCACTTTTCTAATCTAAAGCAGCTGTACCAGATCATTCATCAACATGTAAAATAAAAATCAAATCAATTTTAGATAAGTTACACCAGTTACTTTGATTATGATGCTCAAAGAATAACTTTTGTCCATCATTCGGAGTTTGATGATCAAACTCAAGCTTTTTAATGTCTTTCAATCCTGCAAAAAAGTCTGAAATTTAGATGAGTGCAATTTTTGCACCCTGACTGGCCTCAGAAACTCTGACCTACATAGGTATTACAGCAATTCTAACTACTACCCAATATGAATAATACAATAAGAATATTTTTTCAATGCAAGAAACTGAAGAGAAGTACTTACTCTCTTTCCACGAGACACTTGAGAGCCCAAAGTCAGTAAGTTTTAGATGCCCAGAGCACGAGATCAAAATATTGTCCGGTTTCAAATCCCTGAAAATGAAATATTTGAAGATGAAGCTCACTTAGACTACAAAAAATCATGTCAGTGATGCTGATAGAGAATCAGCACAAGGAAAATCTGCGGAATATTTGGAAATTGGTCATTCCATATATAGAAACGTACACCAGGCTTTCTCTATTATTCTTACAATTGTTCTCCAACTATGATGTCGATTAATCATTCAGAAGCTGGTACTAGCACGGGTATTGAGATTGAAAATCATGGAAGCTCGGATTCATGATCACTGCATGATTTAAGTTTTCGAGAGCCCGAGCTTGTACCCTAAGTCATCTAAACAACATATTGCACGTACTATGTAACACTAACTCTGGTTTAGTAACTGATGTCTTCAACCGCTTTCAGTGAGAATCCAACATCACAAGATCATTAAGGCTTCACGTTAAATTCGTGTTGAACGAGCTGAGGCTATAAATGGGAGGGGAAGGGTAGGACAACAATTGGAGAAGTATTTTTGTCCAGCGGGAGCGAACCACTTCGAATTTTTCTCGAATCACTATTTCTAATGTAGAAACTTCGCAGGTGCCTAGATTTATCTTTTAATCAGGAGGTGCGATATCTCTTTGCTGTAACCAACTTGCTACTCCTGTCTGTGATTTATAATGTAATTGAATCATGGAGTTTGCAATTTACCTGTGTATTATTGTGTGTCTGTGGAGATACTCCAAAGCCAAAACAATTTCTGCGCAGTATATTACTGCATCCCGTTCGTCAAAATATCCAACGATTTGTAGCAGTGACTTGAGGTCGCCGCCATTCAAATATTCCATCACCTGAAACACATGATACAATATTCACCAGCAATATTACATACAGACATTTAGACATGCTTTAATTATCAGTAATCTGCAGCACGACAGTCTTAGGCTACCTGTACTTTACTACAGGAACTAAGTGAAATTTATGATTTGTAGGAATGACGAATTTGATTCGTCCATCCAAAAATAAGGATTATTACCGCGCATTTTCGGAGGACAATTTCTGGACCAAACAAATGAATTCCAGGATCATTGAAAGTCCTAACTCGCCCGAAAGCATTATTAGATTAACATTATTTCATAAATGATTCTTCTATGCGCTTCAAGTGTCATGCACTAGCACTCACATACTGAAATTATCGTGTGGATCATGATCATTGCTAAAGAGACCAACAGTACGTAATATTTCTAGCAAATGACACTTCGCACAAGTCAAGGGAATTTATCACCAGCACGTAGATTATCAAATTCCTAAATAAATTATAAAGCTCCCGTTCTATTCAACTGAACACTATCTCAAGTAAATGAAATGTAAAATTACTTTTACAAGTCAATTTAATTAAAGTTTAAGAACGCCAGGCTTTGGATGGACTAATTACTTAATATCACAATAGCTGTGACATATTTTTTAACAAAAACATAATCGGACATTCATGAGTGTAAAAATTACCTCATTCAATGTCATGCTACTAACACACTTGCATATTTTTCAGACTTTTTGTTGAAAATAATGCTATTCCAGACCTTCAAAACCCGCGGTCACCACGAAGCTGGTTGTTTGCCGACAGACTGCGCAACGATAGGAAGTTAATGTTCGAAAGTATCACTAAGTGGAATAAATAACGCTGTCATTTACGAAGTATTTCTTCTAATAATCGCCTGGCCTCCAATACCCTACCGTCTCATTGCTATTGGTTTATCAATATTGTTTGCTGATGATTTCTACGAAATCAATCAAATATACCCAGTACAATGCCAAAAGTGCACAATCATATGATATCTTTTCTTTATGAGTCCCTGCTAATAACATGGCGCATTAACATTTTTCGAAACTAATAGCAATGCATTGCTGTGCTCAAAATTCATACAGCAATCCCATCCGCCATCGCCAACTCGATTGCTGTATTCATTTTTTGTACATTTCATTGTCCCCAGAGGGATATAAGGGGATACTTTAAATAGATCAGATTAGTGATGTAAAATTACCGTAATTTATGTAGAAAAAATATTACCCGGTATGAAATAGGCACACCCTTAACTGGTGCCTTATGATAGAATTAAATAATATCATATTCATATAGAAAATATGAAGGTGCCATTTATGCTTAGGCATACAAAACATATTCTAAGTTTTGTTAATTGATTAACTTCAACTATCGAAACAACAAAAAAATATTTCTCTTATACAGGCCCTCAACTGACCCTAGACCTACAAAATGTAGGACTTTTTATAAAGATATAGGAGAAATATAGGATATTTTCGAAAATATATAGAAGTATAGGATTTCTTCAAGCAAACTATCGAAAATTATAGGATTTACCTCATGCAAAAAAAAAAAATTGTTTCATTGATCCTCACAAAATTGCAAATTTGTTTTCCAAATGATAATAGTAAAAATTAATGGTTTGCTCAATTATGTTCTGAATAAGCCGATGCTCATTTTGAATAATCCCCAAAACATAGGAGAACTTATTGAGGATATCTATAAATCTTGCATACATACATGTATGAGGAAAAGAAAAAAAACAGGAATGGTGCAATAGATGCTAGCATATAAAACTAATTCTTGAATGTTAACAAAATGCCGGTATCCATAGAAAACAAACACGATTTAATAACCACAGAAGAAACATGCATCTTCTGTATGTATAATAAAATATATTCGGTCTGCGTTAGCAAAAATTTGGTTTCATAATTATGAACAACGACCGATTTGATAACAAAAAATAATGAGCAATCAACAATAATTACAAAATATTGATAACAGATAAACAATAGGAATAGAAAATATCTACAGAATAATCATTGGTAAAAACAGTTGATCAGATATGAGAATATACTATTATGGAGCGCCAGACACGGAAATCGTCTCTTGATGCAACTTGGTGGGAACATAAATTCCGTTTAGATTATTGTTTCAATTTAATCCCTAGATTGAATTGTACGTAGGCAGATATCATAGGTATAACATATAAACTGATAAATGATCGACTTTAGTAAAGTTCTAAGATGTTGTATGAAAAGCGATAGGTTAAATCAATACAACAAAAACTAAGAAGCCTTTTCGTTATCTATAAGTATGATTCAGGATGGCCGAAGTTAGGGTTTTATTGATGTTAACGTACATGTATATGTACTTTATCTGTCCGATCATTCAAATTCATTTATACACACATTAATGACCAAGCTTTTGGTTTTTATTCATTTATCGGAGAAAAACTCGGTATTGAGATGTATACCATCAGGAAAGTTCAATCAATGAACCTCCATTCAGAGAAGATACGTGTAAATTTTAGGATGAGTTGGACTTTAAAAACACATCTAGTTGAGTTTCTTTCTATTTGTCCAGCCTTCTGCTTTCTCTGTTAACTTTTCGTGAGCCGTTTCCAGCAGTGATTGGACCACGTTCACATCCAAAAAATCTTTATCATTGAGTGCTTCAATTTTCCGTTGCCGATTTGAAGTAAAATATTAGCCACTTTCCGATCTTCTTGCAATCGCGTTGCTTCACTCTCCAGGATACTATTCTTATGCTTAGGACGGGTTCCAGACTGAAAGGCTTTATCGTGGTCTTTCTCCCCTACTCTAATCTTTTGCTCTCAGCCCTCTTTTTCTCCTCTGCTCCCCGTTTCATTAAATCCTCATCTTCTTCCTTTCTCTTTTCATCTTCTAATTTTCTGATGCATTAGTGGTGCGCATTTCTAGCAAAACGCATAGACTGTTCATCAATGGGCACCAAATGAGACTCGCCGAACGTTTTCAAACCATCCAACGTTGTTTTGAAGGTATTTATTGAGTCACACATGAAAGCAGTCATTTGACTGGCAATCATATTTCCTGATTCCGAAAATGAACGCTCCACGTCACCATTGCCATGTGCAAGAATAAGCGCAATTTTCACTATTTTCGTGAGGTAAGGACATTTCGCATCTCCGTTTGCATCTTTCAATTGGACAATTTTGCTCCAAAAATGGTCAATGCGCAATGGATGGTCGCTGTCAGATGACTCAACGTCCAACACAGGATCCAGCATGACTAATTGCCAATCGTCTGAAAACCATCGATGGCGGTGGGTCATAATGATGCACAGACTTTGGTCTTTAATGGAAGATGCTTTACGAAAACTGTCATGTCGAAGAACAGAACAAGATCTTAGAATTCAATTTTTCAACGGCAACTTATTGATCAAATACTTCATGATAGTTTGATCGAAACATCTCATGCCCCGAAGTTCTTGTTGCTTCATGGCCTCTGATTGCCATCCTCTCAATCCTTGCCTGGTTCCTTGACTGACAATTATTTCCCCGGGAGGAAGCAGAATGTCTTGGTCATAGACAGTCAAATCAAATAGTTGTATGCCCTTCAATCGTAGCTGGCGATAACAAGCGACCTGCCAACGTTGTACAAAATCTCATCACTTCATCCATAAGCACATGTGCAATTGATTCCTTACTCTGAAAAATCATCATAAAACGTAAATACAAATCACAAATGGAACTCAGAAAATTCAACTTGATCAATATTGTTTTATCATCCAAAAGACGACAAATCCGAATATAGCGCGGGTTTTTAAGACGACTTATCTGTTTATGCAATATCAGTGAAATATTTCAGATATGCTTTCGAATTTTCCAGGGTTCTCTCTGCGGCGGTCCCGAGTGACAACCGTCAGATTTCCTCATGATGGCTTACGTCGAGGAAGGTCCATTACGTCAAGGACATCAAGAAAGTCTGCTAAACGTGCAGCTAATAGCTACATAAACTAGTAGTGTATATCTGAATAATCCCTACAACTTCTTCACCATACACACTCAGACCTTTACAAAATGAGTTATGTAATGCATGCAAAGGGCAAGTTCCTAGATCAATCAATGAGCGATCTGTCTTGACTTCCAAATTCGCTGAAATAGATTTGAATACGGTCTTCTTGACATTGGGCCCATCTCCTTCCAACATCATGAGTGATTCCAAAGATAAATTAAAAGATTCGATTACATCCAACAAATTATTCGTGATCATTTCGGATGTCGCATGAACCATCATATAAGTTTTTAAGTTGCTAACTTCATTCTTGATGTCAGACCAATATCGAATGGCAACTTCCATTTGATTTATGCCGCTGATTTGTCTCATCTATGAATTGATTGAATTGATGCTGATGAATTGATTTTCTAATAAATCCATGTAATTTTCCACAAGTTGAATCGTCTTCACGTCACAAATTCCAATATACGATAATACAAAAGAGTTCTATGAAAATGCGCCAATTTCAACATAATGACAAGATTTCGTTCAAATTCAATGAAATGACAAACCACCGAGAGATCTTTTGGCAACACTTTTTTATTGGTAGAATAAAAACTTTTCTGATAACAGAATAGGTGGACACGTATCAATAGCATAGGGTGCATTTCCTTTAAGTTTTAAGTGAAGAAGATAGCAATTTTGCTTGAGAATAACTAATAAGTTATCGTTCATTCCCCGTAGTATTTTCATAATGCGGACAATAAGTATCTCAGTTTCATAAAAATATAGGAAATATAGGATTTTCGTGGATATATAGGACGCTTGTAGGATTCCTACATTTTTATAGGAAATATAGGATTAATAGAGAGCCTGATAAGAATAACAAGTTTCGCAAATCGACGGGTTAAAAATGAGTTTGAAGAAATGATCACCCCAGGCGATTATTAAAAGAAATGCGGTATATGGAATTCAATTTGCTTTACTCTATATCGATGGATAATCTCCGCGAAAGACACGAGAAAGTTACAGATTGCACCTTGCGTTCTTTAATCAAATAGCCAAAAGAGAACCAATCTCCAAGAGAAATCCGGAGTATATCCGATGCTAAATTTCATATTATACTTTAGGTTTTAATTGCGAAAGGTCCTACTAGAAGCCAATAACATGATAACGTGGAAATCAACTAAATGAAACTACTTTTTTCGTAAAGGTATCCATGTCAAAATTACAATTTTGTTCAAAAATTGTTTTGTTGTGTCTTTCAATATGGTATGTGTTAAAACAATCAGGTACATGCAAAATTAGTTGATCCCTGCA
Organism: Prostheceraeus crozeri; assembly: GCA_907163375.1. Classification (NCBI taxonomy): domain Eukaryota; kingdom Metazoa; phylum Platyhelminthes; order Polycladida; family Euryleptidae; genus Prostheceraeus; species Prostheceraeus crozeri. The sequence continues at coordinate 6,583 of CAJQUW010008286.1, read as the reverse complement.
TGTGCTACAATAAAACATGACCGTCTGGGTCTGTCGAACCTCATAGAAAGATCTCATCGGTCGCTCACACAACTCAATGTCATACAGAAACTCAGCTCCGCAAACATTTTTTGCTTCTTAGATACATTCATGCTGACAGATTCTATGCAAGTGTTATACTATATCACAATTTAGTGATATGGAAAGTCTACTCGTGCAGTTAGAATTAGTTCAAATATGTTGAGCAAGTATTGCTTGTCAATGACGCTCAACGAGCTAATTTCAGAAGTAATCACACGGGCATGAGACAATCTATATAAATAACTGACAACACCGGTATATTATTTTCAAAACTACGACAAAACCAGACAAGAATGACATTAATATTATATTTTCAAATTATAGTTTGCCCGTGTGACAAAAATTGGTTGTGCTGCTGTCTAAGCAAGCATGAAGTTGACGACTTTCCACAGCAACCCGAATTAATTAGCTAGTTATTGCATCAATCCAGTCCAGATTCCGAGCATTTTTAACCTCTCCCTGCCCAGGATCTAAATATAGTACGCAACATTTTATGTTCAAACTTTTGATATATGCGAAAATTTGTGTAGATTTTAGTTCCAATAAAATTTTTACATTATAGAAAAAGCAGATTTCATTTTTTGTTACAGTTTTCTATTGCAGGTAAAAATTTATAGTCAATTTATTTTCAAATTTTCGAAAATCATGGAGCCTCGTCCGAAGTAAGTAAATTTCAAAGTGAATTTTGATATATAAAAGTTTCAAATGTTATATTCTTGTTTAGTGAAATATCTATTTCCTCATAATTATGACTGTTAAGTTCAATTCAACGGAATTAATTGATTATATTACAATGTATGTCAATATCTAAATATAGACTCTGGGATGTTGTGTTACAGAAAGTAGTCCAAATGAATCCAGTTTTCATGATGAATTCAATTTTTTCTCACAATTTTTTAAATTAGGGCCTATGGTCATTCATTTATATTCATGTTGCACCACAATTGGTTTAGGCATTATCACAGTAAGCTCAAGTCTTTGAAAACCCGCCATAATACTTTGTATATAGCCTATATGTTTAGATTGGTTAGGTAGCCTACATATGCTAGATTGATTTGATATAGGTATTCGAACACGTGTACGGTAATTACGAGGTAGTTCAAGAGTATGGTTCAACTTGATCTTCTGTTGGGAGTGAGGTATAGATAATGGATAGGAGCAAAAGAAAATTGGAATTCTGCATCAATTGAGATTCGAACTAAGAATGTTGACGTAGTGTGGAAGGTACTAGTGTCGTAACCCCTACACTATAGGATCTCTGATTTGAAGTTTCAATAAAATACCTTACTTACTCCTCATTCTCAGGTCTACTGATAATTGCTTTTTAGTACCATCAAATTTTTTTATTCTAATCAAAAGTTTTTCATTTCAGGAGATTGGCGTTACTCGACGCATTAGGTAAAATGGAGATGAATCCGGAATCAATTTCTGGGATATACATTACTCCACCCGAAGATCCTAGCAATGATACTGATGCAGATTCGGGTGAGGAGGGCAATGGAGGATTGATTGACAACCTGAGTGGAAGAATGTTGATGGTAGAAGCAGAAGTAATGGCAACGAATGACGAGGATGATGAAGTCGACAGTGGTCCTCCGCCGTCAAAGAAAAGAAGAAAATGGTCACAAGTTGATATTGAAATGTTGCCCGATAGCTTTGAGTGCGATGAGATAACTATACAAAGTTTTGCTTCCAAAACACCAGTAGAATGCTTCCAGTTGATGTTTGATGATAAGGTATTTGAATCTATTATCCAGAATTCAATCAAATATGCTCAAATGAAAGGCAAGCCAGATTTCACAACTGATGTCAACGAAATGAAAATTGTGCTAGCTGTGCTTTTGGTATCTGGGCTATTTACCTCCAATAAAACGCAGACTTTATTGGGCATTTTCAAGTGATACTAACAATAATGTTTCAATTTCATCAGCCATTACACGAAACCGATTTGAAGAATGCTTGAGTTGTTTACATGTAGCAGACAATAATGATCTATCCCAAAATGACAAATATGCTAAACTCCGTCCACTTGTTGACAAACTAAGTGAAAACTTTAAGAACAATTTTGTACCATTTTCTCATAATGTTGGCGTAGATGAAGCTATGATACCGTATTACGGTAGGCATCCTTGCAAGCAACATATAATGGGAAAACCTATTAGATTCGGGTTCAAAAGTTGGTGTCTAAATGACCCTCACGGCTATCTAATCGCATTCGACTTGTATCAAGGCAAGAGTGGAAATTACGTTGTACATGATCCTAAATTTGGTAAAGGAGGAAATGTTGTACTTGGCCTATTGAAAGAGTTACCCGAATCTTTGAAAGAGAGGGTTCGAATATACATGGACAATTTCTTTTCATCAGTCAATTTATTCCTGCATTTGAAAGCAAATGGTTGCGGAGCTACTGGCACTGTTAGAGCCAATCGTTGTAAAGAAGCCATACAAGACCTCAAAGATGTCAAGAAATGTGATCGTGGCTACTTTGATTATTCTTCAACTTCGGATGGCCTCTTGTGTATTACATACAGAGATAATGGTGTGGTAAACCTTCTATCAACCATCGATGCACTGAATCCACTCAAATCAGTCGAAAGATACAATAAACTTTCAAAGACCAAGATTCGAGTGAGTCACCAAACACAATATCACAATACAGCAAGTTTATGGGAGGAACAGATCGTATGGACAGGAATATTAGTGATACAAGAACCTCGATCAGAATGAAGAAATGGTGGTTTTGTATTTTCTGATGGTTACTTGATGTCTCCGTTCATAATGCTTGGCTTCTGTATCGTGATGTTGCGAAAAACAAAGTCACCCTAATGGAATTTCGACAATGTATTGCATCGTCTTACCTAAACACATGTAAGTGTCTGTGATTATCTATGATCATATAATCAATAAATAGATAGTATATTATCATTTTAGGTGCTGTGGAATCAAAGAGGAAACCTGTGAGAAAGCAGCAGCTGGATCGACGAGTTTGTGAGAATTCGAGATATGATCAAACGGGTCACTTCCCATGGAGATATGGCTCGCAGATCAGATGCGCAGCCTCCGGATGTCTACGAAGGACAATTTATAAATGCAAGAAGTGTTCAGTCGGACTTTGCATTGAATGGTTTGCAGAATTTAACTATAGAGAATTGAACGATTGATTTGTAAACAGATTTTGTGAAAATACCTGAATTTTGTTATTGCTGTGCCCAGAGTCTATATATAGTTCGGGTTCAAAAATTAAGTTATTAATTAGCATCTTAGTTAATTTCACATGAAATGATGTTTTTCACTCGCAAAAAGATAGAATTTAAACAGTAACTAATTTTTTAATGATTTATTTAGCCATGGGCATGAATGGGTTAAATTTCAAGGACGGAAAATAGTTCCATGTTTCGGTGGATTTGAACAACTGACCTATGACCTTCTTGGCCGACGCTCTACCTACTGTGCTATTGCCCCAGCAACCACCGGGCGCAAGTACTCAATTAAAGGTTCTACTTAATCCAATCCGATGGTTTAATCTCATAAGACAACATAGCATTAACCGTTTATCTAGTCAAACTACTAATACCACGATATCAGATGTCCATAGTCAGCATTATGTTTTGAAGATGCCTGCAATGATAATTCTATAAACGGAAAGCGCGTCTTTGTGGATTTGAACCACCAACATTCTAGGCCAACACTGTACCAACTGAGTTATCGACTATTAGCATTCGGAAAAACTACTGTACTTTTCAGATGACGTCCTTTGGATGCAAAGAAATATGATTCCCAGGTTTAAACCCAAATTTTCGAGCTCAAGGCCAAGTTTACCATTTAATTGGATATGTTTTGCTGTCAGACGGACGTAGATAATTCTTACAGATACTGTCCCTATCATTTCATCATCCGACCAGGCAATCGTTTTTTAACGAAGCCAATTTCCTATTTGACCACGCTTTGCAAGAACAATTAAATGAAAAAGCCTCACTCAAGGTCAAGCATTAAGCATGGTTGGCTTGTATTTTTCAAGTCAGCTTTCTTACATGCGATGTTGTATGTTGTCGCATCAAGAACAGAAAGCAAGGACTTCGTGTTCATCAACGCAGAAGATGAAAAACAAGAAACATGGTGCATGAAGAAGTATTATGAACTATCCTTTGTATTTTTTATCAAAAATGTTCTAAATTTCTGGCTTTGCTTTTCATTATACTCCGCATGGAGTGTATTTTATCAATTAACCAATATTGAGATAACTATGGTTTCAGCTATTGAAGCATAGGCTAACTGCTTTGTCTAAGTTACTGCATGGTTCACGACCACGGCAGTCGTCAAATGCTAGTAGAAGTAATGGGAAGAAGACCGTTCCAGGACAGGACAAAATTCTCAAATTTTTTCGTATTTGAGAAAACGACTAAATTGAAGAATTTTGGTCATTTTTCAGGTTATGAAGACCTAAATTCATAAATTTAGGCGTTTTTAAAAATACCCAATTTTTCAAAATCTCAAATTTGAGAATTACAATTTTTCTCTTGAAAATCATGACCGCTCCAGGACACCAAAAAATCATAAAAGTTATATGAATCTCAAATTTGTGATTATAATTATTTTCTCCTCAAAATCATGACCGTTCCAGGACACCAAAAAATCATAAAAGTTATGAATCTCAAATTTGTGATTATAATTATTTTCTCCTCAAAATCATGACCGTTCCAGGACACCGAAAATCATAAAAATTGGTAATTTTAGGAGTAGTTAAAATGACCCCAATTATCCCTAAATTTATGAATTTTTAATCATTTTTATGTCTAAACCAGGTTAAGAACCCTCTAATTCATATTTAAAATAAGTCTAGGGGAAAAATATTTCTTTAAAAATGGAAACCTCAGAAATGGAAGAAATCTCAACGGGGACGGCGACGACGAAAATGGAAGAAACCCCGAGAATATATCCTTCGTTATCACAATTAAAATAACTGAATTGAATAAAGAAAAACACAAGGATAGAGTTAGGTATATGAAAGATAAAGGAATCTCAATTATTATTAAGATTAGAGCATTATGATGAATTAAGAGAGATGGTCTAAAGTTAAGAATGTAACACAAGGTATTGGAATTGATCGTGATGAGATCTCTTTTTCCTCTTACTCATCGACATAACTGACAATCGCACTTGACAATTGTTCTCGTGATGCGGCTAATTGACTGAGTGATCTGATGTCTATTCATTGTCTTTGTTGATCCGTGTTATATGATATGTATATCATGCCATGACATTGTTTGGTTGGACAACACAATTAAAACTTTTACGGAGAAGCGGGACTTCTCTCTCTCTTCTCTCTCTCTCTTCTCTTCTCTCTCTCTCTTCTCTCTCTTCTCTTCTCTTCTCTCTCTCTCTCTCTCTCTCTCTCTCTCTTCTCTCTTTCTTCTCTCTTCTCTCTCTCTTCTCTCTTCTCTCTCTCTCCTCTCTCTCTCTCTCTCTCTCTTCTCTCTCTCTCTCTCTCTCTCTTCTCTCTCTCTCTCTTCTCTCTCTCTCTTCTCTCTCTCGATCCTGTCTGTTACAGGAATATTGTATTCACAATGACATGCATTCTTAAAACAATTGTTTGTCTTCAATGAGAATAAATTCCGTATGCTTTTAATAGAATGACCTTGAACGCTAATGGAAATTTACACCAAAATTGTTCTGGGAGCCGGAAAATGTGTCAGAAAGTTTGTCGACATGGCTGTCGATAAAAGTGTCGACATGGTTCGACAGTCGGTGTATTTTTCCATTCAAAACAATGTCGCATGAATTATGGAAACTAAAATGAACAGAAATGCTCATTCATTCATTCATTTATCCTCTCTCTCATATGTCTATTGTGTTTAGATTGTATTTGTTCTTTTGTTCTTATAGTGTGAAGGAGATTTCACAACCCGCATTATGCGCTATTGTCTGTGATTTGCCTCACCCCTATCAGCTGTCACAATTTTAGCAGCTGCTACACGCCAATTCTTTTGTGAAATTTCTGAAATAGATTTTATTCCATTTAAGATGATTAACATGACTGAGTTCTTTAAATTATACGGCAAAGAAACCACGACAAATTTCGATTTAAATAAGATCGCTAATCAATAAAAAGCGAAGGATAATTACTATTTCGTACCGCCCGGAGGCTGAGGGAGAGAACTCTCGGTGTCGATCTTATGCGACTTCCCAATACCAAACGAAGTCAACACAATTACTTGGCCAGGGAAATTATAATACATCTTCCCAAACTTCGAAAACACCGGGGTGGAACTACTTAATGTGGTCCAATGATGGTCGTATTGTTTTATGTGAAATTACAAAAAGGAGTACCATTTCATGATATCATCGGTTTAGACATTGAACGAACCGTAGGTTCTATAGGCTACGCCTAACAAGGGACATTAATCCTACGTTAGTTCCAATAATAATATAATAATACTGATAATAAAACACAGTTCGTTGTAAATCATTGTGATAACAATCGGGCTATGATATCTTCATAACTAAATCTTAGATTTCGTAAGTA
>CAJQUW010008285.1:0-30329 GCA_907163375.1 Prostheceraeus crozeri | reverse complement strand
TAATAATTTTTATTGTATGTATATATATGTGTGTTTGCTTGTGGAAGTTAACTTATAAGTGATTGTGGGTGGTTCTTTGATGTTGGGCCCCCGGCTCCAGTTCCCCCCCCCCCCCCCCCCGTGAAGGCGGGGGATGGTGAGCCATGTTGTGGGTTTGTGTTGCGTGTCTTCTCGTCTTCTTGCGGCGCGCTCTTTTCTATTTGTCGCTCTCTTTGTACGCTTCGTCTCGCTCTTAGCGCTGTCTTTTTCGTTCCGTTTTCGGAGCTGTACTCGTCTTTGTTGTTGTCGTCAATATTTTCGAGCTCCTTTTTACTTCGTTGTTTTCGTACTGTTCGTTTCGATTCTGATTCGTGTTCACTCTCACATTTTTTCTCTTGCTGTTTTTTTTTGGAATGTGTGCGTGTCGAGTTGTCGAGCTTTTTCTAAATGCTTAAGGGTTTTTCGTGTTTAGTCTATCGTTCGATTATCGCTTCCTGTTATTTATATTCGTTTCGTTCCTTCGAGCGTTACGTTGTTTTCGTTATTTTATTATGGCTCTTCTTAATCATTTTTCTTTCGATCTATCGCTTCTTTTTCTCGAGGTATCGTATCTTCGATCGTTCTCGTAGCTTTCTTCCGGCTTTGTTCGCTTTCGCTGCTCTGCTCTCTCGTCGCTCTCGATCGCTTCACGTTACTCTTCGAGTCTATCTTTGCTTCTTCTTCGTACGGTTTTTTCGAGTCGTTCATCTTGGACTCGTTTTCTTCTGTTTCGTTCTTTTTTCTTCAGTCTCTTGCTACCGTCCCTTCTTTTTTTCTTTTTTCGAGTGTTTTTTGTACTGTTTTTTTTTCCTATCCAGTACTGCTTGTTCTGGTTCTCGTGATATACGATCGTTTCTCTCTCGGTTCAAAAAGCTTTCGGCTCTTTCTCTTCTTATTTTCGTCGTCTCATTCGTTGTCTCTTTTTTCGATTTTGTTCGGCTCTCGCTTTATTATTTGTTCTTCGTCGAGCTTTCCTCTTTGCTATTCTATTTTTTTTTTTTTCTTCTCTTCTGTCTTATGATCGCGAGCTCGTTTCGTTTTCTGCTGTTTTATCTGTTTCCGTTCTCGAGCTTCGTTCTCTTCATTCTCTGTCGATTTTTTTTCCGAGCTTTTATTCGTTTCTTCGTGGTTCGTCTAGTTCGGTGATCGCTCGTTTGCTTCCCTCTCGTCGTAGCGAGTTTTTTCGTCCGCGGTTCGTCTCTTCCTTATTCTTTGTCGTTCTTGTATGTTTCGTTTATCCCTTTCTTTTGTGTACGTGCTCGCTTTTCGGTTTCTCTTATTCTTCTTCGAGTCTCGTCTCTTTTCTTTGGGTTTTGCGTCTGTTTGTCTTCGTTCTGGTATTCTATCTACTTCGCTTCTGCATCATTTCGCGAGTTACGCGCTTTTCTGTCGAGTTCGGATTTTTTTTCGAGTCTCCTCTCTGCTCTTCCGTTCTCTCTTGGTCTGCTGTCGTGTTCTTTGCTCTTTCTCGATTCTTGCTTTCGCTCTTCGTCGACTCGTCATGCGATCTTCGTTTTTAGTTCCGTGTTGTAATCTTCTTTCGAGCGCTCCTCTGTCTCTTAGTCTCCCTATCGGGTCGAGCTTTTCTTTCTATTCTTCTTCTGCTTTCTGTCGTTGCGAGTCGCTTTCGAGTCTCGTTTCGTCTTGGTCGTACGTGTCGGTCCGTCTCGTAGCTTGTGTTTGTGCTATCTTGTGTGTCGTTACGCGACGAGGCGGAGTTATTCTTTTTCTGAGCTTCGAGCTTTTCTTCTCGTCGTCGGCCGAGCGTATTCTCTTCGTGTTTCGATTCGCGGTCTGTTCCGGTTATGTACTTCATTTTGGTTTTAGCTCTGTACTTCCTCGAGCTGGCTTCGGCGCGTGTTTTCGTATAAGTTTTCTTCGTTATGCGTTCTTCGTATCTTGATGTCGTGTTCGGGGGTTCTCGTCCCTGTGCTGCATGACGATCGTAAGGGTCGTCTTTCTGTTCCGAGCTCGATTTTCGATCGGTGGCTCTCGCGCTCCTTTCTCTTCTTTCGTTCTTGTTTTTGTTCTTCGTTTTTTGTTTTTCTTTCGAGGCTCTCGTCTTCTTTCTGTCGTTTTAATTCGTTTCTCATCGACGGCGTTCGCTATTTTACAGTATTATCTTATCTCTCGTGTCGTTTCTCCTTGTTCGTTCGTATGTTCTTCTTAGTGTTCGCATCGTTTTTTCGTTTCGATCTTCATTCTTTTTTAGTTTCTCTCGCTTTTTTTCTTAATTCTCTTCGTATGCTTGTTCGTCGAGTCGAGCTTTCGTTCTTTCGAGCTTTTTTGTTTTGTGTTCTTTTTCGAGATTCTCGTGTCTTTTTCTCTTCTCGTAGTTTCTTTTTTCCGATTTCTCCGTCCTCTCTTTTCTTTTCTGTGTCGTGCTTCTTTTTTTCTGTTCTTCGCTTCGGCTTCGCTATTTCTGGTCGAGCTTTATTATCTCGTTCTTTTCTCGATTTTTCTCGTCTTCTTTTTGCTTCGTTTTCTCCTTCTCTCGATTTTTGTCTCGTTTCGTCACTTTCGAGCTGCATGACTTTCTAATAGGGAAATTTTGAACATGGCTGAGTCCACACCATCAAAAATGAGAGCGCTGTCGCGATCATGTATTTATCTACATTTGTTTTAAACATTAATTAAAATTTACCAAGACATCGCAGTCTACAACTTCGTCGGAAGAAAAACATATAACTGATATCCTCCGTCACTTGCCCGTTTGAAAATCTATTTTTAATATATTTTAGTTTTAAGGTAGATAGCGCCTTCATTCTAAAATTGTCTAAATTATTGAAGATCGCTTCGATAATGTTAGCATTTTGAAGAGCCTCTCTGAAAATCTACCAATTTATATTGGACTCCATGCTGTATCGCGTACTAAATTATCGATGTAAATCATTAATGAGAGGAGATTAGAGTACCGTTGTTATGACATGTGCAGCTGTTTGAAAAGTCTGTGCGAATATCGCTGAAAGTGACTATCAAACGAAAGAGGGCACAAATCGCAAGGAAAGGAATTCATACGTCAGAATCTACTTCACCTCCGAGATTGATGCCGCGTTGGCATTGACACAACGTTTGTTTTGTTTTCGAAGAACTGTGCGTCCTTGAAACATATCCGCATCCACATTCCCACGTACACCACTCGTTGCCATGTCGCGACAGTCCTGATCTGGAACTCACATCTCCTTGAAAAGAAATCATTCTATCACTCTGTTCAGTCTCATTATTGTTACAAAACCGAACCTTTTGACTCAACAACGCTAAACTTCCTCCTCGAGAAAGGAGGGCGTTGGTGATAATTGATACTGAATTGAGGAAGAGGCTATTAGTCACAGACACTTTTGAGGAGATGAAGAGATATCTTTAACTTACCATTTCAATGAAATCAAGTTTATGGTGATGCTTCAAAAAGGATAGATACTCAATTCTCTCAATTAATACTCTCGCAAATTTGGAAATTCACTTGTAGTCACCTCAAATAATAAAGGCAAATTCAGCTATAAAAAAAAAAAAAAAGAGAACACTTCACTATATATCGTCCCTCAAAGTACAGAGTGAAATGACACGATGTCACTTTGCTTATATACTTTCATCCTCATTTATTCATTGGATGTTCTTTCTGATTGGCTGCTTGTGTATACTATAAGATAAGGAAAATACGTTAAAGATTATCATTTCCCAAAGTCAGCATTTCAAAGACAACATGACAAGTCCTCCAAATCAACACCAAATACCGCATTGGAGTTCTCCTCCTCCATATACATCATCGACTCCCCCACCTCCGTAAAAAGGTGCTCGTTACATCATAAAAACAAATGCCCAAACTCAAGAAAGGCGACAGGTGGAGAAGACATACAAAATCTCGACAATATACGACACATAAGTTATCATTATCGGGAAGGGACAGAATAGAAGAGGATTGCCCGACCTACACAGGCATACGGTGGAAATATTTACAATATGATGCCGAAGGGGTGATGGAGATGACCAGCAAGTCGCACTTGCATCAAATATGGGAGTGGTACACCCCTAACTCCCAACCGCGAACCGTGGCGGAGTGGGCGTACATTGAAAAAGTGAGGGACGCTGCAGAAGAACGTTTAAAGCAGCTCAACTGTTTTTGTGATCTATGTGAAGTCAGACTCTGGGACGATATTGACGATGAAGACCTTTTGAAATACATGCCATAATAAATGTTTATTTCGTATTATCTTTGCTTTCATACTGACTTACTTGAATGGGGTTTTAGTGAATAATTTAACCATGTATACTTTTTCATTTGGAAATAGTAGCACGCTTAGTCTAACTTGTAAATCTAAAAACATTTCATATGGGTGATAATGGTAGATAAAATAGTGTCAAATAAATTAAGATAGCTTACACTTCTGATACAGGGATAGCAATCGACTGCGATCCATGTGTAAAGAGCTTGTTAGACTATGGATGGGCTTAAGTGGATGATTTAACCATGTATACTTTTTCATTTGGAAATAGTAGCACGCTTAGTCTAACTTGTAAATCTAAAAACATTTCATATGGACGATGATGGTAGATAAAATAGTGTCAAATAAATTAAGATAGCTTACACTTCTGATACAGGGATAGCAATCGACTGCGATCCATGTGTAAAGAGCTTGTTAGACTACGGAAGAGAGAAGTGTGTTATGTTGCGTGTGGCGCCTGAGTGTCCTCCCATTTCATTCCATTCATCAATTCGTCTCATTGATAGAGACAGGTAGAACTCATGGTTCTCATAACGTATGCAATGGAAAGTTTTAGGCAACCTTCGACAGTTGGCTAAAAGTCGCCCTGGCGCGAATGCATACTACGTTGAGACAGAGGCAATCACTTGCAAACATGACGCAGAGAGGTTTAACAAGATTGACCATTGCCGAATGTCCCTTGCGGTATACATAGCTTCGGGTTTCACCGCCGCCCTTTACAGGAACGCCCGTCGAAAGGAAGTATTACACCGAACTTCATTTGCAACGTTCAAGTTGACTGATAGCAGATTCAACTTAATGATAGTATTCGCCAGTCCGAAGACTGCCCAGGGCAAACCGCGTGGAGGTTCTATCATGTCTTGCCCTAGGTGGCCCTTACGAGAGCCGATGGTTCGTTCTCGGGAGTAAATTGATGGGTGGTGAAGGCAGGCAAAGATCTGCAATGAAAATGATATGTATTAGAATAGGATATACTATCTTATTTACTTTTATTCACTTACCAAGTTAGTCCATCCTTAGGCAGTCTCGCGGGCTTCCTGATTGAAAAATTTGTGGAGATGCCCGCGCATTCTTAGTGTAGCGTGGAGGCATTTCTTACTCGGATGTCCATGATAGCATACAATGCTTTCGTCCAGGCTTTTATTGACGAGGACTTCGCGGCCAGATGGTTATCCCGAATAGGGATGTGAAATTCAAACAAACGATCCTCATTCACACGTTCCAACTCATCCCTCATGCGCTCCAACTTCTCACACGCCTGCCTCTCATCACCCCGCCGAGCCACAGTCCTCTCCAACTCAACATTCCTCGCTCTCAACACACTCATCTCCTTCATCATCTCCTCAAACTTCGCTTCTGCCTCTCCCATTCTCCTCTCCGCAGCACTCGCCCTCTTCTCACACTCATCATTCTTGTCTTCCAACACTCTCACATTCTCCTTCAACTCTTTCACAACACGCCTCATACGGATATTCTCATCTGCCACCTCCTTACATTTCACCTCCTTCATTTTCAGCTCACTCAACTCACTCAACGTTCTCTCATTCACCTTCCTCAAACTTTCGTAGCGATCTACCAACAAAGCATGTGCCGCTTGCTGCGACACATGCTTCTTTTCCATGTCCTCATCCCACCGCGCCGACTGCTTCCGTACCCCACCACCCTTCACTATTGGGGAAGATGAGCTCTTCGGGGGGTCGGTGATGACTATGTTGGACACCTCCGACGACGAAGAACTCAACTTCCTCACACGCTTCCTCACACGCTCCCTATCTAAATCCACATCATCCTCATCATCACTGTCAAGCACTCTCTTCCGCTGCTCAATCTCAGCCTCCAACGACGCAACCGCTCTCGCCACCTCATCATTCTCAACAGCATTCCCACTAGCATTCTCCACAGCATTCCCACTAGCATTCTCAACAACATTCCCACTAGCATTCTCAACAACATTCTTGGCCTCTTTCTCCAACATTCGCTCCTTCTCAGCATTCATCAACTCCACAAATCTCAAATCAGTCACCAACCCTCCTACACACTCACCATGCCTCCGATAAAACTCGGCCTCCTGCCCAACAACCAACAGCACCCTGCACTTCACACAGGCAACCCTATTCAGGATAACCATGTGGTCGGCCCCTGCCTTCCTTATGTGGTCCCTGAGACCGTCTCGGCGGTTGATTCGACCGCATACGCACATTTTTATGTGAAATTTCTTATTTCTGACGTTATTGACCATTTTGTCAGTACTCAGATTTCTCGATAACTGTAAGATAATGAAATTAGTATAATTTTTGAATCATTTAGTACAGTCATTTTCCTAAAGCATTACACTTAGTGAGGTAGGATAGATTTGAGTGTAGTGAGTGGCACTCGATCCCGTCGACAGCCCGAAGGCCGTTGTACCGATCCACTAGGAAGTGAGCAGATCTTCCCCGATTAACCCGCTCTTTACAGCTAAAGGACATCATTGTGTCACTGCCCTCGAAGTGGTAACAGGAACGCCGAGTCAAAGGTAAGTGATCATAGCTTGGGATCTAACCCCTCAAAGCTGCCTAGTTAAAATTTCTGATAGCATATTATTGAATGTAGTATACAAGCCTAGAACATAATATCATCATTCCAACATTCAACTTAATCAACATTCAACATAATATCAACACTATATTGAGGAATGATAGATGTAGTGTAAAGTGAGTGCACTCGATCCCGTCCGACAGCCCGAAGGCCTTGGTGACTGATCCACTAGGGAAGAAGAGGAGATCTTCCCCGATACCCGCTCTTTACAGCTGAAGACATCATTGTCACTGCCACCGAAGTGGTAACAGGAAACGCCGAGTCAAAAGGTAGTGATCAGTATGCTGGGATCTAAACCCCCTCAAAGCTGCCTTAGACTTAGTTAAATTTCAAATCTGATATGCAATTTATGAACTTCAGATAATACTGAAAACCTTAGTACTATATGTTTAAAACTTTGAAAAAACTGAAAATTAAGAATTTTAAAAAAAATTTTTTTCCCGCATTTTACTAACTCATACTACTTTTAAAATATTATTATCATATAAAACACATCAAAAAACTCTATCACAATTACAAACATGAAGTAAGAAAATAGCTTGCTACTTCAAAAAAGTCCTGTGGCAACCCGATATCGGGACTCAGAGCGTCGACCGTCCTTATCCTCGTCTTTCGATGAAGTGACAACTCGTTGTCGGGGTTTATATATGCTCGAAAAAACTTAAAATGGCTCTATCCCGAAAGTATTCATTCGTATCGACATGGCGTTTGTTGCAAACGATTTGTCCATCATTCGTACATATGTCACCTAACCATTCTCATATACCACGAAGTGTCCGTCAGCACATGTCATGGAACAGCCACAAGTAAAAAGAATCCTAAGTGTGGGACTCCATGTGGTAAAATTTTGAACAATTTAAAACTTCCGATCACCGGGGACCTTTTACCAAATTTTGTGTCAAGAAATTTTGTCCGAACAGGGGGGGGGGGGAGTAGTTAGAGGAGAGAGTTGTAGAGAAGATATGAAGTAAGAGTAGCAAGAGAGGTGTGTTAAGTATGTAGTATAAGAGGAGTAGAATAGTAGTAGGAAAGGGTCAGAGAGAGAAGGGGAGAGAGTAAGTAGTGAAAGTGAAGTGGATTAGGAAGAGGTAGAGGAGTAGTAGCATAGAAGGTAGAATAGAGAGGTTGTAGAGTATTTAGATAGTGTTAGTGGTTGGTAAAGAGTAGAGGTAATAAGAGAGGTAGGAGTGAAGGAGGTAGATAGGAAGAGAGAGATGTGGTTAGTGAGAGAGTAAAGGTCGAGGTTAGAGAGTAGAGAAAGGGGTATAGTAGTAGGAAGGGATGACGATAAAGGAAGTTCGAGGCGTTAGAGAGTTTGAGGAGTGAGGGAGAGAAGTGTAGCGTAGGTAAGAAGAAGAGGAGAGAGAGAGAGAGAAGAGAGAAAGTATGAGGAGGAGATGACGAGAGTAGGAGAGATGAGCGAAGAAGAGGAAGCGCAAGAAGGAGGGAGAGGAAAGGAGTGATAGGGAACAGAAGAGAGGAGGTGTGAGGAGGGAGGAGAGGAGAGATAGAAGAGGAGGATGTAGGTAGGGGAGAAAGGAAGAAGTGAATAAGTAGAGAGGTAGAAAGAGGAAGGAAGAGATAGGAGAAGAAGAAGTAAGTAGAAGAAGAAGAGAGAGAGAGAGAGGAAAGAAGAGAGAGAACTTAGAACTAGGAGGAGAGAGGAATAGTGAAGGAGAAGCATAGAGGTGCAAGGAGAGTGTAGAGGAGTAAGAGTAGAAGTAAGAGCAGAGAGTAAGAGCAGAGGAGTAAGAGTAGAAGTAGAGGACAGAGAGTAGAGAGAGAAGAGGAAGAGAGAGAGGAAGAGGAGTATGCTGCTAGAGGAGCAGATGACAAGACAGAGAAAGCTTAATCGGTATACAGACAAGAGACCAGGCGCGAAGCGATATAGAAGACGTAGAGAGTAGAGAGGAGAGAGGAGAGACTAGAGACTAAGCCTATACACGCGATAGAGGAAGGAGGAGAGAGTAGTAGAGTAGAGAGTAGAGAGGAGAGAGGAGAGATGAAGAGATAAAGGTAAGATTAAGAGAGAGAGTAGAAGGAGGAAGAGTAGAGAGTAAGAGTAAGAGTAGAGAGTAGATAGGAAGAGGAGAGAGAAAAAGAGGAATTCGAAGAGGAGTAGAGAGATAGAGAGTAAGAGTAAAGAGGAGAGAGAAGAGAAGAAGAAAGAGTAGAAAGAATAAAATAGAGGTTGAGAGAAGACTAAGGACTAGAGACTAAGACTAGAGAACCTAGAGACTAGAGAGGAAAAAAAGAAGAAGAGAAGAGAGAGGAATAAAGAGTTAAAAAGAGAGAAAGTAGAGATAGAAAGTATAAGGAGGAGAGAGTAAGAGAGAAGTAGAATAAGAGAGAGAGGTGAAGGAGAGAGTAGGAGAGAGGTAGGAGAATAAGAATAGGAGAGAGTAGAGAGAGGAGAGAAGACGACGGACAAGAGAGAGTCAAGATAGAAGAGGAGAGAGTAGAGAGACTAGAGTAGAGGAGTAGAGAGTAGAGATAAAAGAGTAAGAGGAAAGAGTAAAGAGAGAGAGGAGAGAGAGGAGATGGAAGAGATGAGAAGGAGAGAAGAAAGGAAGAGGAGAGAGGAACAGAGTAAGATAAGAGTAGAGAGAGAGAGACTAGAGACTAGAGACTAAACTAGAGACTAAGAAGAAGAGAAGAGGAGAGAGAGAGAGAGAGTGAGAGAGAGAAGAGGGAAGAGGTAAGAGAGAGAAGAGAGAGAAGAGAGAGAAGAGAGAGAAGAGAGAGAAGAGAGAGAAGAGAGAGAAGAGAGAGAAGAGAGAGAAGAGAGAGAGAAGAGAGAGAGAAGAGAGAGAGAAGAGAGAGAGAGAAGAGAAGAGAGAGAGAAGAGAGAAGAGAGAGAGAGAGAGAGAGAGAAGTGAGAGATAGATGAGAGAGAGAGATGAGAGAGAGAGAGAAGAGAGAGAGAGAGAAGAGAGAGAAGAGAGAGAGAAGAGAGAGAGATAAGTAGAAGTAGAGAGTAGTAGTAGAGTGAAGAGAGAGATAGAGAGGAGTAAGAAGAGAGAGAGGGTTAGAGGAGTAGGAGGGAGAGAAGAGGATAGGTAAAGAGAGATGAGAGTGTAGAGGGAGTAGAGGAGTAGAGAGAAGAAGAGTAGATAGAAGTAGAAGAGGAGTAAGAGAGAGAGAGAGAAGAGTTGAGAGAGGGAGGAGTAGGTAGTAGTAAGAAGTAGAGAGTAGAAGTAGAGAGAGTAAAGAGGTAGAGAAGGAGAGAGAGAGTTCTAGGGTAGGTGAGAGAGGGAGATGTAGAAGAGAGTAGAGAGAGGTAGTGAGAAGAGAGAAGGTAAGAAGATGGGAGATAGAGAGGAAGAGTAAGAGGGAAGAGTAGAAGAGAGTAGGATGGAGAGGAGGAGAGAGTAGGAGAGAGGTAAGAGAGACAAGGAGTAGAGGAGAGTGAAGTAGGTATAGTAGAGGAGTCTACGGAGGGAGATAGTGTCGGTACGAGAGTAGAATTTCGGTCAAAGGAGAATTAGGATTGAGAGTAGGATGAGAGAGCGAGAATAGGAGTTGGAGAGAAAGAGTGGTAGAGAGTAGTAGTGAGGAGAAGAGAGAGGAAGGTTAGAAGTGGAGAGAGAGTAGTAAAAGAAGAAGACGTAGTAGCAAGGAGTAAGAGGAGAAAGATTAATATGAGGGGAAGGATGAGAAGAGAGAGGAAGCAGTGTCAGAGGAGAGAGATGTATGAGGTAGGTAGAATATTAAGGAATAGAGCAGTAGGAGTAGGAAAGAAAGGTAGATATGAGATAGAGAGAGAGGAGACGAGGAGTAGTAGTAGGTAGTAAGGTGAGGAGTGATATGTAGAGAGAGAGATAGATGTCAGGATAGGTCAGCGAAATTTGATGAAAAATGTTTTGGTGACGGTCCCAGGTCGAAATTCCACACTTTGGAAAATTTTCTAAATTTTACCCATACAAAGTCACTCTGACACTTAGGATTTTTTCAGGTGAGCGAGCTCCGACCTAAAATCTTGTAACCGCTCTAACTTTTGAACGAAGACAGATAGGAACAAGCCGATTCTTTCACTGAATTTGTCTCACTCTTAGCTTTCAAATGAGCTATCGCACGACAAAATCCGTCCACTAGAAGCCAAAATCGAAGCAAGCTGTCCAGAGGGGGGGGGAGGTCAGTGAAATTTGATGAAAAATGTTTTGGTGACGGTCCCAGGTCGAAATTCCACACTTTGGAAAATTTTCAAAATTTTACCCATACAAAGTCACTCTGACACTTAGGATTTTTTCAGGTGAGCGAGCTCCGACCTAAAATCTTGTAACCGCTCTAACTTTTGAACGAAGACAGATAGGAACAAGCCGATTCTTTCACTGAATTTGTCTCACTCTTAGCTTTCAAACGAGCTATCGCACGACAAAATCCGTCCACTAGAAGCCAAAATCGAAGCAAGCTGTCCAGAGGGGGGGGGACGTCAGTGAAATTTCAAAATTTGATGAAAAATGTTTTGGTGACGGTCCCAGGTCGAAATTCCACACTTTGGAAAATTTTCAAAATTTTACCCATACAAAGCCACTCTGACACTTAGGATTTTTTCAGGTGAGCGAGCTCCGACCTAAAATCTTGTAACCGCTCTAACTTTTGAACGAAGACAGATAGGAACAAGCCGATTCTTTCACTGAATTTGTCTCACTCTTAGCTTTCAAACGAGCTATCGCACGACAAAATCCGTCCACTAGAAGCCAAAATCGAAGCAAGCTGTCCAGAGGGGGGGGGAGGTCAGTGAAATTTGATGAAAAATGTTTTGGTGACGGTCCCAGGTCGAAATTCCACACTTTGGAAAATTTTCAAAATTTTACCCATACAAAGTCACTCTGACACTTAGGATTTTTTCAGGTAAGCGAGCTCCGACCTAAAATCTTGTAACCGCTCTAACTTTTGAACGAAGACAGATAGGAACAAGCCGATTCTTTCACTGAATTTGTCTCACTCTTAGCTTTCAAACGAGCTATCGCACGACAAAATCCGTCCACTAGAAGCCAAAATCGAAGCAAGCTGTCCAGAGGGGGGGGGGACGTCAGCGAAATTTGATGAAAAATGTTTTGGTGACGGTCCCAGGTCGAAATTCCACACTTTGGAAAATTTTCAAATTTTTACCCATACAAAGTCACTCTGACACTTAGGATTTTTTCAGGTAAGCGAGCTCCGACCTAAAATCTTGTAACCGCTCTAACTTTTGAACGAAGACAGATAGGAACAAGCCGATTGTTTCACTGAATTTGTCTCACTCTTAGCTTTCAAACGAGCTATCGCACGACAAAATCCGTCCACTAGAAGCCAAAATCGAAGCAAGCTGTCCAGAGGGGGGGGGGACGTCAGCCGAAAATTTTTTCTCTCCGATTTCGCTGGAAACATCCTTCCTAACCCAAAATTTCACGTAGATTCCGAATCTGGACTCCGTTTTCTCATCCGATGCTTCGTTTGGGCGCTACACACCAAAACGTCCCACATTCTATGTCAAAATTTTGAAGAAACAGTTTTTCTCGCCGATTGAGCTGGAAATCACACCACTGATGCAGAATTTGACGCTGAATCCGAATCTGGCCACCGTTTCACCATCCAAGACAACCTAGACGGTCGCCCATGCCCACCTAGACGGTCGCCCAGGTCCACCTAGACGGTCGCCCACGTCAACCTAGACGGTCGCCCACGTCCACCAGGCGGTCGGACCCACTCACCCGAGTCTCACACTCTGTCGTTCGAGGGGGGGGGGACGTCAGCGACCTCTCGCGATGGCGGTGGCCGGCACATCACGACACTGTCGTTCCAGAGAGGGGGGGGGGACGTCAGCGACCTCTCGCGATGGCGGTGGCCGGTACATCACGACACTGTCGTTCCAGGGGGGGGGGGGACTCAGCCCACGACGGCGGCCATCTTGCGCTATCCAGAAGTGGAGTTTTACTTACTACTGTGAACGATAGATGGGAGTATTCTTTGAACACTTCATAATACAACCATTCTTTTTGAGGTTGTTCACCTTTTCTACAAGCTTCCTCCTTATACAGAGAATACATCTTACTGATATTCAATTCAGGTGAAAGAAATAGTCTATCCGTCCTTTCTCTTCTGTAGTGACTACGGCATAAAGGAAAACTTTCAATGTGAGCTCTGATTTTCTTTTTCTCTTCATCAGCAACACGCCTAACGCTGGGATGGCGTCCTCGCTGATCGACTGTATTATAATACTTGTTTCATTTCCCCTGTGTTTTCTTGATATTGTACGAATTCTGGACTCGCTTATTGCAAGTGTACTAAGAAGGAACGATCTGCAAATGCTATGGCGCCTGAATCTGTTGAAAGGAAATATTTCCTGCTGCAAGTGCGATTTGAATTTTCATTATTTTCCCTCCTTCTCCTCTCAACTGCCATTTCAATAATACATCCCGTTTTATCTTGTTCGTTGGCATTTAACTCATCAAACTGGCTAAAAATGATTTCACGTTGAATTTCAGATATCTTATGATTGCAATCATCTTTACATACAACTGGCTGCAATTTTCTGGCAATCTTTTTGTCACTATTCCTGTTGGTATCCTCCAGCCCATGATCTTTCCATTTCTTGTTTCTTTTTTCACACAAATGAATCATTTCACATAAACAATGTCCTACATTCACTTTGACTTACTTTTTGGTCGAATATTCTGTTTAAATTGAACGTCTAACTTTTTCATTTGTCGGGTAGGTTGATTTGACACAAAAAGAAGTTGGAGGTTATGCACTTAGGTTGAAATGACACAACTGTATACCGATGAAAGAAAATGGAATTCATTGTTGACAATTTCCCCAAAGATTACCAGGATACTGTTGTATACAAAAATAATATTAGTTGAATTTTCGAAAAAATGTCGCTAATTAGGTCACTTTGACACGAAGGTACAGAATTATTGTTGACTAAAGTGGAATTTTGGCCTTCTATGGTAAAAGTAAGTGCTACATCTGGGGTGCAATGCCACGTGAACTCAGACGAGCAACATAAACAGTCAATCTTACCAAAACTGATATCAAATGACATTTTCTAGACACAAATTTTTCAAATTTAACGAGAAAAATGCAAAATTATTTGATTAGTTTGCTTAAATTCATGATAATGAGAAAATGTATTTTTCGTTAATTTTATCATATTTTTTCATTCATTTTCAATAGCAAGGAATTAAGGTCACTACAAGGCTTCAATTTGTTCTCAGATGACATCCAACTGACAGTTTCAATCGAAAACAATTTTGTTGAATCTAATGAACTAGAATTTCATGTCAGTCGGTAATAATTGATAGTCACATGATGCGTGTGAACACTATTCAGGTCCACTTTGTTTGCCTGAAAAGCGTTTTTGTTGTGCTGCAGATGGCAGAATTAAGGTATGTGATTTTAGTTCAACGAGCTTGGAGAAGAAAGTTCAACACAAGTAGTGACAAAAATTCTCGGATAGCGGACACAGAGGTGAGGGCTGTGAAAATTTGCCTGATTGTCGATCTTTGGCGGACACGCTACGGAGAGCTGACGGACGGTGCTAACGGAGTCAAAACAGAGCAGCTATGGAAGAGAGTGAATATTTGACTGTGTTTGAATCCGTTGTGGACCTGCTACGGAACGTCCATGAATGCGAACTTGTAATTTTTTCGATTTGCACGTCCCCGTGTCCGTTAATAGGACACCGACCATTTTGGGGCACTTCGTGGACACGGATCGACTTGGGACCAACACCATTCGATGCAGCGCGCTCGACTGCTCCTAGAGTAACCTCGTTTTCAAATTTTGTTTATTCGGTTCGCTTCGCATCCCATGTGCCCGGTTATAGGACAGCGGTCATTTTGTCCTATCTCTTGATTCGATTATCCGATTTGCTAGCTCGGAAGTTTGATTATATTATCCGATTCGCTAGCTCGGAATCTTGATTCGATTATCCGATTTGCTAGCTCGGAAGTTTGAATAAATTATCCGATTTGCTAGCTCGGAAGTTTGATTATATTATCCGATTCGCTATCTCGGAAACTTGATGCAATTTTCCGATTTGATAGCTCGGAAGCTTGATGCGGCTATGCGTTTCGCTAGCCTGGAATTTTTTGTTCGATTATCCAATTCACTAGCTCGGAAGTTTAATTATATTGTTTGATTCGCTAGCTCGGAAATTTGATTCTATTATCCGATTTGCTAGCTCGGACGTTTGATTCTATTATCCGAGTCGCTAGCTCGGAAGTTTGATTCGATTATCCGATTCGCTAGCTCGGAAGCTTGATTCGATTATCCGATTCGCTAGCTCGGAAGCTTGATTCGATTATCCGATTCGCTAGCTCGGAAACTTGATTCTATTATCCGATTCGCTATCTCGGAAGCGAGTTTGAACAAAACTTACATATTCACAGTCCTTACATTCTTGAACATTCTTGATGAAAAAGTGAGAATATAACATTTTCAGTCAAAAGAGTCAAGATTTTGTGATAACTTCATGATATCACTAATTTTCCTGCGTTCCACCTATTATGATGGCCAGTGATATCAAGTAGAGAGGCTTGAGAAAAATGGCTGCGTTTTCTGCCCGTGGCCTCATTCTACTTTCCATACTCACATCTCTTCCTATTGAAAATTTGCGATTCTTTAAGTTGAATGATTTTCATATTTTGAGCACTATGGTCATCAAATACAATAACGGATGCAAGTCTATCATATCTCATTTCAAAACAGAGAATGCAAACTCTCGAATGATGTATGGCACGTATGATGTGCGGTCGCGATTGGAAGACATGAGAATCGATCTGAATTTCAGCGAAATTTAGATGATGAGTTTTTTTATGATTCAGCTCTGTAGGAAATTGAATTTTGCTGGAAAACAGAGTCCATATGGCAGATCAAAATGAAGTTTTATGCTCTCTTTCCAATGTCCAAGTGTGGAAAACGACAGGAATGATGTAAATAATAAAGTTCCAATATAGTGTATAAGTAAAGTTTTTGATGAATTCAAAACACAACAATAATTCTACTAAATTTTTTTTTCCAAAAATCAAATAGTTGAATATATCAACTTAAAATTTCAAGCAATTTTTCGATCCGATCTCTAGTTACAAGGAGATGGAAGATAGCGGTGCTGTCTCAGATTGATATCAGCCTTAAAAAATGGGTTTAAAACACCCTCAGGTCTAGTCAACCATCCTGATTGCAGATGAAATCATATTTTGAACTATCATTCTCTTCTTCTGACTTGGCGGTCACATGACAGCCTCCATTGTGAAAGAAGAATGGCGGAGATCACCTGAATATGCCATGGACAACGGCGAGCTGAGCTGAAAGGAAACTGAAAACTAAACTGATACGTGGAAAGCCCTGGAGTCTTTCAAACTCTATTCATTCAGAAAGGTTCCACTTCGATGATATAGCGTCTGTGCATCAAATTAATTTTCTCATTCTTATCACCGACGCTGGTCAGCTGTGTTCAACTCCTCCCCGTGTAAGTCGCTTCCTGTTCTGTAGAGAATTCTAAAAAATAATAATTTGATTCATCGAACGATATTTCATCAAAAACCATTGAGGTGTATAAGGATCAAGAATGATTTCAATTGACTTTCTTGTAGCGAATTACAATTCACCATCTACGTTCGTAGACAATGTCATTTCCATTTCCAGTAATCCAGCTTCCACACAAGACAATGTCCGTGCCTTTTTAGTGTGTAAAAAAACTAATTCTCGCGTTCGTCCGTGTTTGACCGTTTCTGTCTAATCTATAACTTATCTGTAGATTAAGGCTTATAATCTATTCAACGGAAAGCCAATCTTCGAAGTAAAATTCGTTTTCAAATTTAAAGAGTAACTTTTCAGAAGATAGGCACACTTCGAAAACTGCAAAGTCTGATATTTGATTGTGCAAATTTAAATAATAAAACGTATGTGTCGATAAATAAAACTTTCTTAAAATCGAACTTTATTCTTTTTAAAGTTAGTTAATCGAAGTTTAGCTCCAAGAGATGTTGATAGCACAGCAATGTTTCCTATGGAAACCAAACTTTTTCTTGTCATGTCTGTATCGTTGGAAATGTTGAGCTACATACAATCATTTTAATCTCAATGTAAAGGTTACCCGAGTTTTCAGCAAACGCCTAACTGCAACATATGGTTCAGCTATCGTTTTCTCATGTTTGATAGTTGTGTAGGTTCGGGCAAAAAGTCTGGACCGCACTTATAAATTTCAACGTTTCCGGATATACATGTATTTTGCGGTACTTGTTTCTAAAACCAAAATTTAACCTCACTATCATAGAGAAGACCATTTGATTTTTGGACACCGGGGTGTGTTGTAGTTCAATGTTACCAAACAAACATTGCCTCAAGAAAAATATTCCTTAAGATTTGATTATTAATACGAAAGTTCGGTGATAAGACCACAGAAATTTATACGAACTGTTGATCTGAAGACGCACGTGGAATTTCTATTTCGTTCCAAGGATTGTGCTTTAGACTTCAATATTGCTTCAAAACTCCTTGGCACTCACCAATTTTATCCACATGCCTCCAGTGTCGATTCTAAGTTCTCATGACCTTCTTTGTTAGTCTAACCAAACGTCCTTTCACCTGCTTTAATCGATTCTTGCATTTAACTGGTGAGTTACTTCATTTTACAGGTGAAGCTAACTTGATAACTTTATATTTCTATCTGATACAAATGTTTGCTAACTGTACATGTGGTCATTGGCATTGCACAATGACCGGCTACCCAAACTTGTTTAATAAAGTTTCTAATAAGTTGTGATTATTGAACAAGAAATTAGTTCAGGAAAAGCTGTTGTTTTAATCATCCCATATTTTAGGTGTCACAGGTATCTGGCTAACTTAACAATTACGGCGCTTCTTTTGCATCATAACATGCTCTATATTCATCATTGTATCCAATTCGATGTTTTTCTGACATTTTGTTGCACTTAAGTGTGATAAACTAAGGAACAGAAATGAAACATAGGACATTCATTCCAAGTACTTCCAGACTTGTTGCGGTGAAATCTTGGAGTTACATACAGTCATTTTCATTGTTGCACCATACATTTAAATTCTCAATGTAAATCCAGGGTTTGCCGTGGGTATGGGATTTGTGGGCATTCCAATGGGTAAGGGTGTGGGTATGGGGGGTTTTTGTTGAGGCCATCCCCACAGCTCCCATAGCGCATCTCTATGGGGATTCTCATGATTTTAACATTCAGTTAAGAAGCAATGAGGACTGAAATTTAATCAGTCTGACATCATGTTAAACAATTCTGACCTCTGAATTATTGAGCAGCTTACCATCTCAAACCGCTTTAAATTCTATCAAATATCTGAGATGTTTTGACAATTGATTATTGAACTGACTAGTTATAGCCTCGGTGTGGGGATTATGTGTCAGTCAGGCCACGTCTGTTATCTCATTACACACACGGTTAGAGAATAAATGGATCATTCCACAAAAAACAACTTTGGTATTTGAAATTTTGGTCATCCTGAGGGCCATTTTCAATATTCATAATTTCGACTAATACGCAGGATTTATGCAAAACAGGACAATGTTTTCTGCAATGTTTTATAACATGATTTTAGGTGGCGCACGAAGGTTTCTGAACTCTAAGCCAATGTACATGTATAGTACTCGTATTAAGTAACCGACCTGTCGGTGGTGCAACGTGGTCACCATAGAGGGCACATCAAAATTTCTCAGCAAAATGAGATTCACCTTGAGATTTGGAAAATAAAGTAAGAATGATATTAGCAGCTTATTGCTGAAAAAGTGACAGTTCAAGGAGGAGAACGGGAAGAGAGAACAGATAAACAACAAAGAATTTAGGTCTACGTAAGCTATAGTTAGAAATTGTGCAACATAATAATAATAATAATAATTGTATTTGATTCAAGGAAAACAAATACAGAGCCCAACTAAAGGGCTAACCAGGCATATCATGATAGAAGAGTTATACACAAGTTGTCAAGCTATTGGTGTGGAGTCACGGAATGAAAGAAAAAGGTGATTTAATAAGAGAGCGTACATTGTTTCCAGTAATTACCAAAATATCAAGTCTTTGACAAATAGCCTCTCAATAAACTTACTTTTGAATTTGTGAAACGGAATTCAATAACATTTTATTTCTGCATCGACAGCATATTTTCCAGTATTGGGCAATTCCTGCCTGCTGACCAGTGAAAAAATAAATTGCGATAATTGTGATGGCAAGCGGCTGTGTGTAAAGTCGGAAGTGGTTACCTCGAGTTGAGGAGTTTGTTTACAAAAACATCAAAGAGCTTGAAAATATCTGAGGTCAACGTACCCATGGACAGCTTTATACAAGAAAAATGAGATGAATATCTGAATTCGACGAGCCTGCAATGACTGAAATCTTTCAAATTATATAGGCCGCTCAACGATAGGGGGAGATGTCCAAAGCCAGTAGTCTTTTGGTCATTTCGTCTTTGCACACTTTCAACAAGTTTGATATTTCTCTGTGTATAAGGCTGCCAAAGTATGTTACCAAACTCCAATTTACTTCTGACGTATGTCTTATATAGATTTGATTGATGCATGTATTATCCCTTGTGAGACATGAACGGGAAATCATGCCAAGCATTCGACGTGCTTTTATTAACAGTCAAGGGAGGAACATGTTCATCAAAATGAAAGTCTATCAATTGATAGTATATTCCCAATCTTTGAAAATTCTAGTAGCAGGGATCGTTCTGTTGCACAGTATATATGCTTGTCGCATACTCCGATGTTCTAGTACCAAAAATTAACAACACAACTTTTTACTTACATTCAAGTTCAAACCGTTGTCAGTATTCCACCTTTCGAGATTCGATCTTGATCCTGCTGATGTTGCGAATGATCTCTCGGATTCACTGGTAGCCTCTAGACCATTTCCAAATGCAATTTTAATATCATCGGCATACTTCCACAATCTTGCCCCATACTATTGCTTCGTCAAGGTCATTAGTGTATAGACGTAAAACAGAATCGGGCCTATGGGACAAGAACCCCTGAATTACCCCACTCATTATTACACGTGGGGATGAGATCATGGCCTTTGAACAAAACTGATTTGAGTTCGCTGATTGAAAATAGTTTCTTCAGCCAACGCAACATATAGTTTGAACCAAATCCATAATATTGTAATTTGGACAAAAGCGATCATGTGGTATGCTGTTCATTCAAAAAGCTTTTGGCCATAGTCCAAGAGTAACAGATCGATATCCGTAAAATTATCACAGTGTTTTCGTAAGGTAGTCATAAAATTCAATATGAGCGGTTTCAATTGATCAACGAGGGATAAATCCATTGCTGAGTCGGGTGAAATAATGTTTTCAAGAGACGTACAATTGTCTATGGAATATGGTCTGCGAATGAATGCGTTCCATAATGCGACACAACTGTGCTTGAGATGGTCACAGGACGGTAATTTTGATATATTGCTTCTCGAGCCAGCCTTTGAAATATCGGAGTAACCTAGAACGTTCCTCCAACCATCAGGAAAGTAAAGCGGTGTTGAAAGACAATGTTGTATATTCTTATAGAGTAACTCAGAAATATTTGGAGTCACCTTTCTTTAGCAGAGTATAACGATAGACCATCGTTATCTATACTCGTAGAATTGGGGCAATGGAGCAAATCACATCATACACGTCCTTCACCTCAAACGTTAGAGGGTCCATGATACTAGTAACTTGATCACATTCAAAATTCAAACAGTTTGTGATTGACGATGAAAATGATACGCGAAGAAATCATTTGAACTTTTCAGTTATCAGCTATGGTATCAGGTTCAAATGCAAACATCGCCTTGTAAATCATGAAATATACTTGGAACAACTGTTGACTTTCCAACTTTGTATTTACATATTTCCAAGAATCATCCTTGTTGTTGGTTTTTAATATAGGCTAGAGATCTTCTCCTCGTGATCATTTCTTGCTTGATCAATTTTTGCAACTGAGTGTTTGAATCGGCAGCTGCTCTCAAGCGTAATTTATTAGAAAAAGTAGGATTTTTTCTTGACTTGAGCAAGGCATCGTCGCCGATTGTCTGAATGGCAGTTCTCACGTAGCTTCTGAACTTGTGGATAGACCATTCTTGCTTTCTTTTCATCGGAACACATGAATGAATGATTGACCCTAGTGTCTTGTAGGAAAGCAGTCCATAAAAAGTGGTCACATCAGTCATGCCTTCAAGATGAGTCCAATCATGAATCTCTGAGCATTTGGTGAAATTGTTTTCCACTTAGCTTTATGAATAAAGATAGATGTTGGTATTCCGAACGTAGTTATCTTTTTTAAAATTGATAAAGTCACGATCCTCAAAAGTTAATGATTGAGTGGTCCGAAGTACCAAAGCGTTCTACGAACGACTACATCATTCCACCATTCATCAATGGTAGTAGTGAAAACTAGGTCAAGAATATTGTTTGACATCAGGGCGGGTAGGCACAGTGATATTTTGAATAAGAACATTAGCGAAAAACCATTCCATGCATAGAATTATCAGCTCTGTTATATGTAGGGTCACTCCAATCAATTTCTGGCAGGATGGTTGAAATCACACCAAAACACAATACTGGGGCACAAGATATTAGCGAAGGTATTTATTTTTTGAGTGAGTTTCAGGAAATCGAAAAGAAGAGATCATCCGTTAACAGAATGAGGCGGACAGATATATGCATTGCAAAATCCTACTTTCTCATTATCATCAGTTACCACATAGCACTGAAAATTTGCATCGAAAATCGTTACAAGAAGTTACTATGAACAATAGATTGAAGGAACAGTATTCCTTGATAAAAATCATTACCCCACTCCTCTACGGTCGAGTCGATCACATCTATAGTTTGTGAAGTTGGGGATCATGAAGTAACTCTTGGATACTCGTCAGTAGACCAAGTCTCAGTTATGCAAATAACCATTGGTTTCATTCAGCAGCATAGACTCGTAATAGGTCCATTTTCTGGATTAAAGATCTGGCATTTGTATAGAAACATAGCACAGGTGAAGGAATATTCTTGAAAGAATCACAACTCGAACTTTGACGAGGGATATTGACCTCTGAATACGTGGATTTCACAAAATAGTGCATTAAAGGACAAACTTTTTCAATACTTTCAGGATAATATAAATCAGAAAACAAAGATACGAATCGAACGTATCATAGCTTAAAGATAAACATTGACTATCCTTGTGATCGATTTGTCAAAATAATTGATTATTGATATCAACATTATCCACCACATTCGAATTCTTGTACAAGCATCCCTTAATAAATATTTGATCGTTGCTTGATGAGGAGGCCTTCAAACTCCTCAATTCATCACGCAGGCGTTTGTGTTCCTTTCGCATTAAGTAAGACATATCAGGATTGAAAAAAACTTTGCCAAAAATGTCAGGGTTTGAAAACTCGCAATTTCTTCTGACCACTCAACAATTTTATATCGAATGTCTTTGTTGCTGAATTCAACTTTCATAGGGCGCGATCTATCGCGTAGAGTTTCCTTTTCCTAGACGAACGCATTCAACAACATGATTTTCGTTAAAGTTTTTCACAAAATTCGTCGCAGATATAATTGACTTTTGACTCATCGTCTTTCAAAATTTCGCATGTATAGCAATATCTTTTTCCTGAATTCCATTAATAATGAGATTCATTTTGCGCTTCTTCTGTTCATATTTCTCAATGAAATTTTGCTGATCAATGATGATTGATTTGATCTTCTCAACTTCTAAGTTGATTCTGACTTGATCAGTTTGTATCATGTCAAGTCTCGTTGTGATTGCATCAACTTTCGAGGTTATAGCTTCTAGTTTCTGAGTCAGCTTCTCCTCAAGACGAGAAAACATTGCACTCATGTCCTCAACACTAATCGACGGACGATCGTATAGCTGATCCGGAGGGAGTTGATTTCTGACTAGCTTTGCCATTCTTAACCATCTTGATAGATTCTCAACAAGTGATGGAATTGAATAACGCAATTTGCAACAAAAAAAAAGACCAGGGTTCGAACCAGTACCACACGGATGCTAGTCAGAGTTTGTGTCCAATAGACCACGATAACTTGACAAATCGGTGCAGTTGCAAATCGAACTAAACCAAATAAATGCAGCAATGCGTGATGACGGTGACCCTTAACTGTGTCAGCAGAAGATAACATAATAGAGACATTTAGGCCTACATCAATCCTAAAGAGTTAGAAGACATCAAATCAGTTTGCAGCTAAAAATGCACAATCATGATGATGGATTTTTAGTTGTAAACTGAATTAGGTATTGCCTTCTAGTTCATTTGGATTGATGTAGGCCTACATGTCTCAATTATGTTGCATTCTCAACTAGGCCTAGGCCTGTAGGTAGCTTCTGTAAATTCAAACATTGGACAAGCCATTAAAGAAGGAATAAAGTTGATTCGAATCTGTAACGAATTTTGCAATCCCAATGAGAATTTCACCAGTCAGAAGAATAACAAATGGCATGTAAATTTTTGCATAAATTTATCTTTGCGATTTCCATGGTTGTTACTTCTTGGACCTCATCAACTGTTTCTGCTTCTTTTGCTTTGCCACATTCATCAAACCCTAATATATAATATTTTCGGAATTGGTTGCAATTGAATGATATTGAATTGAAAAAGACAAGCAAGCCAATGTGATGGATTTGTGATAACAAGAGAGTGCCTTCTAATTTTTTCCAATTAGACAACGTTGAGTATGATGAGATCAAAAGAAAACACGATTCTATGGATGATTGAACATTCCGAACTCACTTCAGGCATATGCTAGTCCCATAAGGGTTTCGTATCGATATTTTCATTAGAATTTGTTCTATTTTATGGAGTGTCCGAATGCACCCCATCCCGGGGTGACTTTGGACACAGTTTTTTTATAAACCAATAACCGTAACAAATATTTGATGGTAGTGATTCTTGGTAAACATGTTATACGAACGCAGATGCAACTTTTGATATCAATTAGTAATTCAAAATAGTAATTTTTTGGCTTTTTAAGTAATTAAAAATTTGAGTTAGACTTCAAAACTGTCCAAAGTTTCCCCACCGTGCGGTAGCACATTGGGCGCACGATCCTCCTGCATGTGACGGAATTTTGTTTGTCTCTCTTTCACTCTTATTCTTTCATGCTATGTCTTAAGCAAGATTGCTGAGTCTATCGGTGACTGTCCAAGTTTGAACCCAGTCCTCCTTGACACAGAGCGAGCAAACTGCCACTAGAAGACTGCGTATGACCCAAGAGTCTGATTCTTCGACATGAAAAATGTGAAATGTGTAACAATGCAAAGAAGTGCTTTTTATCACGAATTCAAAATAACTGCAGTGGCACTTGCTCCTGACCAGAAAACACAATATTAAATGAAGGATAATGATTTTGAAAACACTTAGCCAGAAAAGTCAGAGCACTTTTACAATGCACTCAAATCAGATGGAGTTATCCTACCGCCTGATGGTAAGTTGAACTGAAAAGCCTCGCAGTAATGTAGAGAAACTTATATCTAGTGTTAGACTTCGTGTTTTGCTTATGAAAATGACATCAAGTCCTCTATTCTGTGATACGGATGTAACTCCCGATTTTGATTGATGACAAAATTTAAAGGACACGTATCCTTGCTACTTTCATGTGTTTCGAAATTAATGTACTGTTGAAAATAATGATGTCATCAATGCTTCTGTTTCTGCGTTTCTGTTTGGTTGGCTGTGGTGACTGACCATAACATTTGTTTTTCCTATATCTTGTAAATTTTCAATCATGTTTTAAATTTTGCATTTTTGCAGATCACTCAATTATCAATTTTAAGAAATGGCTATCTGTGGAGGTAAGTTATGTCCATTTATTGATAAATTTATTCGGTGAATAGATCTCACTTATTTGTGCTCCTTCTATGTCTGTAATAAAGATAACATCTATTTCTCGCCTGAGTTGCTACTGTGGTGCTGAATTTGTTACTTTAGATGGAGGGCATTCTGTGCGTTTTGTTGTTAGGGAAAAGTTCATGACATGTTGGACACAGTGGTGAAAACAGCAATGAATGAAGATGAAGTATAATGACGTGTTCAAGATAATTACCTAAATATGGATAGCAGCATATAGCCACGCTAAGGTAATTCCTCATTTTCAATTCGCTTATCATTCGGTTGTCAGAGATCTAAGAAATGATTTTGTTTTAATTAACATGCAATGGCCCTTCAAATCTGCAGCCATTGTTTTTCCGTAGAGCTGCAATTTTAAAAACGGAATATTAAATGCTGTAAAATATGACATAAGTTTTCGGCCGGATTAAGTGCGCCTTAATCATGTGAAGCAAGACGTGAATGGTGCACACACTTTGCATAGAGCAAAGAGCATCAGTCACGCACAGAAGTTGGAGGTCACTTAACAATGGAGACAGAAATTTGCGAAATAAATTACTGATAAAGTTAGAATAATATAGAGCAAAGTCGAGCACCTTCCGGCCACCGACCCGCTGGCTGCTTATCAATTTACATTGCGTCTGACAACAAATTGCGGTTTAAATGAATTCTGACAACATACTCGTTCGTCAAATGTCAGTTTTTAACTATTATTTTCATTGATGTATTTGTTATAGTCTATTATTGTTTGGTGCATCAATTAGTTATCACTTGTTTATTCATTGGTTTACGTCTTGATTTGTAATCGTAGCTATATCACTTTTGTAATTATTTAGTCAAACTATATTTTCACATTTACAGACTTTTGAGTTTTGGATCAGTTTTGATTCTTCAAAAGCTGTAGAACTGGAGATTTTAGTAGTAGTGATGCTGTATTCTCATTGTCTTTGTAGAGATAAATACAGACATCGGTAATTCCAAGGAATTAGTTCCATGCTGTGTTCAATCAGCGTCGATATCACCACACCTTGTCGACAATGAATAAATCGATAATGCAGAAAGAAGCCTGCTGGATGAGTTTTCAGCATTTATTGATAATGTTCCGTAAAGGTTATATACCTGTAATTGTTATTATCATTCATTTTGGAAAAAAACCCATGTGGAAAATTATGCAGTTTGATAAACACCGTCCTGTAGAAAACCCCGCACTTAAAAGTAGGCAATTGTAAATAAATGCCACGCGTTAACTAGAGGAAACACTGTATTTCAGCCTTCTATATACAATTATACATGCAGTCGGGAATGCGGCCCGAATGGCAAGTTATAGGCTTAAAATTCATTTATCGCAAAAATTCAATTATTGCTTTGGAAATTAAAATAGAAATGGTAGAGCCTACTACTTTACAGCCAATGAAAATTAAGGTTTTCCAGCCATGATTGAAGTATAGGATCGATTGCCGGAGGTTAAGTTACACGCATGTTAGCATTAAAGAAGAAAGTAGTAAAATCAACAACTGCGTGTACAGTAAGCGGAGAAACACACATCCTATAAAGAAAAAGAGGTCAGGTGAGCATGCAATTCACTTTTTGACAAGTAGTTGCAACTAAAGGAATTCAATTCCGTGACAAAAGTTAAATTTGAAGAAATTATTTAAGTGCTACTGTCATTACATTTGTAAGTAGTCGCAATTCAGCTCTCAATTTTCAATTACATTTGAAATTCAAGATAAACCTCTTTCCAGATCTAATAATATTCCGATGGAGATAGATTGCCAATATGAAGTCATTTAATCCCAATGATCCATTTGCCCGCCACGATTGCGAGACATCGTGTAGACTATGACGAAAAGTGCTATTTTTAGAAGGTCACTGATCTTCAACTAATTCAAAATGCCTTATCCACATCGGAAGTTGCCGTATAGTTGAGTGTGTTTTAGAATTTTTGAAAAATAGTCAAGCTATCGATATAAACGCTATCGTCATGTGATGTCAAAATATACGAAAACATGTTTGTTTCAAATGTAACTTTTGAATTGGTTCAAACAATTCCCGTCAAAGTAATGAGGCATAGCTTCATCACGGAAGCTTTCCATCATATTTCAGAGGTAGTTGTCAAGACTGTCAATTAACAAACTTGATAGAAGGCTGTTTGCTGTGAAATCGTATGAAGATGAAAATAAAGTATTTGTGTTTTCGACAGCTCCTGTCCGAGAGATTGATTCTCTTACTGCGTCGACTCCAAAGTCACGTTGGAGCTGTAGACGCCTTGGTAATTCGCAATATTCTACTCAAAAAAGAACATCTAGAAATGAATGCATTTGAGATTGTTCAGCATTATGTAGGCCTAAACAATTCTCTTGTCCCGGGTAGTCATTGGCATTGGTTTCTGCTGCTAGAGATCGATAAGACCATCAGCATGCGTATCTCAGAAGGATTTTTGCCTTGAAATGCATCCAGAGAATATTTGTCCTATTTGCGAAGATGAGAATCACTGCCATTTGCGCATTTTTAGTTGACTGCTTCTTCGTGTTCACTGAAAATGATCATTTCATGTCATCCTTCGTTGTGCAATCTCACCACTGGGCCTGCCATATCACTAACCTCTGAGACTTCCTTTTTTTACTCATCTATCAAACTTATCCCAATTCTTACAAAACATTTGGCTTCGCGCAGAAAAGGTGTTGGCAACAGTCATATTTCAGTCATCGTTGTTCAATGTAACTGCATTAATTATTTCAGTGACTGCTTGGTCTGAAGTTGTTGCAACTGTTTCGGAATTGTCTTCAGAAAGCTTGCAGAACACAGCTATAGTCGACACAGGTTGATATTGGCAAGTTTAAACTTTCTAGGATATGTTAAGCTAAATGTAGTTTGGATCATTTCTACCCACTGACGAGGGCCTTGTTGGGCCTCATGCGTGCTAAAAACTGTTCGAGTCTGAGGATCATGTCTTTGCTTTCGTATGCCCATACCAAACTGGCACTCTACATTCTCTCATGATTACAAGTGGTGTTGTTTGAGATGATGTCGCACTTTGGACTTTGCATTCGCACACTGCGACTAGCATGTCCACAGATAAATATCTATGGCAATGGGACTTCGGTGTGGTTTTGGTCACTGGGGAAAGCCATAGGCCAAAAATAGCAAACAAGCATACACACACACACACATACAATACTTAAAAAACAGAGGCTCGAAGCAGATTCCCGCTGGCGGCGGACAGTGTGCGTGTGAGTGTTTGTGGTGTGTGTGTCGGTGTACAATGCGCTTGGTAATCACGATTATAACGCGGAATTCGCTTTTTACTACTCTGAAAAGCAATCTGTTAGTAAA
Source organism: Prostheceraeus crozeri (assembly GCA_907163375.1). Lineage (NCBI taxonomy): Eukaryota > Metazoa > Platyhelminthes > Polycladida > Euryleptidae > Prostheceraeus > Prostheceraeus crozeri. Next base: position 2,326 of record CAJQUW010008285.1, on the reverse strand, counting down.
CTTGCAGGGTTCGTTTCGCGCTGTGCGCATATTTTCGATCTCAAGCTTGTTAGTTGCTTATTGGCTTTTTCCATCCGTTATTCTTTTAAGGGAAATGAGGAAAGGCGCGCGGGATAGTGTCGCAGCTTATGACGCATGCGTGTGTGAGTGTGGTAACGCCAAGGAATCCTGCAGCGAGTACGGGAGATAGCATTGAGAATTGATGTTATCATGTGATTGGACTAGCCAAGTCATCACGTGAATGACCTTGCGCATGTAGTAGTATCCTTGGTAGGATAGCTTCAGACTGGTTTCAGATCAATCTCATCTGATCATGCGTAAGAGGGAGATTGTAAATGCTCGCGATGAGATGACTGAATACCCAGATGACTTATAGTCGAAGGTTGATCGCTAATTTTGAAGCATTGCAGTTCGTTTGTCTTTGAAGCTAAAGCTAAAGATAATTAAAGCCTATTGAATTTTATAATGATAACTTATGTATGGTCGCCAAGCATTTCTCCATTTGGGGGGGGTAGCCTATAGGCCAAAAATTGTCATAACGTCCATGTATAGATACGCATCAATAAGTCAAACAAAAATGGGTATTTCCAGAAAGCGTATTTCAGTGCTCTGTGATAGTAAATTGTGAAAGCGGTACTTAGCGGAATTTGAATATATCGGCCGCGGAATTTGAGTTATAGAACAGCGGAATTTGCTTGCCTCTGCTAATAATATAATATTCCAATGAAATTGTTCATTTTCAGAATTCAACAAACATTAGTTTTGAAGAAAATTGACAGAACTCACCACCGTTAACAATTCATTTACATTGTTGTTGCATTTGAATTTGTATATCAGATTGCGTCAGGTTGTGAACTAAAACGCTACGGTTAAAGAACTGACATGCCATGTCATGATGAATTTCAGAGGAAGCCATGGATTGTTTATATTTTAGTTTTATGAAAATGAGATCCTGTAAATCACATGGATAGTAAAAGACATGTGTTGACGTTCATGCACAGTATCTTCCAGTATATAAGCACATGTCATGCTCAGTTTTTGTCTAATTTCGTGATGAAATGTATAGCACAATTAACTGCTAATTTTTGATTGGCAATGCTTATCGAAAATACGTGATAAATAATGACTGGAAATCACAGTTTTGCGTTCATATATAACACACTGGAGGAAGACAGAAAAATCCCAACAAGTATGTAACGAAGACGTTGCACTCGTGCCAAATGGGTTAAAGTAATCATAGATCTTCTGGATTTCACCCACATACGGTATTCGTGTTATACGTTATTCATTCTCATTGAAAAGTCAGACCGAAACTCGTATTCAGTGAATGAGAGAGGAGCCCAATTCACGCGCTAGCAGCTAGCGGACACTCAAGGAGAAAATCTTAATTTTGACTTCATTTTCATTGCAAAACACTCTGCAATTGACTTCGAGTTTCACTTTCAGGGAATATTTTCATAAAACTAGGACCTGGAAATAGTCTTCATAAAGCACCATGTTTCGGCTTCATTTCATAATTGCAATTTCATCGTTTACGGAACGCTCTTCTGTTGACTTGCTATTTATGATTGTAGATCAATATTGTGTATCATGTCTACGGGGATTGTTATAATGATGCTTTATGTTTTCATCCATTTCCCTTTGTAGTTTATGCCTGTGATAAGACCAATGTGAAAACGGACACCATGAATAAATTCTTTATTTTTCGACATTTTCAATCGATTTTTGACACTATCTATTTTGGATTGACTTTATTTATTATTCCAATTAAGAGTTAAAGCAACCTTGTTATAACGTCTATTGTAGTATTGAGAGGTCATTTAGATGAGTACAAAAACAATAGCGCATGTCGCTTGTCGGAATGTATGTACACAGGTTTTCGTGTTTTTAATTTATCATGTTGCCTAGTCAAAGGCGTATCAAGAGCGAGAAATAAAAAAAACTTCTTCGGATACAAATTGTATTGGTTGCACACAAAGTTTCGCTTAGGCAAGCTTGTTCAGTGTGAAGTTATTGGGCACACAGAGATTCGCAAAGTTACCGCAATGAGATATGTTGGCAACAAAAGGTTCAAAACCTAGGGAAATAATTACATCAGTCGATAGGCCTCAGCTAAATATACTTCACATAGTTGAAAAGTAAGTTGTCATAAGATAACAATCAAGGAAAAGAAGTAACTATCACAAATTAAAATCAAGAACTGTACATTAGATTACGTCCCACAACAATGGTTCATCAGAAGAGAAGGAGCGACCTTGGAAATGTACTTAGATTCCACTAACACTCGTGACATCTTCTGCGAATATCATGAAGAATCCTCCATATA
>CAJQUW010008284.1:0-16850 GCA_907163375.1 Prostheceraeus crozeri | reverse complement strand
ATAAATCTAAATTAGAAATTTTTAATTTAGTTAAATTTTCGGAATTTGTAGAATTCATTTTAAAAGATAAAAAAAATTAAAAAGATAAAATAAATGTTTTACCTTATGGACCAAAGGTCCTGAGGTTATTACCGAATCATACTAGGACTTAGATATATTCCAGAACCATCCTTAGTTTCTTTAATTTCAATTAAATCATCAACATTGTGGAGAATATTTTTAAGAACTCGTTTTCCTTCATCAACTAATTTTAATTTACTAATAAAATTATCTACTACTCCTTCACCCCTAGCAACTTTCTCTAACTCTCTATTATGTCGTTTTTGTTCTTCTAATGCTGCCTTCTCTGATTTATTTTTATTTACTGCTTGGACAATACCAGCTGTCCCACCTGCAACACTTCCTGCTGCAGCTATGCCACCTATTATTAGTGGAATTAATGGGAGAATCCCGCCATTCTTTTCTTCTTGTAATTGAATATTCTCTATCATTGGTTTACTTATGTAATACTTTTTTTTGTTAATCGTAATAGTTTTAGGGGTATTTTTGTCAACAATATTACGTAATTTTAATTCAACAGTTTTATTATTATTACTTTTCGCTTGCGACATTTTTAATAAAAAAATTTTAAGTTATCAAAAATTTTAATCTATTCTAGTTATGAATAAATTATAAGTTAAGAATTTTTTTAATCTATTCTAGTTATGAAAAATTTTAAGTTACCAAAAAATTTTAAGTTACCAAAAATTTTAATCTATTCTAGTTATGAAAAAATTTTAATTAACTTATCGGAGCGAAGCTCCTCTGGCTTTAGCCTATCCTTACCATCTTTCCATTAAGAATTTCAATAGAATATTTTACATCTTCTAGCAATAAACCATAAGCCATCAATGAAGTTGTGGAATCTTTCTTTTCAATATTAATTGTTACATCACAACCATTTTTAATAATATCTTCAGATTGTGCACTTAAATCGAAACAGAAAATTGGATATAAATGTCTCCAATCTCCAGGAGTTAATTGTGGTTCAACTCCAAATTCTGTACAAAGATTTCGATAACAATCATATCCTTCCATAAATTGATTATTGGTATCATCGAATCTTAATGGATCAATTGGATATCGGGTTTGATTTAATGAAACTTGTAAACTTCGAATTGTATTAATATGAAAAATATTGTTGTTCTTATCAAAACTTGGAGAATTATTTCTTTGAAATGTTAGTAATAAATATCTTGGAGTATTCGCAGTTCTAGTAAAATGCCAGTTAAATCTTTGTTCGGAAAAAGTTACTGAACTAGCAGTACGCTTTAGAAAATTTACTGGAATTGGTTTGTTAGTATTTAATCTTTTTGCAATAGCTGTTTCAACCTCTAAACTAGGAGTAATATGCTTAATCCACCATTCAAGTCTATCAATTTTTAAATATGCTTTTTTCCCAGTCTTACCAAAAAAGATTAATTCATTATTTGCTGTACGATGAATTATTAATTTAAATTTTAATTGATATGATATTTTATCATAATCTAAATATCCGAATAATGGAGACAATGACCAATTAACTGTCTGTTTACTTTTCTTGTTAAATTCACGTCTTTCTTTATATGCTTCATTATTTGTTTTATTTAAATGTTTTGCAATATTTTCTACATCTTTCGCAATTCCTGCTGCATCTGTTCCAGCGTGAGTTAAATCATCAACAATTATACCATCATTAGTATCAGGAAACCAACCTTCGATTTCATACTTTTTATTATTTTCACCAATTGTTATAAATCTAAGCATTGTATCAATTACACCTGGAGAATCACTTATTGTTTCTATATTTTGAGTTGCAACATCTAAACGCATTTGTGTAAATAATCTTGGAAAAAAATTATTCTCTAATGCAATATTATCGGTTTCTGGTAATGGTGTTGTAAAATTAGCATCACTATATAAAGAATATTCACAGTGTAAAAATGAATCAGGTAAATATAAATAGCTCTGCTGATTATCAACTTCAAAAATTAAATCACCTCCAGTGTTTACTCTACTGGAAGATCCGGGATTCATAGCAATTCTTATATAGTCATTCTTTTTTTGATTGTAACTGGTGAACGGAGGATCATCTAATCTAAATTTATTTTCGATAAGCGAAGACATTTTTATAAAAAATAATTTGACTTTTTGTTTTTCTCACAGATAGAAAAAAATTTTTACTAAAATATAATTTTAGAATTTTGCTAGACCAGCTCCGCTACAGCTTTGCTGGTTAGACCGAAGGTTGCTGCTCACGCCATTACCTCTTATTTCTTCAATTGTTTTTTTATTATTTTTATTTTCATTATGTTTACTATCACCATCAACAGCTATGTTAGCAATTTTGTTCTTTGTTTCATCTGAAAGTTTTTTTAATTTTTTTAGTTCTTCGGAATCATTCCTAAGTTTACGAATAGCTTCTAGTTGTTTTAATTCGTTTTGAGACTTGACAGCATTTGATATTGCACTAGCTGTACTACCTATAGCAGCTGCTCCTTTTGCAGCAGATGTAATCAAATCTTTATTATTTTTAATTAAGTTAACGATACTACCAATACCAGAGAAGATCCCAGCTCCTTCCGTGTGAACGGCACCTGCGGTGCCTAGGAACTTTTCTGTTCCGACTGTTTCTCTATTATCATAATGATAAACAGGATTCATACGTGGTTCATGAGCAATTTTTTGATTTGAAGCAAAATGTTTAAGATTGTGTTTATAAATTATAGGCATTTTTTAGGATTAAATTTGACTTTTGAGAAAAAATATTTACGATTGGTTAGTAACCTGAGGACCTTTGGTTCGATCGGCTAAAGCCTCGAGGAGCTTCGCTCCGATTGGTTAGTAACCTGAGGACCTTTGGTCCGTTTAAGATTTACGTTTGTGAATGGACAACAACTTCGAGATAACTTTATTAATTGCCTGTTGCACTTTATCTATTGCGTCAAGCAGCGTGTGATGTACTTTAATTTCTCTTACTAAATTAACTTGCATTTTCTGCTGATTTTGAATCTTCAACTCCCGTTTTAAAGAGCATTGAGTCATAATTTTAAGAACATCTAAATTGTCTTTTAACACAGCATCTTAACTGTTCTTTATTTCTTTAGAGTTTTCTTAGTAAATTATCTTTAATTCATTTTCCCTTAAAATTGATTTTAAAGACGTTTTCATTTTATTCAACTTTTTCATTAAGTGAGTTTACTTCATTTCTTATTCTATTCACATCTTTTTCCTTTTGTTGAGTAATTTTTAGATACTCAAATCATCAAGCCACATTTTTGGAATGTAGTTTGGAACAGCTTTAAATTTTTTTTAATTCTTTTCAGGTAGTTTTTTTCTATTTCATTCTTCAATTGTTTCGTTTAAACATTTTGATCTGATGTTTATTTTTAATGACTGGCAATTTTTAAATTTATAGAATAATATTAAATTTTGATTGTTCGAGAAATCTTTTTAAAAAGTTTTGCTTATCTGCTTCTATCTCTCTATCCTTTTTATCAATTTTAAAATTAATTTTTCGTTTAATGATTGATGCATTAAGTTTAAATGCAACTTTACAATTCATTCATCATGGAACACAAAAAAAACCAATCGTTTATATATTTTTCCTTTAAAGGTCATTGAGTTGTGCATCAACATAATTGTTTATTTGTAACTTCTGGTATGTTGTTGTGGAAGAAGTAAAAATGCAATGGCCCAGATAAAACGTCTCTCTCCAGTTTTCATAATATAATTTCTTCTTCCTCTATTTCTAATTCACGATTATTTATTTCGGGATATATGATGCACCTCCACCAACATTTGGTAACATCAATTTTTAACAATAAAAAAATAAAATTATATTCTAAAAAAAAATCCAACACATGGAAAAAGCAAATATAAAAAAATTATATCGCCCCGCACATCCTGGTCTCTTCTTATTTCGACGAGATCAACGGGATTTGGAAAAAAATGTTTTTGATAATAATAATAATAATACTATTACAAATCCATGTATAATGATAATATTTTATTTCAATTACAAGCCGAAATATTTAAGAACCTACTAAAGTTTTTAACCTTCTATTAGAATCCAATTATTGATTTTTACCCCAGGTGACCCATTTATAAAAATTATGGGAGATTGTTATCACAATCATCTGATCGCATCGATGGCCAACCCACCCGACCATCTGAATCATCGACCCATCCTGATAAAGGATATACATCGAGCAAGTATTATGGCCGCTTCGTCCTCCAGCAATGTCAACTCCCCTCCCCAAACAACAACACACCTCATCCATCCATTCGTACCCCCCTTCCCAACTATTATCCCCCCTCCCCCCCTACCAAATAATGTTGCTGACCCCACTCCCATCTAAACCTTCCCCCTAGAGCGGAACAACACCACCAGCAGCCTACTTATTGTCCAGGTATATAATCGCGACCCCCAATTCATAAACACGAACCTTAGACACATGCCGCAACTGAATATGATGATGAAACGTAATAGTCTTAATTCCAACTCAAATATTAATTTTAATAAAATCTTCTATAACTGGTTTAGCTCAACAAGAGAAAATTTATATGTGGGACAACACCCTAATACTATTAACAATGACCATCATCATAAAATCATAATTCATAATAAAATGAACCGAAGGTTCGATGCTTTTGCCCGATCTTAAAGAAATCTTATGATAATAATGCTAATAATAAATACTGATAATAATATGATCTGAAACATCTTGAAAATGGGTACATGGTAAAAAAGAATTATAAAAATAATAGTAATTATAAAAATTTTTTATCTAAATTCTCATTTTCCCTTACTATTGAAAATAATTAATGATGGTAGAGTTGGAAGATTACCACTGTTAGGACAACTAGTGTCGGGTCACAAAATTTTAAAATTAGGATTTACATCTAATCAATTTAAAAATTTTATCATCTTTAAATAAAAACTAAAACTGATTCAAATTATGGTGTGATTATGAAAATTTTCCAAAAGAGATCAAAGACCAATATTTTTCCCTCTATTATATTATTAATCAGATAAGAAATGTTATTAGCAAGTTAGATCTTCCTATCAGGAATGTATCCTATCCAGGGAAGGTGGCATCCTATAACCGAAGAAGTGTAATTTAATTGATGATGAAGGTATCAATTTATGATGTGAAGAAGAATCAATTGATGATGATTGAAAGAATCAATTGTTAGTGAAAATATAATTTAAAATTATCTTTTTGATTAAAAAACATTATTTGATGAAAACGTTATATGATAAAACTTAATAGAAATATAGAACTCAAAATAATTCGATAAATATATTTTCATATGTAATAATTTTTTGTTGTTTTTAATTTTTTAGATGTAATAATTTTTTTAGATGTAATATAGTTTTACAGCATGTAGATAGAAAGTTTTTAAGATGTAATATTAGTTTATTAAGATGTAATAAATTATTATCCGCATGGACACAGAGTATTCCCAGCATCTCAGCTTTATTAGGTTGTATTAATTTTTGTCGATGTAAATTTTATTGTTTTAGATGTTATTAATTTTTAACGATGTTATAACACTAATTTTTATAGTATGAAACAAATTATTAGCTGTATAAAAATTTTTAGCCTTGTATTAAATAAAATGATTTTCTTCCCCCCGTGTCCACCCATCATTCCACTTAAATTACTCTCACTGATGCGTGTATTGAAATATTTCAATCCCAAAGCTATGAATATCTTCTCATGTGTTATAATCTTGTTCCTTCCTCCTCTCTTTCTTCCCACGCTCCCGTGTCTATTCGGACTAACAATAATTCATCCTTACTTCATAATGGATGCTTGACGTTTTCCGCCTCAATTTTTACCTTTGCACCACGACCCTAAATTTTTTTTACTTACAGTATATAGTTATTTTTATACACCAAACCGGCCTACTAATTACCAGTTTAGAAAGCTCATTAAATCCATTGGGCCCCCACCACCATTTAAAGTTAAACCTGTAGGTCGATAAGGTTTACCCTCCCCCCCCTCCCGCCCTACCGGGGTTCTCCCTCTCTCCCTCACCCGAATATAATTTTAGAAAATCATTCTACTTTTACTTTATCTTTTGAATATCCCTTTGAATGTTTTCTTTCTTTTCACTTAAGTCTCCCCTTGTTTCACATCTTTCAGTAATAACGAACTATTTTTACTATTTTACGGTGCAATAAACCCGTTTTGCCAAAAATAATTCCAACCACCCACCATTTCCATAATACAGTTTTGTTTTTCTTTCCCTTGACACATATTCTTCCTCCATCTTACCATATCCAGCAGGAGTCTAATTTATTAAAGGAGACTCATTGGAAATATATATATTGAATTCAGTATCTGTTTTATGAATGTTAGTTTTTCTTTCGAAACCATATAATTGTCTAAATATAAAGTTATTCATTGAATCTTTACATTCTAGGGTGAGATAAGAATGAAAGAACCTACACCAACGTGTGATGGCTTGTACATGGAACTGTCTTCCCTCCCCCAACTTTTAAAAACAATATATTTGAGTTTTTTGAGAAAATTCATCATCTTCCACCTTTCTCTTTCTAACTTTTCCGTTCCCGCTCAAAATATTGTTCCATTCATTTAATTTTTTTTTTCATAATCTTTTTACTTTCTTCTTGAGGTGAAATTTTTTTCCCTCTCTGTATGTCTCATTTATTCCGCATAAATGATATTTAGAGTGGTGTTTTATATCTTTTTGCTCACAGTTTTTGCCCATTTAGCGAATTCATACAATAATTGTTTAATTAACCCAACTCATCACCTACAGTATTTCCTTCTGTTTTTATAATTCTTTTTCTCAATTGAAAAAGTTTTTCAATATAATTTCGAAAAAATGGTGAAATGATTAATTTTTTTTTTCAATAAAATCTATATACCATCGAGTAATATGTAAGATTTTTACCCCACATCTAACAATTTTGTATTGTATGTCAAACAGAAAGTTAATCACATTCATAAACTATATACACATTTCTAAACCTGATTACTTTTTATCCTTGTAAGAATTATTATTTTGATTTTTAAGCTTTAATAATCTTTAATAGGAACTGGTTTGGATAAATCAATATTCACATTAGCGGATATTGGAATAACAACAGAGAATATTATTCCAGTTTTTAGGTCTAAATGTTTGGTGTATTAAATTTATATACTATTTCCCGAGTCTTCTTCTATGACGAAAATTTTTTTCTAAGCTGATTCAGCTTAGGAAGGGTATTCTGAATTTTCAATCAATGACATTAGCTGATGGATATAAAGATGTTGCATCAAATAGCCATTAGAAATTCAATTTTTTTGTTCAAGTAGTTGATTTTGAAATTTTCTTTACAAATTTCAGTTTTATCTCCTAAATCTCGATAAACTGGATCATATAAAATCTAGGGGGGGGGGGGGGGGGTGGGGGTTAAATTATTTGCCAGGGGACAAAGGCCCCACCCAGCGTAGCGGACCATGGGTACATAGTCCCCCCCCCGCAGCGAAAAACCACGGGGGAAAAAAGTCCCCCCAGCGACAGGCGACCAGGTAAATACTTGTTTTACCTATTGGTAACAAGATGCTAACTAAATGGCCGATATGTATTTTACTTAATTTTTCGCTGAAAATCTTCCACTGTTATAACAAACCGATTTGTCCCTAATATAATTCTCTAGCCCAATCAAATCTTTATGAGAATGAATATTTATATTGTCCATTTTGTAACGCTATTTTCTTTCATCAAACCGTTAAATGTTAATGCAGAGGAAAGTAACAAAATTCAGTAGTTATATCTTCACCAACTAATATCTTGCAATAACATTATTATTTATTTGTAGATTGCAAAAAAGCTATAAAGTAAAGTAATATCGTTACATCTAAATCATGGTGCTCCATTCTATTTCTTTTTCTTATAATTTTTCCCATGTGTTATGTCATTCCAATTTCATAATTTTAAATTTACATCACACATTCGTAGGAATTTTAAAATTTCTCCACAAAATCCATTTAGAAAGACCTATGGTTTGTACACCCCTGGGCGATGTCCACTACCTTTCATTATAATAGTTTGGCAGTGCCTAGACACATTTACCTGTCGGTGAATCTTTTTTCATATTGTTTTTAATTCTAAAGATTTTTTGAAATGATATCTAACCTAACACATTTCCGAGGTTGTATATTGGGATTTTTGTAATGAAGCAGTCAATATTCCCTCTTGAAGTTTTAAGAGGGCGGTTTAGATTAAAAATTTAAAATTAGCGTTTTATCGGAAAATAGGGAAATCGAAAACCCCTGATGAAAATTTGTGAGCTATTAAAGTTACTCTCGAATAAATTAAAATTTTCCCCCCAAGAAGAGTTTTTAAAAAAACCAAACAACTTTGATCTGGGATCGGACATACCCCGTCCTCTGGGTTTTCCTCCTTCCCCCCGATCCGTACATTCCATTCAATCCTCAGTTCTCGTAAATATTTTCCAAACACCACACTACAATTTTGCAAGTCAGTATTAAATATCTCTATTTACAGTTTAAAATTATTATAACGCGAGTTAATCCCTGTTTTTTTTTAAGTTTTTTAAAGTTGTTCCAAACATCTTCCTTCATCTTTTTGATCGTTTAAATTTTTTAATCATATCACTTAATCAAAGTGTTTATTATTCTTATCAATGCTTTGTTTCGGTAAAAAACATATAAATTTATTAAATTTAATAGCTCCTACTGCATAAGGAATAGGATGAGCTGGTTGAAAAGTGTGGTATCAGGAAATGTTTCGAGATCCCTAATATAGATTGAAATTTAGTCATTTTTTCTTGTTTTTGATTTATATGGACGCGTTGGTGAGTGTTTCATCAGTATTCTGTTTTAGTTTATGGGTTTGAAATTTTTTTATATTTATTAATTGCTTTTATTTTATGAGATTTATTTATTATTAAAATAGTGACACATTGTTAAACTGCATGTGAATATAATTGTTATAAACTTGAATTATGATGCGTTTCAATTCCTCTTGACTTTTAAGAAGATTGGCAGCGACTATTTTATGAAAACATTTCTACAATTATATTTATTGAATTGTGGAAAATTTGCACAGTTTGACTGTACTAATGTGCTAGATGGGAGATTTCTATTTTTTATATAAAAAATTAATAAACAATTCTTTCATCTTTTCTCATTGGGGGTCTTTCATTAAAACCTCGACAACTATCTTATAACATTTAATAAAACAAAATTTCTTACAGAAGGATGTATAACAATATTCACAACCAGTAAATATTCTTTGATTCTCTATTTCATATTAATCAGCTGAACATATATTTGCTGATCTTTGTACTAAAATTCATTCCAACAAATTTATTCATATTTATATTTTACCTGTAAAAATCCATTCAGTTAGCATCGAATTTCTCATCCAGATTCGGTAAAAAAACCCATGTTTCAAATGATTTTTTATTGCTTTAGAAGGTTTACGTTAACAAAATTTTGAATTATATTTTCCTGACTCATTTTATAAACTTTTACCAAGTTAATATTTAAATAATTTTACCCAATCTCTGCTTTTTAAAGTTCTTCCGCATTATCATTTACGTCTACATTAATAAAAGATACAATTTTCATATTTACTTTTCATTTGGATTAATAAATTACATAATAATCATACCAAGTTCATCCTTTAATTCTATCAATTACAAAAAATGTTCTATCACTAATTAGGAAGTTCAAAAAAATATTTCTTTTGTTCCACTTTTCTGCTCTTTTTTAGTATTACGTCTAATACTACGTCTAGTACGTTTCTGTTTATTTAATACGTTTTCTACGTTTACTATGTTTAATTTGCGCATCAAAACTCAGCAGCAGTAGTGTTTCTGGATTAATTCATCAATCCTAGGGTACGTGCATGTTCCGAGAGACATTTCACCACGATTCATATTTTTTAAAAAGAAAATAATGAATTTTTTACATAGAAACCTCTGGTTCCGGTTTTTGCATATACACAGGAATATGTAAATGATGTAAATGTTTCTAATTCATGTGCTGTTAAAGTGTCACTTTCTTATTACAACCACCAAAAATAATTATTATACGCCAATTAAAATAATCGGAACACTTCTTAAAACAAAGTGGAAAGTACTTTTGTTTTAACACACGGTCTGTAATACCATGTTTTGTTTTATAAATCTGTAACGAGCGATACGTATATATGATGATTAATAAATATCTAGCATTATTACATTCGCAATTTACAGGATTTGTAGGATGTCGACTTAATCTTTTAAAAACTGGTACATTGCCTCTATCTTATAAATCATTCTAACCTATTTTTTTTTTTTTATTAATCAAAAAAATTGATAGAAGAAAAAATTATTCGGGGTCACTCCGTTCGGTCACTCCGTTCGAATCACTCCTCGAAAATATTTTCTATTAAACTCTTTCATGAATTTTTTTATCAATATTAATTGTAATGAAGCCATAATCTTTTGACCATGCATTGTTTACAACGATTGTTATAAATTCATTCTTTATTTTTTACACATAAATCATATTTAACAAACACATATAAGTTCTCTTGCAATTTATTGAACAAATAGTATAAAATTAAATAAAATTTGCATCTTCTTTCTTAATAAAACTTACGTCTAATGAATTACTATCTGTTGTAGTTAAATAAAAAACACTACAGTTATTATGTCTACCTCGTGTAAAAATTAATTTCTGCAGAACTGACATGATTTTCCTATCATTAACAACAATCATCAAAAATTACTCAATGTCTTCATTGTTTTATCATAGTTTTACTAGGCATCTTGCATTTATTACCACTATCATCTATTAGTTGTATCATGTATATGTCCTTTTTATTGGTTTCAACTAACTTGATTATTTTTTGTTGCTTCTTACACACCACGAACATTATTTAGGCTTCTTCATTCCATAGGATTTTCATATTCTTTGAAATTCTAATGATAGCATTATTGCTGTTTTTTTTAGATTATTTTTCAAATATCACTTATTTTAAAAATTGATAGAGCGGTTGTTCTGCCGTATGTTGTATAAATTACTAAGATTTGTTATAATCACAAATAATTTGGGAGTTCGTATTCAAAATTTTAAAAACAATAGATGCCGTTTTTCCACATCCTGATCTTCCACAAATAATCTGACAAAACTTTATTAGATAAATTTGGAGATTTGATTAAATTTAAAGTTTTTTTTTATTTAATGGGTAGTTACTTCAACCTCATTTTTAAATAAAAAAATTTATTTTTATTTATTATATTTAATTTAAAGAGAGGAAAAAAGAGAAAAAGATAGGAAAATTATTTTTGACTTATCTAGCTTCGCGTGGGAGTTTATACCTCTCGAAGGGGGGGTTTTTATACCTCCCGTAGAAGTTCGGGAGTTTATACCTCTTCCGAACAAAAGATCGTACATCTCATGGGAATCTCTTTCCACTCTCCAACATTTATTTCTTGTCCTTTTCGCATCAGATAACTGCATTCTTCATGTTAATGTTGTTAATATGTTTTTCTTGTAATAGGGAAATATATTCTACATGTTTTGTGGGAATTACATTTAGTTCTTATATACCAATGGGTACAGTAAAAGCTGGAAGGAAACTGAATATTATTAATTTGATAATTTACCATTTTATCATCTATCTCCTTGCTTTGATGTTCACATGGCTTTATACAATCAATTGAATTTAATTTGTCTAGTTATTTTTGGTAATTATTTCTCACCTAAAATGATAACCTTGACTATAAGTATTGTTTATTTAAAATTCCTAATAGCTTTGACAATTGATCTATTCATGATTAAAATCAACTTGCATGTGATTTTCGTACTGTAAAGTAAGAGAAAAAAACTTTATTAACACTGGCCGGTTCAATCTGACACACAAATGTAATTGTTTCTTATCTTTAAAATGGTATACCTAAATTGTCTCTTATTTTCTATTTGATATTGATTCAAACTTCCGTAAGAACCTAGGAAGAAAAGTTTAGTGTTTACTTTCCAGTTTTTGAATTTATCAGTAGAATATCTAAATTTGATCATTCACATCTTTGGATAGACGTTTTGAATAGTGTATAAATGTGTAGAGAAACTAGTCAATGCAATTTGATAATTTTTATTTTGTTCAAATGTAGGAAATGGGTTCTAAATTACAAGTGTGTGATGAAGTAGTGTGTTATTTAAGATTTTTCTGATACGTCGTACTAAATTTTGATTGAACCCAAAATCTCTGTGTCAAAGAGTGCTTCATAAATGATTATTACGATATTCTTGTTCTAGAAATTCTTTACTGATGAACACATTTGTTTTAGTTAAATTTTTGGATTAAATATTATTGATAAAAATCGTAGATAAAATTTATTAGATAAAAATGTAGATAAAAATCATAGATAAAAATAATAGATAAAATATCCAAAGATTAAAAAAATCATACATAAAAATCATAGATAAAATATTAGAAACTTAACATATTTCAGCTCACGGGCGAAAGAGCCTTAAAGAAATCAGTTGATGTAACGGTTATTACTTTTATAATCCTTCTTCATTTAGTAACTATTCTTTTCTAACAGTCTTTTCAATATAGCATTGATATTTCATTGAAACTAGAATTAAGTACTTCTTTTGATTGCCGATAGATTAAAATATTTAATCTAATTTAGTAATTCTTGTGGATCATCTGGTCAAACAATATGGTTGTTTATGTTGTCTGTTTTTCAAGAAGTGATAAATTGAGGGGAGCGGCATTTCCCTACTGTTAACTTCCAGTTGAATTAATATTATTTTGTCTAATTGTTTATATACGTCTTAGAGAGATTATGGAACTGCACCATCTTCTGCTATAACTTAGCTTTATATTTTATGAGATAATCTTACAGCATAATTATTTAATATACTGCCTCATAAAAGATTTAACAAAATTGGTTCTAATTCTAAATTAAAAGGAGATTATATCTGGTGAAAAAAATTATACCTCGAAAGGTTGTGGATAAATATTTCTTTTTAGGAATCCGAAGATAAAATTGCTAGGTTATTGTTTTTCCATCTATAAATGAATATAGAATGTTTCAAATTGCTTAGATTTTGGTAATTTCGGTATATTAATGTTTGATTCTAGTAATGCCATAGTCATTAATATAGTTTTGTGCTCTTGGATCTGTTGATATTTCCTAATTTCTGTAATTGTTTTTATTCTCATTAAGTTCTTCTTTTCAAAGAGTTTTATAATGGTTCGACAGTTTTTTCATATATCAGTTTTTAACTTGCTCGGTTTGCTGCATTTGTTTTCATCCATATCAGATTGAGAAGATTATTTACCAGCTTTTAATCTAATTCTATGTTTAGAAGATTGATTTTCTTTCATAATATTTTTTTCTCTTTGTTTTTTTCTTATTAAACTCTTCGGTAATTGTTCAATTCACTTTTCTTGATTATCAGCTTAATTTTATCCATTTTTTAAAATATTATAAATAATTTGAAGTTTTGTGGGGTAAACATGTGGAATACAACAAAAAACAATTTTTACTGAACAAGATTAATTTTTTTCTTGCTTTCGTTGTTTGACACTTATTCTTGTGTTTAAGTTTTTTGTCCTTCTCGTTTAAAGTTTTTCTCGTTTAAAGGTTTTCACATGTTTTAAGTTTTGTTTAATAAAGTTTTTGTTTAATAAAGTTTTGCTTACATTTTTCGCCTGTTAAGAAGTTTTTAGCTTCTAAAAAAATTTTGTTGTCATTTTCTTCATTAGAAATTTTGCTTCACTAGAAAATTTTTGCACATCCTGTTTATTTCTTAATCATATCAACTGTGATTTTTTTCGGACTGTAATTGAAAGGTTATTGATTTACTTATCAATTAGCTATTTGATCACTCTAATTTTTTGTCAATCTCATCTAACGTAATAACATTATTCATCACATACATACTCTTTGAAGATGAGTAGTAAGTTGTAGTTTATCATAGTACTTATCTTTAATATGTAAATGCTTAGTTTTTATATGATTTTCGTTTCTTAGTTATTAAAGATATTATCTATCATTGTAACAAGTGTGAAGTTGCAAAATATCCTACCCGTACCTGTAAAAGCAGTAGTCAACTACTGGAATTGACTAAAACACCAGAAGATACAGTAATCACTTGTCAAAGCACCTAAAGATTATTGTTAAGAATATGCAACTAATTCCTTGTGTTACATTCTTAACTTGTGAAGTCCATTCTCATTTTCCTTAATTTTTTATATAAGCTCGTAATACTTAATTAATAATTGAGATTACATTATCTTTCATATAACGTACTCTTCTTTGTGTTTTGTCTGCTGTTTGTTCAGTTTTTTCAATGGTTCATTGCTTTTCAATGTACGCATTAAAGAGTTGAGTAACTACGTTTCTTCTGATAAAAGGACGAAGGATCATATTCTTTCGGTATTCATTCCATTTTTAAAGAAATATTTTGAATAAATATTTTGAATTACTAATATTTTGAATTTTGATTTAAATAGAGAAATACGCAGTTGTTTGTTTGACACGTATATTTTTCTAAGAACACAGTCAGACACAAAAGCTTGGGAGAGGACGAGGAGAAGAGGGGAGAGAGAACAAAGGAATGCGTTTGCCATCGTATGATTCGTAGATAAGCAATTGAATTTTTTGTATACTCCAGTATAGCTATAATGCCCAATACGATGCAATCGTACATGTTATGAGGATAAAAAACTCGCTACTTCATTCCACGAAAAAGATTTCCTTTTTTTGGGAAGTCAATGCATCTTAATGCACCCCCCCATTTTTTTTAATTAGTTTTTGCACGAAAGGAAGTCGCTAATCTTAAGTTTGTTTCGTCTTGGAACTTGGTTTGAACGTTGAACATTGAATGTGGTGACATAGCTGCGGCGGCACTTGTGGCAGACAATAGCGCCAAGAGCGGGTATGCTTTAGATCGCTTGCTGGGGCCAAAGGTCATAAAGATTCTCTCCATCTCTCAGAATACAGCTGCTGCATTTATTCCAAGTATTAACAATTTTAGTTTTACTGGTGTTATGCATATCTGTGAGCGTCTTCACGAGACTGTTGACTAGTTTACAATTTATCCGAGGACCCAAAATATCGAAGCTGTGTCAAAAATGAGTGCTTCTATTCATCGCGATATTCCTCAAAATTTTTGTGATCCAAGTTACTTCCAGCTCATCAATAGATGAAGAAGAAAGATTTTTTCAAAAAACTCTTAGGATTGTAAATCTATGAATTCTATTTTCAAACGAAAGATTAAAACCAGAAAAAAGAAGACAAGAAAAATGAGATTTTTTCTGAATTAAGAAAACTCATTTTCATCAGAGACATCTAACTCCAACGGACAGCTCAGACAGTGCGTGAAGTGCACAGGCGACATGGACACTATCCAAAAACTGTGTTACAACTCTAACATTCTCTAATTTATCAAGGGAAAAAGTCAACAATAATTCTTCCTTATCACTATGCTATTTTGCCAAGGATTTGTGATATCTAAATTAAAATCATTGGAACTTTTGTCAATTGGTAGCCTGTTACTCAAAAGTTGGACGAGTGAATATAACATTTATAAATTCTCAAGAAGGTATGTAACGTTTTTGATATAAAATTATATCGCTTTGTCTCAAAGGCTAACACAAAAAGCTTCTAAACTGTGTAACTTTTAGTATAATCTTTCCTTTGTTTTCAAAATACTTCTAAGTATTTTGAAGATTATTTTGAATTTGAAAAAGAGGAAAAAAAAATAAACAGTTTGCTTCAAATTAGCTACAGGGCATACTTTTTACTCTCCCAAGAATCCATAATCAAACATATGGATATGACAACTGGACTAACGCAAGCAATTAGAGACACATACATATACAGGGAGCGCCTAAACACAAAATGAGTAGTATGTATTGTGACAATCATTTTTATTTGGTAAACAGAATAGAAAAATGGGAATTGAGCATTTCGAAGCATTATACAAATGAAACAGTGGTTGCTTTTTCTTATATTGATTAGACTTTGCTATATTTATGTGATGTAGGCATGCATTACCATTTCTTTTTGTGAGACGGAATAAGAGAATTGGGAATTGAGGCATTCGCAAGCTTATAAATGACACATTTCTTTATTTTTTCTTTATTACTGTGTGTCCTTGTAGCATATTATTTGACGTTCTGGTGTTGTATTGTCAATACCGACTATCTTTATTGTAACAATAGCAAAATAATGGGAATTGGCACTATTACCAAGTTTTTGATATGTAAATTTTTCTTAGATGTCATATTATTGTACTTGTAATCTAAAATTACCTTGCACATCAATATGTGAATAAAAATATTTCAAAAAGATAAAAAGAATTTGCGTTTTTTTTTACATTTTGCATTACACGCTACATTGTTAAAGAAATATTATTAGTCACAATGATATATTTTAAAATACCTGAAAAACGGATTTAAAAGACGTTTTTAATAAAAACTATACTTTTGTGATTTTTGGTCGTCATGGTAACACGGTCATGATTTAAGCAATGAAAATTCGAACCCGAAGGTTCTAGGGCTATCGCACCCGATTATGTATTTCAAAAATTTTGAAATTTTGAAAAATTTGAATAAAATTGGCGTATTTTTAAAAACGCCTTAAAATTTGCCACTTCGGCCTTCGGCCACGTGAAATTTGATAAGTCTACCATAACATCTTTGAATATATTTGAAATTTTGCATTTTTTTGAAAAAAACCCCCGCAACAATGTGTGACTATCCGGCGCAAGGTAAGCGAAGCGAAGCAATAGCGAAGCGAAGGCGTCGCGCCCGGATGGTCAACACTATATACTACT
>CAJQUW010008283.1:0-56366 GCA_907163375.1 Prostheceraeus crozeri | reverse complement strand
GAATTTGTCTCACTCTTAGCTTTCAAACGAGCTATCGCACGACAAAATCCGTCCACTAGAAGCCAAAATCGAAGCAAGCTGTCCAGAGGGGGGGGGACGTCAGCGAAATTTCAGAATTTGATGAAAAATGTTTTGGTGACGGGTCCAGGTCGAAATTCCACACTTTGGAAAATTTTCAAAATTTTACCCATACAAAGTCACTCTGACACTTAGGATTTTTTCAGGTAAGCGAGCTCCGACCTAAAATCTTGTAACCGCTCTAACTTTTGAACGAGGACAGATAGGAACAAGCCGATTCTTTCACTGAATTTGTCTCACTCTTAGCTTTCAAACGAGCTATCGCACGACAAAATCCGTCCACTGGAAGCCAAAATCGAAGCAAGCTGTCCAGAGGGGGGGGGACGTCAGCGAAAATTTTTTCTCTCCGATTTCGCTGGAAACATCCTTCCTAACCCAAAATTTCACGTAGATTCCGAATCTGGCCTCCGTTTTCCCATCCGATGCTTCGTTTGGGCGCTACACACCAAAACGTCCCAACATTCTATGTCAAAATTTTGAAGAAACAGTTTTTCTCGCCGATTGAGCTTGAAACTCACACCACTGATGCAGAATTTTACGCTGAATCCGAATCTGGCAGCCATTTCACCATCCACGACAACCTAGACGGTCGCCCAGTCAACCTAGACGGTCGCCCACGTCAACTAGACGGTGCTGCCCACGTCACCAGGCGGTTGCGGACCCACTCACCCGAGTTCACACTCTGTCGGTCGAGGGGGGGGGAGCAGCGATGGCGCTCGCCAACTGGCCGGACATCAGGCGAGCATGTCGTGCTTCAGAGGCGGGGGGGGGGCCGTTCCGCTCGACTCTCTCGCGATGGCGGCCAAACCTGGCCGGCACCTACCCGACACTGTCGTTCCACGAGGGGGGGGGGGATAACCCCGGAAAGTAGATGGAATAGGGCACAAACTCTACAAACGTACTCATGTAGTTTCTCAACGGTTGCTCATATCTCGATTTGGATCGATCAACTCGATTCTACTCATGAGTTCCGCAACAACTATAAATATACCAAAACAATCGCATTTTGCAAAGGCGGTTAGTAGAAATAGGAATAACTTCTCTCTAACTACGAAAGCGTTAACTTTGCGTTAAGGGATACATGAGAATATGTTGATTTGTGATGAGTGATTTCTCAAATCTCGTACTCATAGTGAGCATACCCCTTCTTAAGAACTCGACTCTTATTAAATACTTAGGGGTTTTGTTAGACCCATATGCTATTTTCACTCAAACCAACGAAATCTCAGCCACGACGGCGGGCCACTCGTTGCGCTGGGCCAGTATTTGTCACTTGCTTATTACTAACGTAGAAAAAATTCTTGTTGGCATGTGTATTGCAGACAACTCGCTTCTGTATGGGACTGAAAGAAAACTGATATTCGGGGGGTAGTATTTGCGATCGTGCCTTCAAATGCAAGTATTCGCACATGTTGGCAAGGCTTAGATCTGATGTAATAAGACCTGGTTGCATTCCGATACTGGGCATAGGCAATGATTAGAGTAGGGAGGACATGATACCACAAGGTTGTAGTGTGAAAATATTAAAACTAGAGAAACGTTAACGGCACGGATGCGAACTCCCAGTGACTGTGCAGTGCAGTTGCGTCAGAGACACTAACCCACGCGGCTACTACAGCTATGGGACGACATGTATGTACACGTCGAGAGATGTAAATCGCAGAAAAACGAAAAGACGGGTGCATATCAGACAGCCGCACGATTGATCTGGATGGCAAGATTTGCCCTGGCAGGACAATAGTTGCTGCGTAATAAACGTCGTCCCGCTTTGCCGGGAGAACTGAACGACGAGTTTGTGTCAGGCCGAAGAGAGGTCAATGGGCGTAGATTTGGCGGGCGCGATGATGTAGACCGGGATGTAGAGATTCGCGTTTGCTTGGGCGAGAGACATTCAACGCTGTTATTTTTGTTTTTCGCCAACCTCTGTGAGGGCATTCAGGCTGTCATACCCGGAGCGCAGGAGGGTCTCGCTAAGGACACATCATTTGGGGGGTGTTTGCTAAATTTATACTGATTTACAACTAAGAACCAAAATTTACCTAGTTATTGCACACACGCATACTCACACACACACACATTCCAACATGTTTCATGATTATATCCTGCAGAAGAGGGTACCTAGTCATCTAATCGGCCGGAAAATGAACGTCTATAAATGAAAACTAATTTTAAATTGGTGGTTCATACGAATATTATTCATATTGAGTTAGACTCGACTGCTAAGGAAAATTTTCGATGGTTGTATGCATCGAGGAAAGGTTATACCACGCTGTTAACAATAAACTTCTACGTACAGAGAGGACGGTGTGCATTATTCTTACCGTGGCGCTTTTCAGCGCGGTAGTATTTGTGGTATTGGGGGGTGTGATTTGAGGTATTGCTTATTTTTGGATGGGTGGTTTGGTGTTGGTTCTGAGCGCGTGTGACTGACGCGGTTATTGAGGAAAGGTTCCGATGAAATTCCCCACCGTAGAGAATGACGTCATCTCCTCCAAGCGGACAACGCAATAGCCAGAAACTTAATATGAATCAACGGCTAAATATACACTACAGTCTACACAGCCTAGGCAGACATGAGTTTGCAGGCGTTTCAGCGTCAGGTGATTCAGTGCCAATATTCCCTAAGGACACATCATTGGGGGGGTTATGTTTGCTAAATTTTACCTGATTTACAACTAAGAACCAAAATTTACCTGATTATTGCACACACGCATACTCACACACACATTCCAACATGTTTCATGATTATATCCTGCAGAAGAGGTACCTAGTCATCTAATCGGCCGGAAATGACGTCTATAAATGAAAAATAATTTAATTGGTGGTTCATACGAATATTATTCATATTGAGTAGTCTCGACTGCTAAGGAAATTTTCGATGGTGTTTGCATCGAGAAATTCATCTGCGCGGGCTTCGGTTTCCTAGAAAGGAAGAGTTATATGTAACCTTAATATCGAAATGGTACATCACAGAATTAGACAATTTGCTCCTTCTCGAATGGATAATTCGTGTATCGCTTGCTATTGGAAATGGCAAACAATAAGCTGTCAGCAGAGGACAACAGAGCCAGTGAGAGATGCGTGCGTGCTGTGATATCACTTCTCGCACACACCAAAACACACATCGATGCCTGGCTTCCATTCAATGTATGCACCATACAGTGAGCAATGCCGAGGAGAGGATGTGAAATCATCAAGTGAACTAATTTTCGTACGCCTGCTACTTTCTTTAATAATGATCGGAAGGGCCAATATTATGGAGAAAACGTGTGGGCAATGATCTGAATTCTTCGAATCTGAAGGAATTTTGGCAATCGAAGCACTTTGCTGGAACTCACATTAATCCTTTTAATCCTCACATTCACATTAATCACTTTTTTTCCTATCTCTGTAAGGTATAAGGAATTCCTTTTTGCCCACAGGTTCCTCAATGTGCCGTCCATCACATTCTTCTATCACATTCATTAATCACACTTCTAGCAAACCGAAGCAGATAAACAAAATATTTAATTCTGTGATTCCTCCTGCTCGCATATACAGTCATCCCGGGTAGAGGTCGTTTTCAGCGCGCTATGTTTGACCGCTTTCGCGGGACAAATCAATGGGTGGTATGCACGAACCTTTTACTAGATAGTTTGTACTTGCTTGTTCAACTCTTACTAGGAATCGATATGCACCAAACTGTTTGTCGAGTTTGAACTACCCAGTACAAACTATCCACACAGGAATTCCCTAGTTTGAACTAGAATTTCATATGTACCAACAGATCTTACTACCGAGTGCATACTAGACGAGCCTAGTTACCTTTTTACTTATCTAGATGAGACTTATATACTTCAACATATCGCAGATGCACACTTCAGCAGATTGCAGTGCGTGAAACTCATGCGTGAAGATGAACATCCTGTTAATTGATGAATATATATGCAGTCAAGTTTTCGACGACAGCGAGTTTTGAGAGATCGCTTATCGCCCCTTGATTCCTTCGACAGCTGCGAACTGAAACAATTGTTTCGATTCGATCGAGAAAATTTGATCACTTTGATCGACTCTCTGGAATCAGCATTGACCCCGAACTCAAATCGCAA
Organism: Prostheceraeus crozeri; assembly: GCA_907163375.1. Lineage (NCBI taxonomy): Eukaryota > Metazoa > Platyhelminthes > Polycladida > Euryleptidae > Prostheceraeus > Prostheceraeus crozeri. Next base: position 52,200 of record CAJQUW010008283.1, on the reverse strand, counting down.
TCATCCGCTAGCGCCTACACAAAGAGTTTGTCTTTGCTTGAATTACTTGGGAGGCGGAACGTTTCAGCGAACATTGGGCGCCTGGTTTGGTGTGGATCAGTCAACCGTTTCAAGAAGCAACTGGCAAGTAATGCAAGCTATCTTTGCCTTACACAGCAAGACTTACATTTCATTCCCACCTGATTTAACGCCGATAAAGAGCGAGTGTGAAGCGTATTATCGTGTGCCTAATGTAATTGGAGCAATTGCCCGGGACGAACACACCAGATGCTTTTGTTAAATATTTGGCAAATACTTGACAACATTTTACTAAACTTCTACTAAAATTTTATCAAATATTTATCTAACATTGCTGATGATTTGCCAATTTTTAGCAAATAGCAAATTATTTGGTAAAATTCTAATAAAATGTCTCAAATTTCTCTCTGATATTATCTTACACAACTCTTACGTGAATTCCCAACAAAAAACATTCTAAAACTGTTCAGAAAATGTCGTGAATTTGCTATAAAAACATTCCAAAAAATGTTATATGTTCAAATGACAATACATGAGAATATTATGAAAATGTTATCTTGAAACATTTTTAGAATGTTTTCTAGACATGCCCCAATATTTTGCCACAGCATATATCGTAGATGAACTGTAGTTTTATCAATAAAATGTGAGCATCCTGCGAATCCACTTAATGAGGTCAAGATGAAACTAAGTCTAACGATGTGTAAATATATTGCATTATAATTATAACATGTATAATTTACACATCATAAAACTTGTGGGTTTGATCTTGATGCATAAAGTGGGTTCGCAGACCGCTCACATTCTATTGATAAAAATACAGTTAACCTACGCCGTAGCAAAACATTGATGAAATTTACCGTTGATATTAATTGAATATATTGTTGATCGAAGTCATCCTGCTGCGAAATGCTCCAAGGATTAACAGCAGAAAAACTCAATGCTGCTAAAGCCAAAACATTCGGAGGCAGTGACAAGAATAGCCCTACATATTTATACATTATAACTGTTGATCGAAGTCATCCTGCTACGAAATGCTCCAAGGATTAACAGCAGAAAAACTCACTGCTGCTAAAACCAAAACATTCGGAGGCAGTGGCAAAGAATCACATAATTTAAAGACTCACCTCATCAGCAGATGTCAGCCTACAGAACTGTCGTAATTGTTCCTCTACCATCAATTGTACTGGTTTGGTCAGTTTCAATCAGTTCCCATTTATGATATCTCTTTGATAGACAATGATATTGCGGTCTGAAATGCACAATAGAGTTTTTGCTGCAAAAAGTATTGAATGTGTTTGACGCACATAAGAGAAGGAATAGGGCATACAGAATATAACATAATTGAAAAATAGTAAGATGACACAGGTTTTGATTGAGCTTCTATTATAAGAATCAATCAGGTGATATTTTTAACTATCTTAGTATCTTTTATCATCCCAATAATTTACAACAGCACGAATTAATCCGTAACACATTTTCGCACGGTGGACAACATATGCCGGTTAAGCAGAAAATCCGATTTGATATTTGATGTCAAATGATTTCCCCATTAACTGAAATCAGTAACAATAACGTACCCTCAAATGTCTTGCACAAATCCAAATTATACAGTGAAGCATTTGACCTATTTAAAAAACCACAAAAATTCGTATTTAAAAAATATGCCAACCCTGCATGTAGGCCTGACAAACGACGGTTTAGATGTGCACACAAGCTACATTATCGGCAGTATCAATCAGCGAATTAAAAGAAGATTCAATCCTTTTCCATACGACCAGCTGGTACATTGATAATGTGGTCCCAAAGAAGCCCTGTGATCCTGATTTTTAGCACGACCACTTCACTTCAGTCATGTATCTTAGACAGTTTCAATGCCACATTGGTGGACTACTTTTTAGTTATCCCTTTCTCTCTCAAGAATAGATTTTCAGTAGATTCAATGACGCATGAGACGACTGCTGTGCACATTGCTAAGCGGTGCGCGCTGTCATGGTGAGAATTGTCCATAGAATATGGATTCTCTCTGTATACTCGATGCTGATGAATTTCAGAGAGTTATCTTTCTTATGATTTGATACGATTTGATGAGGGACCACACTATCATCCTCGTACCGACCAGCTCCCAAATGAAACACCCACTGAAAGACAGCCGCAGCTGCGGATTCTAATAGAGAATCCGGAGAACGCTTGCAATTTTTTTATGGAGGAAATTAATGTATATTTACCTCTATTTTTGGGAAATATGCCTCATCATCAAGGATCGAAGTCTCCATCTCCTATCATGATGAATCACACGATTAATTCTTTAACTGAATGTACATTTTATTTGGTAATTGAAGGACATTATAATTTGAATGGTTGGCTTAGAATGTTTTTTCAAGTCATCTGTTTTTACACCTGATTTACAAATACATTTGCCACTCACATGTCTGAATAATAGTGACGCACACCATATACACTCCATCTGGACAATCGACGCTAATGATCTTAAACAAAGGATGGCAACATGCATATTATCTTCAATGAATAGAGAGAACAGCGCCATCAGTCTTCACTTCGACGAGCGGAATCACACCCACACACTACATGAGGAATCCGTGAACTGACTGGTAGACGTAGAGCGCGGCGGAGAAGTGCTTTGCAATGTTCGAAGTCGGGAGGCTCGCCATCTTGAAGACATGATAATCCCCTCTCAGAATAGGTCAGAAATATAAATTAGATAATTGCAGAGGTTGGGATGCATTAGAATAAAGTAATGCTTTAGAAATAATCATGAAAACTGATTACTCGTGCAACATGCTCGTGACACACTCGTGAAACATCGGGAAATGATAGCAACTCTCTGAGCGCCTTATACAGACTTCTAAATATAGCACCCAATATAGGATTCTCGTCACGGGAATTCCTATCGTTTCCTGAGAACGATTAGAGCAAGTTCGAAGCGATTACTACAGTTCGATAGGATCTCAGAGTCGGTGAAATTTCACACGACTTAAACTGTTTCTTCGATTTAAGGCTCATATCATGACGTATCGAGTAGTTTTCACAAAGATAATACACAATATTCATACAAGCAATATGGAAGTAAAACATACAATTTCGAACACAAGATCTGATTGCTACATTCGTGCTGAAATTTATTTTCAAGCTCATTTGACCAAGCATCGAATCACAGGTCTTCAATGAGAGATATTAGTGAATCAATGCCTTTTGTGACAATTTCTCATCAATTCTTGTCAATCAAAAGTTTAATGCTCCTGACAACACACTGCGTTTTGGATGGCATATCAGATCTTATCTGAAAACATGTATTTAGTTAATGTTTTGTTCTGATATTTAGGACAATTTGACTAATATTTCATAAATATTTAACAAAATTAAAAAGTTTTTTATAATTTTATTATTTTGCTTAGAAACTGGTAGGCCTCTAACAAAATTAGCAAACATAGTAGGAATTTATCAAATTTTCTATTTTTCACAAAATTAGCAAACAGCTAGCAAGTTTCTAACAAAATTATTCGGTTTGCTCGTCCCGGGTGATGATTGCACTCACATTGAAATTCTGAAGCCTCATTCCGAGTCTTATCCAGATCACTACATCAACCGAAAAGGGTGGCCTTCCATTAATGTACAAGCTGTATGTGATATGAAGACCAGATTTTTATCAGTGTCTGCTGAATGGCCTGGTAGCGTCCACGATGCAAGGGTTTTCTCAAATTCTTCTGTGTATCAAAAGTTTATCAACAGCCATTTACCTGGTATCTTACTTGCAGATAGTGGTTATCCTCAACTGCCTTTTCTAGCAACGCCGTTTGTGAACCCAATGACGGCATCACAACATCGATATAATCGTGCAGTATCAGTTGGACGAGTTGTGATCGAACGAGCATTTGGATGTCTCAAACAAAGATTTCGCTGTCTAAGCCGACCTCTTACTTTACCATTGCAACGTCAAAGTATAGAGATCCTTGTGTGCTTTATTCTTCATAACTTCAGTCTTGCATGTCAAGATGAAGTTCCTGAACCAGATGCCACTATGCAAATAGAGGAACCGGACCAACCAGCAACAGTAATTTGTGAAAGCGGAGGAGATCATGAACTACGTCGTCAAGGACGTACTTCCCGCAACAATCTTTTGCGTTTGTTTGCAGAAAACCATTGACAGATTTGTTAACTTGAAGTTTAATGGAGCCATTAATTTCTTATTTTACTCTAATATAAATAATTGCCTTCGGAATAAAGATGGATTGTGCCTAAGAGACCACCTGAAATAGCCAAAGTAGGAACGCTTCAAATAACACATTTTGTAGGATGCAATTGTTCTTTCCCCCAGCAGTCTGTCAAATGTTCGCAAAGCTCGCTTTGTGTTCTAATGACTTGTGCTTTTTCCTTGCTCATTTTTTACTTATGGAGGGCAATCTGCTTCACCTGCTTCTATTAAGCAAATGCCCATTACTTCATTTTTATTATGAATAACTCAGCATCGTTGGCCATTATTGCGCATATATCAAAGGCAGGCCTACTTCTGACAACTTTTGACAAGACTCTGGATCCCTTCAACATGCCTTCGACTCTGCTAGTACAAGCATTTGTTGAAGGATTGAAAAATTTATTGATTGGTTCGCTTATGCAGTTGCTATTCGGTTTATGCCTTTCAAGAACTAGAAAATTTATAGAATGGTTCACTTAAAAGGTTGCTATTAGGAATTCCAGGTGCCCCTTCACAATTCACTTCTTTACTCATTGTTACACAATTTGCTGATACAAGGGCAGCACATTAGCCTTCAGTATATCCCCTTTTTTGTCATGAAAAATAATGCAGTCGTATTACAATGTTTTATAAAGACATGTTCAAAATGGTTGTGCCGTTAGCCTGAAGCCACTGGCGAATGATCGTCATTTCATTCAATATTTCTCGCTGAACATTGAGCTTTTCTTCCTCTATTTGAAATCTTCTTTCTTCAATAGCAACATGCTTTTCTTCCAATTGTAGTAAATCACATCGATCCACTTTCCTTTTCGCAGCAGCGGCTTTGCATCTCGGCATCGCAGGGTTCTCGACGACTTCTTCCGGAGCTTCTGCAGCTGAGCTATCCATTCCAACAGTAGTTTATAGTGTGACATCCGGCGCGACGCTTCGCTTCGCTTTGCTTCGCTTCGCTTGCGCCGGATGTCACACTTTTGCGGGTTTTTTCAAAAAAATCAAAATTTTAAAAAATTTCAAAAATTTAGGTAGACTTCAAATTTCACGTGGCTGAAGGGCGAAGGGCGAAAATTTAAGCGTTTTTAAAAATACCCAATTTTTCAAATTTTTCAAAATCTCAAAATTTGAGAATTACAATCGGGCGAAGCCCTAGAACCTTCGGTTCGATTTTCACCCTCGCTTAAATCATGACCGTTCCAGGACACCGAAAAAATCATAAAAGTTGAGAATCTCAAATTTGTGATTATGACATTTTTCATTGCTTAAATCATGACCGTTCCAGGTCATGTAAAACCGGACACCGAAAATCATAAAAGTAGAGAATTTCAAATTCATGAATTTTATCCATTTTTCAGGTTTTTAAAATATATCATGTGACTTGCGAACCGAAGGTTCAGGGCTTCGCCCGTTAAAAATATTTCTTTAAAAATGGAAGAAACAAAAGTGGATGAAACAAAAGTGGAAGAAACCGCAAGAATATATCCTTCGTTATCATATGAACGTAGTTCTACTTTAATGGACATTGAAAAGATTAACATTGAAAAAATGAACAAAGAAAAACACAAAGATAGAGTACGTTATATGAAAGATAAGGAATCTCAATTATTATTAAGATTAGAGCATTATAAAAAATTAAGAAAGAGATGGACTAAAGTTAAGAATGTAACACAAGGAATTGGCATATTCTTAACAATAAGTTTAGGTGCTTTGACAATTGTTATATCTTCAGGTGTTTTAGTAATTCCAGTAGTTGCTACAGCTTTAACAGGTACGGGTGTTTTTGCAACTTCACTTGTTACAATGTTAGATAAATCTTTAATAACTAAGAAACGAAAATCATTAAAAACTAAGCATTTACATATTAAAGAAGTCTATGATAAACTACATTACTACTTTCAAAGAGTATGTGATGATAATGTTATTACGTTAGATGAGATTGAAAAATTTGATCAAATAGCTAATGAAGTAAATCAAATATTATTTCAATCACAGACAGAAAAAGTTGATGATAAAAATAAAAAGGATGGCAAAATTTCTAGTGATGCTAAAATTTCTAATGAAGAAAATGACAAATTTTTTTTAGAAGAGCTAAAAACTTTAAGCGAAAATTTAAGCAAAACTTTATTGAACAAAACTTTATTAAACAAAACTTAAAAAGAGAAAACTTTAAACGAAAGGATGTCAAACAACAAAGCAATAAAAAAATAATTTGTTCAGTAAAATGTTTTTGTTGTATTCCAATGTTACCACAAAATTCAAATATTATATTTTAAAAATGGATAAAATTAGAGCTGATAATTTTAAAAGAATAAAACAATTAGAAGAGTTAATAAAACAAAGAAATATTATGAAAGAAAATCATCTTCAACATAGAATGATAAAAGCTGGTATTCAATCTGATATGTTTGAAAAAATGCAGCAAAGCGAACAAGTAAAAACTGATTTTGAAAAAACTATGAAACCATTTAAAACTCTTGAAAAAGAACTTACAAATAATGATAAACAAATTGATATAACAGATCCAGAGCACAAAACTATATTAGATGACTATGGATTACTAGAATCAAACATTAATAAGAAATTACCAAAATCTATGCAATTTGAACATTCTATTTCATTTATAGATGGAAAAACAATACCTAGATTTTATCTCGGACAAAAAGAAATATTTCCACAACCTTTTCGAGGTTTAATTTTTTCACCAGATAAATCTCCTTTTAATTTAGATAGAAATTTTGTTAATCTTTTAAGAGGAGCAGATTTAAATAATTATGCTGTAGAAGATCTCATAAAATATAAAGCTATGTTAGACAGAGTTGGTGCAGTAAAATCTCTTAGACGTTATAAACAATTAGAAAATTTATTATCAACGGGAGTTAAAGTAGGGAAAGGTTTATCTGAAAAACAGAAAACTGAAACAACTGTATTTTTACCAGATGATCCACAAGAATTACTAAATAGATTAAATATTTTAATATCTGCAATAAAAGAAGGACATAATTCTAGTTTCAATGAAATTCATGCTATATTGAAAAGACTGTTAGAAAAGAAGATACTAAATGAAGAGGATTATAAAAGTGTAGCTGAAATATGTTGTTTCTAATTTTTATCTATGATTTTTATCTATGCTTTTTATTTATGATTTTTATTTATGATTTTTATCTATGATTTTTATCTACGATTTTTATCTATAATATTTATTCAAAAATTTAACTAAAAAATGTGTTCAGCAGATTTAGACAAAATTAATAATCATTTAGAAAATCTAACTGAGATTTTGGGTTCATCAAAATTTAGTACGACGTTAAAAATTATAACAACTACTTCATCACACACTTGTAATTTAGAACCCATTCTACATTTGGAACAAAATAAAAATTATCAAATTGCATTGACTAGTTTCTCTACATTTAACACTATACAAAACGTTATCAAAGATGCGAATGATCAATTTAGATATTCTACTGATAAAGGTAAAACATGGAAAATACTAACTTTTCTTCCTGGTTCTTACGAAGTTGAAACAATATCAAATGAAATTAAGAGACATTTAGGTATATCATTTAAAGATAAGAAACAATTACATTTTGCAGTTGAACCGGCAGTTAATAAATTTTCTCTTACTTTAGACGAAAATCATCAAGTTGATTTTAATCATGATAGATCATTGTCAAAGCTATTAGGATTTAATAAACAAACCTATAGTCAAGGTTATCATTTAGGTGAGAAGATTCCAAAAATAACTGAAATAAATTCAATTGTTGTACATTGTGACATTATTGAAGGAGGATATATAAATGGTAAATTATCAAATTTAATATTCAGTTTTCCAGCTTTTACTGTACCCATTGGTTATAGATTAAATGTAATTCCACAAACATTAATATATTTTCCTATTACAAGAAAAACTATTAACAACATTGGCATTAGAATCACTGATGAGAAAGGACAAGAAATAAATTTTGGAGGGGAAGAGATTATGATAGATCTTTTGGTTCGGGAGGTATAAACTCCCGTTCGAGAGGTATAAACTCCCGTTCGAGAGGTATAAACTCCCGTTCGAGAGGTATAAACTCCTACGCGAAGCTAGAGAAGTTTAATTTTCTTCTTCTTCTTTAAAAACAAAAATAAAATAAAAATAAATTTTTTTATTAAAAAATGAGTGAAGTGCTACCATTTAATAAAAAAAAACTTAAATTTAATCATCATCCAAATTTATCTAATAAAGTTTTGTCAGTTATTTGTGGAAGATCAGGTTGCGGAAAAACGTATCTATTATTTAAAATTTTAACGACTCCAAATTTTTTGGATTATAACAATCTTATAATTTATACAACAACGGCAGAACAACCCGTCTATCAATTTTTAAAATATGGATTTGAAAATAATCTTAAAAAAACAGCAATTGCTTCATTATTCAAAGAATATGAAAAATCTGAAGATGAAGAAGAAATAAGTTCGTGGTGTGAAGAAGCAGCAAAAAATAATCAGTTAGTAGAATCTAATAAAAATAACCATATAAAGATACAATTAATAGATGATAGTGGTAATATGCAAGATCCTAGTAAACTAGATAAAACAATGAAACATTGTGTAATTTTTGATGATTGTGTTAATGATAGAAATCAGTCAGTTCAGAGAAATTATTTCACAAGAGGTAGACATAATAACTGTAGTGTATTTTATTTAACACAAAGTATGTATTCATTAGACGGAAGTGTTATTAGAAAGAATGCAAATATATTTATACTATTTGAAATAAATGCAAGAAACTTAAGTGATTTGTTAAGAGATTTATGTGTAAGAAATAAAGATGAATTTAAACAATCGTGTAATAATGCTTGGTCAAAAGATTATGGCTTCATTACAATTAATATTGATAAAAAAATTCATGATAGAGTTATAGAAAATATTTTCGAGGAGTGATCGAACGGAGTGACCGAACGGAGTGACCGAATAATTTTTTCTTATAAATTTTTTTGTTAATAAAAATAAAAAAAAAATATGTTGAATGATTATAAGATAGAGCATGTACCAGTTTTAAAAGATTATCGTCATCCTACAAATCCTGTAAATTCGAAGAAAGAAGTTAGATTTTATTATCATCATAAATACGTTGCGCTCGTTACAGATTATAAAACAAAACATGGTATTAAACCGTGTGTTAAAACAAAAGACTTTCCACTTTGTTTAAGAAGTCTCCGAGTATTTTTGGCGTATAATAATTTATGGTGGTTGGTTAAGAAAGAACATTTAACAACACATGAATTAGAAACATTACATCAATTACATATTCCTGTGTATATGTAAAAACGGAACCGAGGTTCTATGTAAAAATTCATTTTTTCTTTTAAAAAATATGAATCGTGAAATGTCTCTCGGACAAACGTCTAGGATTGATGAATTAATCAAGAAACAAACTGCTGAGTTTGATGCGCAAATTAAACATAGTAAACGTAGTAAACGTATTAAAAAACAGAAACGTACTAGGCGTAGTATTAGACGTAATACTAAAAAACAGAAACGTGGAACAAAAGAAATATTAGAAACTCCTATTAGTGATATCTTTTTTGATGATAGAATTAAGGATGAACTTGGTGATGATTTATGTAATTTATTTAATCCAAATGAAATTAAATATGAAAATGTATCTTTTATTAATGTAGTAAATGATATGCGGAAACTTTTAGCAAATGGTAAAATTATTAATTTACTTGGAAAAGTTGTTAAAGATCAGGAAAATATAATTCAAAATTTTTACGTAACCTTCTATAATAAAAAATCATTTGAAACATGGTTTTCGAATCTGGATGAGAAATCCGATGCTAACGAATGGATTTTTACAGGTAATATTAAATATGAAGATTTTGGAATGAAGTTAGTACAAAGATCGCATAGAGGGGCAGGGATTAATATGAAATATAGAATCAAAGAATATTTCGGTGAATATTGTTATATTCCTTCTGAAGATTTTTGTTTTATTAAATGTTATAATGTGTTACGAGGTTTTAATGAAGAACAAGGAGAAATGATGAAAGAAATGTTTAATAATTTTTTATATAAAGAGAAAGCCACATCTAGAACAGGAGTAATGTCAAACTGCAAATTTTCTCAATTCAATAAATATTTTGGAGAATGTGTTCAATATTATAGTCCTGCCAATCGTCATTTAAATCCTAGAGGAATTGAAACGTTTCATAATTATGTTTATTACAATTATTTTCACGCAGGTTCAACAATTGGTCACTATTGTTTAATTAATAAATCTCATAAATTAAAAGCTATTAGAGAAATTGAAAATAATTTCAAACCCATATATAAAACAGTTACTGATGAAAATCTAACAACGCGTCCATATAAAATCATAACAAAGAAAAAAATTGACTATGCTTCAACATATATTTGGGATCTCGAAACTTTTCCTGATCCTAACTGTTCAACAGCTCATCCTATTCCTTACGCTGTAGGAGCTATTAATTTTAATAAATTTATATGTTGCTTACCGAAACAAAGATTGAAAGAATTAGAAACACGTTTGTTAAGTGATATGATTAAAATTAAACGATCAAAAGATGAAGATGAAATTAAAAAACTTAAAAAACAGATTAATGAGTATAATAATTTAACTGAATTAGAATTTAATAAACTTCAAAATTGTGTGAAAATATTTACGAGAACTGAGGATGATGAATGTTCGATCGGGGGAAACCCAGAGGACGTATGTCCGATCCATCAATTTTTTAAAACTCTTGGAAAATTTAATTATTCGAGAGTAACTTTAATAGCTCACAATTCATCAGGTTTTGATTCCTATTTTCCGATAAAAGCTAATTTTAAATTATCTAAACCGCCTCTTAAAACTTCAAGAGGAATATTGACTGCTTCATTACAAAATCCTTATACAACTGAATGTGTTAGTAGATATATTCAAAAATCTCTTAGATTTAAAAACAATATGAAAAAAGATTCACTTTCAGTAAATTAGCACTTCAAACTATTATAATGAAATGTAGTTATCAACATGTAAAAACAAGTCTTTCTAAGTGGTGTGAGAATTTTAAAATTCCTACGAATGTGTGTAAATTAAATTATGAAATTGGAGACATAACACATGAAAATTATAAAGAAAAAGAAAATGAATGGAGACCATATTTAGTGAACGATATTCTTTCTTTAGCTTTTTGTATCTACAAATATAATAATGTTATGCAGGATTTAGTTGGTGAAGATATAACTACTAATTTGACATCCTCTGCTTTAACATTTAACGGTTGGATGAAAAGCGTACAAAATGACAATATAAATATTCATTCACATATAGATTTATGGGCTAGAAATTATATTAGAAAATCTGTTAAAGGTGGAAGAGTTTCAGCAAATATAAGAAAATACATATCGCCATTTTGTAGCATCTTGTTACCAATATTAAAACAGTATTTACCTGGTCGCTGCGCTGGGGGACTTTGTCCCTTGGTCGCTACGCTGGTGGGGCTTTGTCCCCTGGAAATAATTTAATAGATTTAATGAAACAGTATCGAGATTTAGGAGATAAAACTGAAATTTGTAAGAAAATTTCAAATCAACTACTTGAACAAAAAAATGAATTTCTAATGGCTTTTGATGCAACATCTTTATATCCATCAGCTATGTATGATGAAAATTCAGAATACCCTAAAGCTGAATCAGCTAGAAAATTTCGTCAAGAAGAAGAGCGGGAAATAGTATATAAATTTAATAATCAAACATTTAGACCTAAAACTGGAATATTCTCTGTTGTGTTTCAATATCCGAATGATATGTTTTTCCAACCAGTTCCTATAAAAGATAAAGTTAAAAATCAAAATAATAATTCTCATGTAAAAGTAATCAGGTTTAGAAATGGTATATGTTATGATGTATTAACTTCTGTTGACATACAAGAAATTGTTAGATGTGGGGGAAAAATCTTACATATTACTGATGGTATAATTTATGAAAAAAATTATCAAGTTTCACCATTTCGAAATTATATTGAAAAACTTTTTAATTTGAGAAAAAGATATAAAACAGAAGGAAATACTGTAGGTGATGAGTTAATTAAATTATTGATGAATTCGCTATATGGCAAAACTGTGCAAAAAGATATAACCACTAAATATCATTTATGGAATGAGAATACATTGAGAAAAAATTTCACTCAAGAAGTAAAAGATTATGAAAAATTAAATGATGAACAATATTTAGCGAAAGTAGAAATGGAAGATGATGAATTTCTCAAAACTAATATTGTAAAAGATGGGAAGACGTCATTCATGCCATCACACTTAGGTTCTTTCATTCTTTCTCACTCTAGAAGAATCATGAATAACTTTATTTTAGAAATTAATGGTTTCAAAGAAAAATACATTCATTATACAGATACTGATTCAATATATATTTCCAATGAGCTCTTTAATAAATTAGACGCTGCTGGATATGTTGGAGGAGAATTGTGTCAAGGGAAAAATGATTATGGAAATGGTGGAATTATTTTTGCAATGTTTATTGCACCTAAAGTAAAATACTGTATTACTGTAGATGAGCAAGGGAGACTTAGTGAAAAGAAAACATTCAAAGGTTATTCACAAAATAAAGTAAAAGTAGAAGATTTTCTAAAATTATATTCGGGGAAAACATTATCGACTACAGTTAATAAACCATGGAAAAGATCTTTAGAAACTGGAATTAGTATTCCTGATAAAAATAATAATACTGAAGAAAAAAAATTTTCTGGTCAAATAAATATTCTTAAACGTCAAGCACCTGATGAAAATGAAATTATGTTACCTTATAACGGAGAAGATATTCAAGCTGAAATATTTCAAACAATCATCTGTGAGAGTAATTTAAGTGATGATGATGACACGTGGGAATAATAATTTTTTTATTACATCTAAAAACTTATTACATCTAAAAATTCATTACATCTAAAAACTTATAACATCTAAAAACTTATTACATCTAAAAATTTTATTACATATGAAAATATATTTATCGAATATTTTGGTATTTTCTATTAAGTTTTATCATATTAAGTTTCATCATATAATGTTTTATCAAAAGATAATTTAAATTTTTTTTCACTAACGATTGATTCTTCATCATCATCATAAATTGATTCTTCATCATCATCATAAATTGTTTCTTCATCATCATAAATTACACTTTTTGGTATAGGATGCCCTTCCATGATAGGATACCATTCTCTTATTGGAATATCTAATTCTAAATTACATTTTTTATCTGATAATAATATAATAGAGAAAAATATTGGTCTTTGATCTCTTTTGGAAAATTTAATAACACCACCATAATCTGAATCACTTTTAGTTTTTATTAAAGATGATAAAATTTTAAATTGATTAGATGTAAATCCTAATTTAAATTTTGTAGACCCGACACATAGTTGTCTAACAGTATCTTCAACTATGCCATCATTATTATTTTCAATTGTAAGAAAATGAAATTTAGATAAATTTTTATAATTACTAATATTTTTATAATCTTTTTTACCATTTACACCTTTTTCAGATGTTACAGAATCATCATTATTATCATAAAATTCTTTAAGATCGGGCAAAGCCCTAGAACCTTCGGTTCGTTTATTATGATTATGATTATGATTATGGTCATTGTTAATAGTATAAGGTGTAGTCCACATATAAATTTTCTCTTGTTGAGCTAAACCATTTATATAAGATTTTAATAAATTAATATTTAAGTTGGAATATAATCCTATATACGTATCATCATCATATCTTTGCGGCATTTCTAATGTTTCTTGTTTATAAATTGTGTCTCTATAATAAACTTGACATAATAATTCTTCATTATGTTTTTTACTCTCTATGTGAATGTTATATTGATTTTGATCGTCAACAAATAATCTAATTTTTTCTTTCGAAAAAGATTTTAATTTTTTAACTAATTCTTTAATATTGATATAATTAATAATTTTAGTTTCTATCCAATCAGTATTACTAATTGGTAACACTGCTCTAATAAATCCATAAACATTATTATGACCTATTATAACCATATTTTCTTTATTCAATTCCACATAAGCTACATCATTATATTTACTAACAATCTCCATAAATTTAATAAATGGATCTCCTGGAAACAAACAATAATTAGTTTCTATAGAAGGTAAACCTTTTGTTTGTTCTCTAAATATTTCGGTTTGTAATTGAAATAAAATATTAACATCTATACATGGATTATTATTATTATCAAAACATTTATTTTCAAATCCCGTTGATCTCGTCGAATAAGAAGAACAGGATGATGCGGGCGAATACAATTTTTTTAAATTTGGATTTTCCATTTTTTTATTTTTATTAGAAAAAATTTTATTTTTTTATTGTTAAAAAATGATGTTACCAAATGTTGGTGGAGGTGCATATATCCCGAATAATCGTGAATTAGAAATAGAAATAGAAAATTATATCATGAAAACTGGAGACGTTTTATCTGGACCATTGCATCTTTCTATTCTTCCGCAACAAAATACAGAGTTAACAAATAAACAATATGTTGATACACAAATCAATGATTTAAAAGAAAAATATATAAACGATGTTTTGGTTCCACTGATGAACGAATTAAAGTTGCTTAAACTTAATGACAAATCATTAAACGAAAAATTATTAAAACTTGATAAAAAGGATAGAGAGCTAGAAGCAGATATAGCAAAACTTTTTAAGAAGATTTCTGAACAATCAAAAATTTTAATATTACTTTCTTTAAATTTAAAATCTGCTGTAATTAAAAATAAACATCAGATAAAAATGTTTAAAGAACAATTAGAAGATGAAATAGAAAAACTACCTGAAAGAATTAAAAAAAATTTAAAGCAGTTACAAACTACATTCCAAAAAAGTGTTGATGAATTGAGTTCTAAAATTACTCAACAAATGAAAAAGATGAATAGAATAATAAATGAAGTAAACTCACTTAATGAAAAAGTTGATAAAATGAAAAATCTGAAAATCAATTTAGAAAATGAATTAAAGAAAAATTTAC
The DNA here is from genome assembly GCA_907163375.1 of Prostheceraeus crozeri. Classification (NCBI taxonomy): domain Eukaryota; kingdom Metazoa; phylum Platyhelminthes; order Polycladida; family Euryleptidae; genus Prostheceraeus; species Prostheceraeus crozeri. The sequence goes on along the minus strand of CAJQUW010008283.1, from coordinate 36,932 downwards.
AAGAAAACTCTAAAGAAAATAAAGAACAGTTAGATTCTGTTAAAAGACAATTAGATGTTCTTAAAATTAAGTTAAATGCTCTTAAAACGGCATTGAAGATTAATCAGCAGAAAATGCAAGTTAATAGAAACGAAATTAAAGTACATCACACGCTGCTTGACGCAATAGATAAAGTTCAACAGTCAATTAATAAAGTTATCTCGAAGTTGTTGTCCATTCACAAACGTAAATCTTAACACGTAGATATTTTTCCCAAAAGTCAAATTTAATCCTAAAAAATGCCTATAATTTATAAACACAATCTTAAACATTTTGCATCAAATAATAAAATTGCTCATGAACCATCTCAGAAACCTGTGTACCATTATGATAGTGTAGAAACTGTCGGAACACAAAAGTTCCTAGGCACCGCAGGTGCCGTCCAAAAAGAAGGAGATGGCATCTTTTCTGGTATTGGTAGTATCGTTAACTTAATTAAAAATAATAAAGATTTGATTACATCTGCTGCAAAAGGAGCAGCTGCTATAGGTAGTACAGCTAGTGCAATATCAAATGCTGTCAAGTCTCAAAACGAATTAAAACAACTAGAAGCTATTCGTAAACTTAGGAATGATTCTGAAGAACTAAAAAAATTAAAAAAACTTTCAGATGAAACAAAGAACAAAATTGCTAACATAGCTGTTGGGGAAACCTTGAGGAGCGGAGCTCCGTCTGATAGTAAACATAATGAAAATAAAAATAATAAAAAAACAGGCGTAGCCGTAGAACCTACGGTTCGTTCAATTGAAGAAATAAGAGGAAATGGCGTGAGTAGCAACCTTCGGTTTAACCAGCAAAGCTGTAGCGGAGCTGGTCTAGCAAAATTCTAAAATTATATTTTAGTAAAATTTTTTAGTAATTTTTTTAGTAAAATTTTTTTCTGTCTGTGAGAAAAACAAAAAGTCAAATTATTTTTTATAAAAATGTCTTCGCTTATCGAAAATAAATTTAGATTAGACGATCCTCCGTTCGTCAGTTATAATCAAAAAAAGAATGACTATATAAGAATTGCTATGAATCCCGGATCTTCCAGTAGAGTAAATACTGGAGGAGATTTAATTTTTGAAGTTGATAATCAGCAGAGTTATTTATATCTACCTGATTCATTTTTACACTGTGAATATTCTTTGTATAGTGATGCCAATTTTACAACACCATTACCAGAAACCGATAATATTGCACTAGAGAATAATTTCTTTCCAAGATTATTTACACAAATGCGTTTAGATGTTGCAACTCAAAATATAGAAACAATAAGTGATTCTCCAGGTGTAATTGATACAATGCTTAGATTTGTAACAATTGGTGAAAATAATAAAAAGTATGAAATCGAAGGTTGGTTTCCTGATACTAATGATGGTATAATTGTTGATGATTTAACTCACGCTGGAACAGATGCAGCAGGAATTGCGAAAGATGTAGAAAATATTGCAAAACATTTAAATAAAACAAATAATGAAGCATATAAAGAAAGACGTGAATTTAACAAGAAAAGTAAACAGACAGTTAATTGGTCATTGTCTCCATTATTCGGATATTTAGATTATGATAAAATATCATATCAATTAAAATTTAAATTAATAATTCATCGTACAGCAAATAATGAATTAATCTTTTTTGGTAAGACTGGGAAAAAAGCATATTTAAAAATTGATAGACTTGAATGGTGGATTAAGCATATTACTCCTAGTTTAGAGGTTGAAACAGCTATTGCAAAAAGATTAAATACTAACAAACCAATTCCAGTAAATTTTCTAAAGCGTACTGCTAGTTCAGTAACTTTTCCCGAACAAAGATTTAACTGGCATTTTACTAGAACTGCGAATACTCCAAGATATTTATTACTAACATTTCAAAGAAATAATTCTCCAAGTTTTGATAAGAACAACAATATTTTTCATATTAATACAATTCGAAAGTTTACAAGTTTCATTAAATCAAACCCGTTATCCAATTGATCCATTAAGATTCGATGATACCAATAATCAATTTATGGAAGGATATGATTGTTATCGAAATCTTTGTACAGAATTTGGAGTTGAACCACAATTAACTCCTGGAGATTGGAGACATTTATATCCAATTTTCTGTTTCGATTTAAGTGCACAATCTGAAGATATTATTAAAAATGGTTGTGATGTAACAATTAATATTGAAAAGAAAGATTCCACAACTTCATTGATAGCTTATGGTTTATTGCTAGAAGATGTAAAATATTCTATTGAAATTCTTAATGGAAAGATGGTAAGGATCGGTTAGTAACCTTAGGACCTTTGGTCCGATAGGCTAAAGCCAGAGGAGCTTCGCTCTGATAAGTTAATTAAAATTTTTTCATAACCAGAATAGATTAAAATTTTTTGGTAACTTAAATTTTTTTAGTAACTTGAAATTTTTTAATAACTAGAATAGATTAAAATTTTTTGGTAACTTAAAATTTTTTAATAACTAGAATAGATTAAAATTTTTTGGTAACTTAAAATTTTTTGGTAACTTGAAATTTTTTAATAACTAGAATAGATTAAAATTTTTTGGTAACTTAAAATTTTTTTATTAAAAATGTCGCAAGCGAAAGGTAATAATAATAAAACTGTTGAATTAAAATTACGTAATATTGTTGACAAAAATACCCCTAAAACTATTACGATTAACAAAAAAAAGTATTACATAAGTAAACCAATGATAGAGAATATTCAATTACAAGAAGAAAAGAATGGCGGGATTCTCCCATTAATTCCACTAATAATAGGAGGCATAGCTGCAGCAGGAAGTGTTGCAGGTGGGACAGCTGGTATTGTCCAAGCAGTAAATAAAAATAAATCAGAGAAGGCAGCATTAGAAGAACAAAAACGTCATAACAGAGAGTTAGAGAAAGTTGCTAGGGGTGAAGGAGTAGTAGATAATTTTATTAGTAAATTAAAATTAGTTGATGAAGGAAAACGAGTTCTTAAAAATATTCTCCACAATGTTGATGATTTAATTGAAATTAAAGAAACCAAAGATGGTTCTGGAATATATCTAAGTCCTAGTATGATTCGGTAATAACCTCAGGACCTTTGGTCCATAAGGTAAAACATTTATTTTATCTTTTAAAATGAATTCCACAAATTCCGAAAAATTAATTAAATTAAAAATTTCTAATTTAGATTTATTGAATTATCTATTAAACAAAAATAAAAACTCACATTGTCAGGATATTGGAGGTGACAAGAACAAAGTTCCATACCACTTCGGTGGTGATATACAAAAAACATTAGAAAACTTTCCTGGATTTATTTGGAGTAAATATTCGAAAGAAAAACATCTTCCTGGTCATTCATATACTGGTCCAGGAACTCGATTAGATATAAGACTAGATGAGAATAATAATCCGAAACCAGGTGAAGAACCAATAAATAGAGTAGATGCCGCAGCTTACAGGCATGATTTAGCTTATCGAAATCATGATCTAAGTTCTCGACATGCAGCTGATAAGAAGATGATTCAAGAATTAGATAGTATTCAAAATCCTACATTTAGAGAAAAAATTGAAAGAATGTTTGTTAAAAAAGCTTTACAAGCTAAAATATTATTCGGTCAGGGTTTAAATGAAAATCATAATTTAGACGTTTATGCGTCTGAAATCCACAAGGAATATAGAAGACCTAAATATTTATTGAAAGTAAAAGTATTTAATAAAGATGATATTTGGAGTGCTGATCTTATTCATATGCCGAATGAAAGGGACTACAAATACGCATTGACCGTTATAGATTTATATACACGATACGCTTGGGTAAAGCCTTTAAAAAATAAAAGTGGTCTATCAGTTAAATATGGGTTTGAAGGAATCTTTAAAGAAAGTAATAGAAAGCCAAGGAAATTGTTTGTTGATAAAGGATCGGAATTTTATAACCGAAACGTTCAGCCACTATTTGAAATTGTTTATTCAACTGAAAATGCAGGAAAAGCTGTAGTGATAGAAAGATTCAATCGGACGTTAAAAAATATAATTTTCAAAAAATTTACTCAGCAAGGAAATCAGAAATGGTTGAAGATATTACCAGGAGTTGTAGAAGAGTACAATAATAAAGTTCATTCTGGTATTGAAGAAACTCCAAAGAATGCTTCTAACGACCCTGATTTGATACGAAAGAAAATATTCGAGAATAATTATTCGAATGAGAGTAATCCGAATTTGCAAAAACTTAAGCCGAAATTTAAAATTGGAGATAGAGTTAGAATATTTAAATATAAGAACAAATTTGAAAAGGGCTTCGTCGGATACTGGACGAAAGAGATATTTGAAATTTGTAAAATAAATCAAACTTATCCGTTTACTTATGAAATTAAAGATTTAGATAATGAGGATATCAGAGGCCGTTTTTATCAAAATGAATTACAGAAAACAGAGCTTTAACCTCTAGGTGGCGCTTTAGCTAGCTTCGCTTGAGTTATAGATTGTTTAACTCTAACATAATATCTAGAAATGGTACTCCTTCCTGTAATTTAAATAAAACATAAAGACATAATTGTCCACAATAAGTTGTTCCCGGTTTTTGAATTTGAAATGTATTATAAGTTCCATTTTCAAGTAATTTTTTAACTTCGTTTGTAGGTGGAAGCCCGTATGAGTCAAAATAATAATTATCTCCGTTTTTACTAAAGATACCTGCTGACCAATGTACGCCGTTTTGGTCTGACGTATGGAGATTCGTTATGAAATTTACAGTTATTGATGGAACTTTGTTCCGGGAACTGAAGGTTCCTGTTGGTCTATTTTTTAGGAATTGTAATTCGTTTCTCATTAGAACATGAAAATTCTTTATTCCTAATTCATTTGCGATTTTCTTTAGGTCGAAATTTGTCGTAGTTTGTGTTCCATATAATTTCAAAAACTCATTTATGTTGCTCATTTTATAATAAAAAAATTTCTTAAGGGACCCCTAGAAGTCAGAAGGAGGGGGGGGTATTGATTTAAAACTGTTCTCTAATGATGTCTTTCCTTACTACTTAGTCAGAAGGGGTATTGATTTAAAACATTTTTATAATGATGACTTTCCTTACTACTGGGGGGGGTATTGATTTAAAACTGGTCTCTAATGATGTCTTTCTTTACTACTTAGTCAGAAGGGAGGGGTATTGATTTAAAACTGTTCCACAATGATGACTTTCCTTGCTACTTAGTCAGAAGGGAGGGGGTATTGATTTAAAACTGTTCTCTAATGATGTCTTTCCTTACTACTTAGACAGAAGGGAGGGGGTATTGATTTAAAACTGTTCCACAATGATGTCTTTCCTTGCTACTTATTCGATTTTGAAATGATTTAATTTAATCTAAATTAAAACGTTACATTGTTCCATTTTATTCTTATGAACTCTTGTTAAGAGAATATTGATTGTTTTATCTGTATTAAGACATTAGCAACATCTGTTACCAAATTTCTCAACATGAACAGCTGCTACCAGTTTAAGCTATTCAGTATGAGAGAATTCTTTGTGACCCGCATAACTCATGACTTTTCACTTGAACAGCTGCTGCCATTATTCCACGTATTACTGCGTGTATTCATTCTGCGAGCGTTCTACGAGACTGTGACTGCTTACGAATCATCTGTGACCTTTATCTATTTTGGTCAATTTCATCAGCGACTTTCAACAATTTTATTTTTTATCATAATTAATTCACTACGTTTTAACGAAAATGGCACGTTCAAGCATCGCCTTTGCCGATTTGAAAAGAAAAATTTCAGACACTATTGTGAACGAAGATCAACGGAAGAAGTGTATTGAGATGCTAACAGAATTTCAGGAGAAATATCTTAAACCAAGGGAGGAAGAAGACATCCACGCATCAAAAACATTCAGAGAATTTTTAGTGATAAATCGATTTGAAGACACATTGCAAGATAACGCCATCAATATCAGTTCAAACTATAATTTTGAAGAAGAAATTCAAAGAGACATCTTGGCATCAGAGCTAACTAATTATTTAGCACATTTAAGAAGAGAAGAAGACATTTCGGTGAACAATACTGTGAAGTTATCGTTGTTAAAAGGAAGAGCTTTGACTGTAATCCGGGGAAGTGGCCATGTTTGCAAACAATTAGGTTATTCGAGAGGCTATAGCATCTTTTTAAGAAAATTTTATAAACTATATTTACGATTTCCGTTTATTAAGACCTCGACGGAATCTATATCATTTTTCAAAAGGAACTTCGCTATTATTGACTCGTATCTTCGCCATGGAAGACAGCGCCCAACCCTTGATCAAATTTTAAACTCAATCAATTGAAACGGTAAGCTACTCCCAATAGATAATAGTACTATGAGCCTTACCTTATTTTACTCATACAGAAACAATTGTATCATGGCATAATACATTTTCTAGTCAACATATTTTATTCGTTGTAAACCATGCTACTTGTCCTCATTGGTTTTATAGTTCTATGAGCCTTAGCTTATTTTACTCATACAGAAACAATTGTATCATGGCATAATACATTTTAGTAACATATATTTTATTCATTGTAAACCATGCTACTTGTCCTCATTGGTTTTATAGTTCTATGAGCCTTAGCTTATTTTACTCATACAGAAACAATTGTATCATGGCATAATACATTTTAGTAACATATATTTTATTCATTGTAAACCATGCTACTTGTCCTCATTGGTTTTATAGTTCTATGAGCCTTAGCTTATTTTACTCATAAAGAAACAATTGTATCATGGCATAATACATTTTAGTAACATATATTTTATTCATTGTAAACCATGCTACTTGTCCTCATTGGTTTTATAGTTCTATGAGCCTTAGCTTATTTTACTCATACAGAAACAATTGTATCATGGCATAATACATTTTAGTAACATATATTTTATTCATTGTAAACCATGCTACTTGTACATAGTACTTGTCTGTGATGTGAATAAAATATTTCAAAGATGGAAATGTGTTTTCATTTTGTATCGAGTTAAAGCAGTAGCAACTACTGGAATTGTAAGAACGCCAGATGAAATGACAATTGTTAAAGCATTAGACCATCTCTTTCTTAACTTTTTATAATGCTCTAATCTTAATAATAATTGAGATTCCTTATCTTTCATATACCTAACTCTATCTTTGTGTTTTTCTTTGTTCATTTTTTCAATGTTAATCTTTTCAATGTCCATTAAAGTAGAACTACGTTCATATGATAACGAAGGATATATTCTTGCGGTTTCTTCCACTTTTGTTTCATCCACTTTTGTTTCTTCCATTTTTAAAGAAATATTTTTAACGGGCGAAGCCCTGAACCTTCGGTTCGCAAGTCACATGATATATTTTAAAAACCTGAAAAATGGATAAAATTCATGAATTTGAAATTCTCAACTTTTATGATTTTCGGTGTCCGGTTTTACATGACCTGGAACGGTCATGATTTAAGCAATGAAAAATGTCATAATCACAAATTTGAGATTCTCAACTTTTATGATTTTTTCGGTGTCCTGGAACGGTCATGATTTAAGCGAGGGTGAAAATCGAACCGAAGGTTCTAGGGCTTCGCCCGATTGTAATTCTCAAATTTTGAGATTTTGAAAAATTTGAAAAATTGGGTATTTTTAAAAACGCTTAAATTTTCGCCCTTCGCCCTTCAGCCACGTGAAATTTGAAGTCTACCTAAATTTTTGAAATTTTTTAAAATTTTGATTTTTTTGAAAAAACCCGCAAAAGTGTGACATCCGGCGCAAGCGAAGCGAAGCAAAGCGAAGCGAAGCGTCGCGCCGGATGTCACACTATAAACTACTTCCAACTTCCTCGGGAATCATCATACTTGATTGACCCTCATCACTCTTTGCACATGGGATCTTCGCTAAAGTGGGATTGTCTAGACCGATGATTCCCATAGCCAAGAAGTCATTATCAGAAAACTTGACCTCTTGACCGCCTCCAGTTAATTGGCGCCTACGCACTTTGTCTTTGATTCTTGACTGAATATTGTTCCATTTCTTAGGGAGGACTTCCATCGATCGATTCTCCTCGGTTTCAGATGCAGCGGAATATTTGCAAGTGATGTCTTGCCATGCTCTTTTTCTTTTCTCGCGAATCTGTACAGTATTCCCACGTAAGGTTGCATCCTGATAATCTCCAATGGATTCAAAAAAGTATGTTCACTCTCGCGATCCATAACTCACACTTTAGTCAACTAACGGCAAGTGTCCGAGGCTGCAGCTGTCGTTGCAGTTGTTTGCTATTCAGAGTCGAAAGACAGGAGAAAATAAAGAGCGGAAGAATCCATTTGGCTCTCGAGTAATCAATGACGCGGTTAGTCACGATAGCCAATAAAACTTCTGATCGGCAGGAACGACCTTGAAGTAAGATGAGAAAATCACTCATATGAGTGAACCCTTGATGGAAAATGCTTCCATTTCTATTAATAGTGGGAAGTACATACTATCTGCAACCTAGTAAGAATGATTGAGTTTCTACTACGTTTGGTGCATGTCATTTTCCAAAGCTAGTTTAAACTACCCTAGTCCGACTACCTCTAGTACATACTTCTTTCGTGCATACCACCCAATATCATCGACAGCAACTAACCATATACTTTCTGGTGTCTAGAAAGGGTAAGAATTTCCCGACATTATGAATTGTTTTTGTGACAAGACGTGTTTTTGTGGCTAAGAACAACCCCAGTAAACATGTGACGTCAGCGGGATGTCATGACGACGTCATTCCAGGATGGCCCACGTACGTCTTATTTGACAGTAAAAAAGACGTCACAGCGGAAGCATCACAGGACGTCAGTATGACATCCCACCGGGACATCCAACGTACGTCTTCAAAGTGCTCCTACGAGACGTCCTAATGAGTTACTTGACATCGTGACAGACATCCCATTACCGTACTTAAAACTAGTTTCAATCATTTACCCAATTATGAAGATAACGAAAACATTGGAATCATCTGTGGATAATTATATTTTCGCAAATTATAAGTATTTCTGTTTGCATACACGTTCCACTTGAGACAAAAGCAGACGCTGATAAATCACGGATCCTTCTTCGATATTCCATTGACCTTTTGTAAGCACGACTACCTGAAGTAAGAAACAGCAAAATTTTAATTAGATCACAAAAATTACATACACATACAACACATACATATATACAACGTTCAAAAGAGAAATCACTATATTAGAATATCAATATCTAATATGATGAAAATGCTAATCAGAGGTGTCGAAATGCATGCCTATCGAATTAGAGTCACCGTAGAGAAGATGCTTCGACATGTAGGCATATAGGGCCTACATTGAATATGAACAATATATAATTCTGTAGTTCGTAAAATATAAAATTTCTTTCATTGACATGAGGCACAACTAATCCAAAAAAAAGTTTCTTCAGGCTTGTTGCCTAAAATCTAAAGGATATCGAAGCTAAATTATAAATTGAAGACATAACTAGAAACTAAAATTAGACTAAAATTAAAAAAAAACCCTCATACATTTTAAAATTCACATTGTCATTATATTTTGAATGCATGCAATGCTCTGCATCTGGACAGGGACACAGCTTTCGATATATTTCACATTGTCATTATATTTTGAATGCATGCAATGCTCTGCATCTGGACAGGGACACAGCTTTCGATATATTTTTGATTTTTGACCATCTTCGGATATTTATCGCCTGTAAAATTAGATCATGAATTTAAACATGATTTTGCATTAATACTGTACAACCCAGTAAAATTTGACATTCATATGATGAGAGAATTCCTTGTTTAGATAGTATTTCCTTTGTATTTCAAGCAAATGCGGGACAAGCGACCATCATCTTCCGGCTATAATTTATTTACACTATAATACGCTATACGCTATTTTACGCTATAATTAATTGCACAATCATGATAAAATTAATCATCATAATTATCAATGAATAAAAAAAGCCACTAGATTATCAATGAATGAAAAAAGCCACTAGATTTATTTTGATAAAATTAAAAACTAATTCTTGCACAATGTCTTTCGCCCACTCTTATTCAAGTGCAAACGTGGACTGAATATAAAATACAAAATCTAAAATCATATACTTCTGCAGTAATACATCTATGAACAATCTTTTTGTTCATAGATTCATTGCTGTAGAAGTATGATTTCAGATTTTGTATTTTATATTCAATCCTGCATGTTTGCACTTGAATAAGACTGGAAGAAATGCATTGTGCAAGAATTAGTTTTTAATTTTATCAAAATGAATTTAGTGGCTTTATTTATAAACTAAGTAAAAGGGAATCATTTTTTAGACATCATAATTATCATCAAATAATAAACGTTTTGTTCTATTTACAACATAATGCGAAACATAACGTTTTATTATAATTAAATCGAATATAGGCCTATTTCATGTAGCCCATAATGTGTTGCTATAGCAACCTTACAAATATGCAAATTATAATATTGTCATGTTTATGTTTGCAACCATTTCATAAAAATCTAGGCTAGCAAAAAATACATTGCATCCGATACATCCATGAGCAAAAGCAAATTATTTATTCATTCATTTTCGCGATAATTGATAACATTCAACAAAATAAGCTTATTTGAATATTATTCAACAAAACTTATGTATGTGAATGCATTACGATATTGCAAACTGATATATGTGACGTACAATCGTCCAATTATTCAAATACTGTATAATCGTAGAATCATAATCATTATCTAGATTTGCTTAATAAGCTTAGATACCTGTACTATTCTTACATTATTACATTGTTACAGTACATTCAAATTATTCACTTACGTAAAAAAAATCAATGCACAATCACAACATTTTGATCGTCAAAATGGTTGCCTATGCATTGTCATTTATAATCCTATGGTACAAACTTCAGTATTTTGCAGAAAACTTTGAGTATTTTATTAATGATCACACAACAGTTCAATAACAGGAAGATGAAAATGTTCGAATAGCAGCGTTCCTTTTTAAGCATGGCAAAATGTATGTAAAGCCTCTAATTATGGTAAATTATCTTCGGCAGGAGGAATTAATCTGATTCCAATTCGAGAGCCAAGAAATTTGAAACAAATTAATTGATATCAGATGATGCCATGTTTTATGGACAAATTTAATTTTTCTTTTATTTTTGCGATTTCATGAATTAGCTTCAACATTTATAATAATTTCGTGAAAATAAGCTTATAACTAATCCAGTGCGTATATAGTTAATTCACTTAAACTTAATAAGAAATGAAAAGAGTAGACATCTCACCTGTAAACTCCGGCAATTGATGATATCAATCATTTTGTTGTACTGCATTAGACTATTTTCTTGTCAGAGATCACGAGATGACATTCGAAGCCCTGGTTTTCAGCGACTAATGTAGGAGATAAAGTCAAGTCACTAAATATGAGGTGAACCAAATCACAAGATGTTTTGTAAGATGGTAAAGGCAAAAGCTTAGTCGTCAACTGCTGGTCTGCAACTTGAAAATAGATATAAATGATCTATGAATTGATTGTGGAGGTCGAATATGGGTGGCGGATTTAAGTTCCTCCAAATGTCCAAAGGAAAGGTGCTCGAGGCGTCGTTTAAGAAAGTTTGGTCTAAGTCGTAGACTTATCACTAAAACCGTATCGCAGACATGAATCACGTTCGATGCGCAGTGCGAGTAACATGAATGAAATGAAGGACTGCTTGCACGTTTCCTCTCGCTGTCATGTGATTATCGATAGTGACGCGTTGATTGAAGGTCAACGCCCAGGCGGCAGTAGGGAAATAATCTGTGCGCAGTTCTCCTCTATTCAGAAATGAAATACGAGGGCTGCACTTAATGACGTGACCGCCAACGCTGGGATGCTTGTAAATCATCGAAAGACAGACTCATTCCATGCATCGAGTACGGGCACGAATGAATCCGAAAAAAAGATCCGTTGAATTATGATATTGAACTATTGCAATTGTATTCTATTCCAACTGCAATCGCAAAATTGGGATTCATCAAATGCCCTGCGATAAACATGAATCCTACTAATAAGAAATGCATGGGTAGAAATTTGTGATGAATTTTTGCATTATGTTATTTTCGAAGATACATCGATTTTAGATAAAAACAAAGCAGAAAACAGATTGATGGGAGAATAAGAAATAAAAGAAGAAAACGAGGAGCTGATAAGGAAACAGAAGAATAAAAGGAAGAGAAATGAGGAGACAGAGTAGAGGAGGAAGAATGAGAAATCAAGAGAAAGGAGAGGAGGAAAAAGAGAAGTGAGAAGAGATATGGAAGAAGAAGAGAAATGATGAATTGGAACAAGAGAAGAAAATGAAGAGGTGGGGAGAAATAGAAGAGGAGGAAGAAAAGAATTGAGTTGAGAGATGAATAGAAATAGGGAGAAAGAGAAGTGGAAAGAAGAAGAGAAATTAGTCTATGACAGAGAATCATTATCAGAGGAAAAGTATCAAGAAAAGCGAGGAGAGAGATAAAGTGAGTGAGAGAGCGAGAGTTCGAGAATGGAAATTAAAAAAGATAGTCCCAAAACTTAGTGCAGTTAAGTGGAAATCATTTATCATAGCGTAAACGTCATAATTTTGTAACTTACCGTGGTTGTGGCTCATTGATCATGTTTGTGGTCACACTTTGGATGTCACAGTGACGTCATACACAAGCGGTCATTCTGACGTCTTTGATGGGAGGTCACTGTGACATCCCGTTCTGGTCATAGACGTCTCAGACGCATGATGACATCAATGGGACGTCACAATGACGTCACAATGTTTACTGGGATAACAAATAATTTTCTGAAGGAAATGAAAGAAATGATCTCAAGTTTAACTATGACTGAAAGAATTAGTGAATCCTATGCTCAAAAGACTCCCTGCCAAAGGGAAGCATAATGTAATTGCAGGATATGATTGTTGGCATTTGAAACGGGCACACTTCACCTCATTTCGGTAACTATGCTGTTGGAGTGTCAGCGATGAACTCGAATGGTCGTGTCATTCTGCAGTTGACATGTCTATACTTAATATGATTAGCTTCTAGATCGGTCAAACCTAAATCACCATTCTATTCAGCGCTTACTTCATAATGAGTTATTCTTGATATAAATCATCAATTATAAGAATGATATCAGGTAAGGAATAAAAGGTGGATTAAGCATCAACATATTGAGCTCTCGAGTATTCTTCAAAATAATTTCAAAAGACTTTGAAACTTGATACTTTACCACGATATAATTTGAGAAAATGATATTTAAAAAGCTCTAGATTTTGCGAAATTTTTAGTGCTTTTTTCATATTGTCATTTTTCAATTTGATCATGAGACATTTTACCACATTTACATATTTGTTCGACAATTGCTGTTTGAAGATGTTAATCCACAAAATTGTTATTCACTATTTGAAGAGTGCGGAAACTCGATTATCCCCAGGTTTTCGAATTCGTCTAAAATCTGCAAATATATATCAATCGTCACCAAGCTTCGGGTAGACGTAGGCCTACTTAAGCATATTTACTACCTACATCAAAACTTTATGCAGATCGGACAAGTACTTTTTGCATTATAGACGATAACGTGAAGCGCAGCGATGTCAACCGCTTCATTTGACTCCGTCTATTCGACGCATTATTGTTGCTCGTGTGTACATTGTTCCTTCTCGATCTCCCTCTTCTTCTCATCCACTACTGCCATTTAAAATCTTCACGTGACCACTGCCTTGTCGCAACCTTTTTTAGTTGAAAAAATGTTAGTGTAAAGGATCTGGCCTGGTCATCATCGCTTCACGAGTTGTCGGGGAATGACTTTATTGACCTCATCGTGCGCTTAATATCTGGCCTGCAGAGACAGCATACAGTTCAAACATAATGCTGCTATTTCTTAATAGGGATAAGACTTAGCAAATCTAAATGAATGTCAGTAAACAGATGAATAAGTCACACGATCACTTAACTAATAGCACTTCAAGTTTTCGAGCTTTTGATTAAATTTAACAGGTTATCAGCAACTTTCAAAACATAGGAAGCTGACATACATGTAATTTTCCTAAATTTTTGAATCCTACATTTTCACTTATCGTATTATTTTTATTACATAAAATGATTGAGATTGATTATATTTTCTCACCTTGGTCTGGAATCTTGTCATGTAAAAGAGCATTCGATCTTGATAACCGTCCCCTTTCCGCGCACGTGATAAAGAAGGTTCGATTCCGCATCTTGTTTGACAGGATTTATAGGATATGATCTCTTCCTCACTTGTTCGACGGAAATGCAATCCTTCACGACGCTACAAAGTCAGGTGAAACTTGAAGACAGCAATGGTAAATAAAGTTCGCATTGGCTTTCCGTTGAAAAGTCATTGAGTAACTGCAAAGCGAATATTAACCGAAACAGTCCGTCAGAAAATGACTTTGTTTCACACTGTGCTAATACCGAATTCCGAGTTTCGACTCGACACCCAAGTGCTGTCAGCTTAAAGCGTGGCGCATTAATACGTTTGGCCAAGACTGCAATAAGAGCAGACGTCGTTGATCGATCCATGGTAGCATAGCAACTTTGCATGAATAGACTTCTCCGTCACGACTGCTGACTCACTCACCTCCTATCCTCCTATATTGTACGCATATGCCGGACTTCAGAAAACTCAGTCGATGGTTTAACAATAACATTGTTGGTGAAATTATGAAATACAATGAAACCCGGACTGAAGAGGGATGGATCTTGACTTCTTGTATTGATACCTAAATTGACAACTGCCATGATAGTCGATTGTCAATCAAGAAAGTACATAACTACATGTAATTTCTACAGTACGAGGAAAATCATAGGTACTACATGGACTATAAGCCTTCGATAAGCTGCTTTCACAAGTGTAATATCATTCCGAATACTAAGCTCTACGCATGATCATTTTAATGTTTATACCAGAGCTTTAAATAGTTCTAAAATTATTTTGATGAAACACATGCATCAACTGGCCATTTAAACATCACTTTCCCTACGCTATCACGTGTGTCCATACTTGGTGCAGGCCTTTTACAGCAACACAACTGTAATTGTCTATCAACTATTCTCGCGTTTAATATGCATTGATCTGGTGTATAGTAAAATACACCCAAGTTCCGTGTGACGAAAATATTTAGTTGACTGGGATAAGTAATGAAGCATTTAACATTTTTATGACAATGGCCCAGATTGGCTTTGTATATTTACTAATCTGCCTCATTCCAAACGAATCAAGCAAAGCAGCAAGAGCTTATTAGCCATTCAAAATTATTATGCCGCTTTATTCTGATCATTTAACGCCGTGAGAAGCCCTTCAAGCTGATGACGCTTGATAAAAACAGAAAAAAATATTGCTTGCTTAGCCAATTTAGTAGGTGCTTGATATGTGCCTAGTAGGCATATGGTAATCATGCCCTAGCAAACTTTGCCTAACCAATTTAGTAGGCGCTTGATATGGACCTACTAGGCATGTGGTAATCATGCTTTGCTTAATCAATTTAGTAGGTGCTTGATATGTGCCTAGTAGGCATATCGTGGTTTTGCGTGTTAATATGTCGCCTACTAAGTTTACCGCGCGCGTACCATGACGCTTAGCAAGCAAAACATAATTTTTTTTACTCGGGTGGAGAATATGTAAATTGTTCGTGCAGAGCACGGCATGGTGACTTCCGACAATGTAATGAATTTCACCTTGGTCGCGAAAGGGTTATACTTCTGCGCTAGCCTTACCATTCAATTTGATGAAGCTGACTTTTCTAATGCCATTTCTGAACAATGACACGAGTAATAAGGAATTAATGAATGGCGCTAATTAATTTTCGATAAGTCACCAAGAGCACGAACGCCGCTCAGTTCAACCTCACAATTTTCGCGGGCTAGCTAAATTGAACGGCGTTCAATCAAAGGGCCTATTCTGTCCATGCCGATACCGGGCCAATTGTTGAGTGAAAACCAAGCATAGTTTCATCCGTCTTGCCAAGTGGAAAATATAGGCATTGAATAATTGAGGGGATAGGTAAAATTATGACCACTTTTATAATCGAATGGTACTTGCTACACTTCAAATGGAATATAGTCTTTTTGATTAGAAATTACCCAACTTTCGGTCGACTTTATACCCTATAATGTGGCATTGTTTGTGAAAATTTGATAATTCACTGTTTTTTAATTTCATGCTGAGGGATTCACGTATCCAGATCAAGTTATAATTCAAAAGTCAAAAATAAATATTCCTCGCATATGCAATGTATAAAAAAAATTCAGTAAAAACTGGACGATGTGTTTTCATCATTCCAAAACCCTGTGGGAACGAATCTTGCGAAAAACTGGCGAATGTCAGCTGCAGAATATCATGCTAAAGTTCAGTCATATTTGCGGGATATTCGCTGGCGAAGTTCGCCAGCGACAATTCGCGCTCTATATGTCACCTTTTGCTTTTGACTTTCTCTCTTATTTTCTTTAGTAATCCGCCTCTACAGCCGAGGCTCTATTTTCTCCCTCACCTCCTCACCATCACCCACATATGGCTAATCTATCTAAGAAATAAGTGCAGACTATCATTCTTTGATAATGATAAGAATATAGAGAATCCTCATATATCAATTTTCATAAGATCTCTTGACATTCAATAATTTACAACAATGATAAATATTTGAATAATATAATAGTATTTACTGCGACATTTATGGAAGATAAATACTTTTTTTAGTTTAAGCCTTCGTGAATTAAAAAAAGATCCCTTTTTATCAGATCAGACTGAGTATACAATACATTTTCATGTGAAGGTAATATATGAACATTACTACTTACCACTAATTAGTTGCTACAATATCCACGATTTCGCCGGTTGGCGAAAAATCAGCTCGCATTAGTAACCAAATATCTACCAATCAATTATAGCAACTTTTTCGCCACCTGTCGTTTTTTTAACCCTCGGGAGGTTTAAAATTCGCTATTCCATTTCGTGAAAATCTGGGTCCACGTGGACCCAGAAGATTTATTTTCACAATCAAGCACAATTAGTACAGAAAGTACGAGTCACAGAGTTCGAATGTTCATCACAACAGTGATTCCCACAACGAGCACAGGTTTTTCTCGTTTTCCGATCTTTCTTCCACCCGCAGAGTTGACATCTGTCTTTTTTTCGTGTTGCTCTCTCAACATCCACCTTTGCTTCGATGATTGGCCGTGGCACGTCTTTTGACTCCAAAAATGGCTTGACCAGCTCCTCTCCTAAGCATCGCAGAAATTGTCTTCTTTTGTGAGGCTTGTCTCTTCCCCAATGGGGATCAATTTCGCAATTCAACACATATGCATTTATCCCACACAAATCCAAGAGGTTGCAAAACACGATTGTGTGCCATCTTCGGCTGATGTATTTCACCGTATATGTCGCCACCATTTGGTCAGCTTTATCTACACCTCCTTTGGTCGCATTGTAGTCTTTTATCATTTCTGGAACCTTTCGGTCAGTCTGTTGATCAACAACTGGCTCTTGATGGAAGGTGTTCAAAAGAACGACACAATCATTTTTCTTGCATTTGTAACTGAGGAGGCATGTTTGATCTTCGAGGTTGAATCGGAAATCTGAAGAGTAAACAGCACGGCCCTGTAGATTCTTCATCTGCGGAGGAACTTCTCGTCTGTTTTTCCTCAGAGTTCCTAACAAAGTCATGCCTTTTGAGCGGAGAGAGCGTGCGAGCTTCAAAGAAGTAAAGAAATTGTCAGTTGTTATGTGTCTTCCAGAATTTTCTAGAGAGCTGGTCAAATCCATGACAACACGTTCTCCAAGTCCGTGATGACTGGGATTGTCTTCTTTGCCTGTGTGCATTTGTAGATTGTAACAAAAATAATTGTTGGCATCGCACAACAGCCAGAACTTAAGTCCATACCTTGATGGTTTGCTTGGCATATATTGCTTATATGCACAGCGACCTCTGAAAGGATATAGTTCCTCATCAACGGTAAGAAATGCACCAGGCACATACGATTTTTGACAGTTGTTCGTGAAACCATCCAAAAGAAGACGAACCGCTGCTAATTTGTCTCGCAGTTGTCGAGCAGCCCTTGTTTCAGGATTGTCAAAACGAAGCATGATACGTAACTCTTTGAATCTTGAATGGCTCATTGTTATTTTGAAGATGGGCCTTCCGTGTTCTTTCGACCACAGCTCTTCAGTACTCTCCATGTGAGAACGATACACGCCGCGTAGATATAACAGGCCAATGAAGGCTAACATTTCTTCCATCGAAGCGTCCGTCCATGCTGCACCTTTGATAGATCTCCCTCGCCGATTTGTCTCTTTTAGTATTGTCTCCATCATATCGTGATCAAACAAAATTTCCCAGCTATTTATAATAGTATTTGGCGCGCGAATATGCCGCAGAGAGTAACTTGTAAGACCTGGTGCTGGTCTAAGCAGATTCTCTCTTCGCTCCCTGCCACGTCTCTGTTCTTGAGGTAGGAGAGAAGTCCATTGCTCTCCATCAGCGGATGAAATATTCACTTGATTGCCGATTGCTTGGTTAATGGATACGTCGTCATCAGAAGGTGAAATATTGTCACTTTCATCGATATCAGATGAACCAGATGCTTCACTGGAGACCTCCGTGTCATTCGCAGATGAAGAAGCTTCGGGAACGTCTTCCTGCGCGCCCCTCAATAATCTCAAAGCTTCAACTTTTGAGCTCCGTTGTGAGCGTTCCGCCATCTTCGCTCGTAGCATAAAACAGCAGTGCGGTGTAATGACAGAACGGCCTGCCTGCGCGGTCTCATAGCCAAGCGCAGGCAGGGAGCATTGTTCACGCGTCACATCAAAATCGATTTCATTAGTTCGTCACAGTTGCACCTGCGTGCGACAATAGCGACGATAGCAAAAGCTTTGAAGCAAAGCGAAGTTTCAGCTGCGTTATCCCGTGTGTCTTTGTGTGCAGGGAAGGAGTGTGCGTGTGTCTGTGTGCAGCCAATAAGCACTACCGCTATTCCGATGCTTCATTATCTACTGTTTCGCATTGTATCAGGCGAGTTGAGGCGGCCCAATCGGCCTGGGCAGATCGACAAACTAATCGATGGAATCGTTTGCAAGTGCGCCTGTGATTTCAACGTCTCCAAAATCTGACCAGTTGTCAGCCTTTGAAGTGCATGGCGTTAAGGCTAAAAATAGAAAAAATGCTACACATCGTGAGCGCGTGACGATAGCTGCCTTCACGAATATGACGGTCAGGATAAGGCTAAGATAAGTAATGGGCAAAAGACCGTTCCAGGACGCCATAAAATTCAAAAAAATAGTATCTTTAAAAACGACATAAATTCATGAATTTGAACCTTTTTTCAGGTTATGAAGACCTAAATTCATAAATTTGGGCGTTTTTAAAAATACCCAATTTTCAAATTTTTCAAAATCTCAAATTTGAGAATTACAATCGGGCGAAGCCCTGGAACCTTCGGTTCGATTTTCACCCCCAAAATCATGACCGTTCCAGGACACCGAAAATCATAAAAGTTAAGAATCTCAAATTTGTGATTATGATCATTTTCTTGCTCAAATCATGACCGTTCCAGGACACCGAAAAAATCATAAAAGTTAAGAATCTCAAATTTGAGAATTACAATTTTTACCCCCCCCTTAAATCATGACCGTTCCAGGACACCGAAAATCATAAAAGTTAAGAATCTCAAATTTGTAATTATGATCATTTTACTTTGAAAATCATGACCGTTCCAGGACACCGAAAAAATCATAAAGTTAGTATTTTTAAAAACGTCTTTTAAATCCGTTTTTTCAGGTTTTTTAAAATATATCATGTGACTAATGATATTTCTTTAACAGGTAGCGGTTAATGCAAAATGAAAACACATTCTTTTTTCTTTTTGAAATATTTTATTCACATATATGTGCAAGTAGTTTAGATTACAAAGTAAATATATGACAACTAGAAAAATGTTACATTCATAAACTGGGAATGGCATTCCCATTTTTCTATTGTTACATAAAATGATTGACAATACACACCACTACGTCAAATAATATGCTAGAAGTCACACACTATAAGAAAAAATAAAGAATGTTTCATTTATAAGCTGCGAATGCTCATTCCCATTCTCTTATTCCGTCTCACAAAATAAAATGTTAATGCATGCTACTCACATAATATAGCAAAGTCTTACAATATAAGAAAAAGCAACCACTGTTTCATTTATAAACTGCGAATGCTCATTCCCATTTTTCTATTCTGTTACATAAAATGATTGTCAATACATACTACTCATTTTGTGTTTGGCGCTCCTGTATATGTTGTGTCTCTAATTGCTGCGTTAGTCCAGTTGTCATATCAGATGTTTGATTGGATTCTTGGGAAGAAAATATC
Organism: Prostheceraeus crozeri; assembly: GCA_907163375.1. Taxonomy (NCBI): domain Eukaryota; kingdom Metazoa; phylum Platyhelminthes; order Polycladida; family Euryleptidae; genus Prostheceraeus; species Prostheceraeus crozeri. Next base: position 16,555 of record CAJQUW010008283.1, on the reverse strand, counting down.
CCTGAGCTAATTTGAAGCAACTGTTCCTCTTTTTCAAATTCAAAATAATCTTCAAAATACTTAAAGTTTTTGAAAACAAAGAATATACTTAAAGTACATGTTTGAAGCTTTGTGTTAGCTTGAGAAAGGCGATATAATTTTATCAAAAACGTTACATACCTTCTTGAGAATTTAATGTTATATTCACTCTCCAACTTTTGAGTAAAGGCTACCATTGACAAATGTTCCATTGATTTTAATTTAGATATCACAAATCCTTGGCAAATAGCAATTGATAAGGAAGAATTATTGTGTACTTTTTCTTGATAAATTAGAGAATGTAGAGTTGTAACACAGTTTTGGATAGTGCATGTCGCCTGTGCACTCACGTCGAGCTGTCGTTGGATTAGTTGTCCTGATGAAAATGAGTTTCTTATTTCAGAAAAAATCTCATTTTTCTTGTCTTCTTTTTCTGGTTTTATCTTCTTTTGAAAATAGAATTCATGATTTACAATAAGAGTTTTGAAAAAATCTATCTTCTCATCTTTGATGAGTGGAAGTACTTGATCACAAAATTTGAGGAATTCGCGATGAATAGAAGCACTCATTTTTGACACAGCTTCGATATTTTGGGTCTCGGATAAATTGTAAACAGTCAACAGTCTCGTAGAACGCTCACAGAATGAATGCACGCAGTAATTAGAGCACGCAGTAAGACTAAAATTGTAATACTTGGAATAATGGCAGCAGCTGTTTCTGAGAGAGAGAGAATCTTTATGACCTTTGCCCAACGAAGCGACTAAATCATACCCGCATTGGCGCTATTGTCTGCCACAAGCCGCCGCAGCTGTCACCACTTCAATGTTCAACGTCAAACCAAGTCAAGCGAAACAAAACGAAGATTATCGACTTCTTCTGCAGAAACTAATTAAAATGTGCATTAAGATGCATTTCTTCCCAAAAAGGATATTTTTCGTGGAATGAAGAGTAGTTTTTTATCCTCATAACATGTACGATTGCATCGGTATTGGGCAGTAGAGTTATACTGGAGTATACAAAAAATTCAATTGCTTATCTACGATTCATACTGGCAAACAATTCCTTTGTTCTCTCTCCCTCTTCGTCTCATCCTCTCCCAGAGCTTTTGGTCTGACTGTGTTCTTAGAAATATACGGCAAACAAACAACTGCGTATTTCTATTTAAATCAAAATTCAGAAGATTGTATTCAAAATATTTATTCAAAATATTTCTTTAAAAATGGAAGAAGCCGCAAGAATATATCCTTCAATATCATATGAACGTAGTTCTACTTTAATGGACATTGAAAAAATGAACAAAGAAAAACACAAAGATAGAGTTAGGTATATGAAAGATAAGGAATCTCAATTATTATTAAGATTAGAGCATTATAAAAAGTTAAGAAAGAGATGGTCTAAAGTTAAGAATGTAACACAAGGAATTGGCATATTCTTAACAATAAGTTTAGGTGCTTTAACAATTGTTATATCTTCTGGTGTTTTAGTAATTCCAGTAGTTGCTACTGCTTTAACAGGTACGGGTGTTTTTGCAACTTCACTTGTTACAATGTTAGATAAATCTTTAATAACTAAGAAACGAAAATCATTAAAAAACTAAGCATTTACATATTAAAGAAGTCTATGATAAACTACATTACTACTTTCAGAGAGTATGTGATGATAATGTTATTACGTTAGATGAGATTGAAAAATTTGATCAAATAGCTAATGAAGTAAATCAAATATCATTTCAATCACAGACAGAAAAAGTTGATGATAAAAATAAAAAGGATGGTAAAATTTCTAGTGATGCTAAAATTTCTAATGAAGAAAATGACAAATTTTTTTTAGAAGAGCTAAAAACTTTAAGCGAAAATTTAAGCAAAACTTTATTGAACAAAACTTTATTAAACAAAACTTAAAACGAGAAAACTTTAAACGAAAAGATGTCAAACAACAAAGCAATAAAAAAATAATTTGTTCAGTAAAATGTTTTTGTTGTATTCCAATGTTACCGAGAACAAAATTCAAATATTATATTTTAAAAATGGATAAAATTAGAGCTGATAATTTTAAAAGAATAAAACAATTAGAAGAGTTAATAAAACAAAGAAATATTATGAAAGAAAATCATCTTCAACATAGAATGATAAAAGCTGGTATTCAATCTGATATGTTTGAAAAAATGCAGCAAACCGAACAAGTAAAAACTGATTTTGAAAAAACTACGAAACCATTTAAAACTCTTGAAAAAGAACTTACAAATAATGATAAACAAATTGATATAACAGATCCAGAGCACAAAACTATATTAGATGACTATGGATTACTAGAATCAAACATTAATAAGAAATTACCAAAATCTATGCAATTTGAACATTCTATTTCATTTATAGATGGAAAAACAATACCTAGATTTTATCTCGGACAAAAAGAAATATTTCCACAACCTTTTCGAGGTTTAATTTTTTCACCAGATAAATCTCCTTTTAATTTAGATAGAAATTTTGTTAATCTTTTAAGAGGAGCAGATTTAAATAATTATGCTGTAGAAGATCTCATAAAATATAAAGCTATGTTAGACAGAGTTGGTGCAGTAAAATCTCTTAGACGTTATAAACAATTAGAAAATTTATTATCAACGGGAGTTAAAGTAGGGAAAGGTTTATCTGAAAAACAGAAAACTGAAACAACTGTATTCTTACCAGATGATCCACAAGAATTACTAAATAGATTAAATATTTTAATATCTGCAATAAAAGAAGGTCATAATTCTAGTTTCAATGAAATTCATGCTATATTGAAAAGACTGTTAGAAAAGAAGATTCTAAATGAAGAGGATTATAAAAGTATAACGAACCGAATGTTCTAGGGCTTCGCCCGAACCGGACATCTCTGATGTCCTCCAGGGCTTCGCCCGTAGCTGAAATATGTTGTTGTTTTACTTTTTTCATAAAAAAATATTTATCTAATTTTTTTAGTTTAAAAATGTGTTCGGCAGATTTAGACAAAATTAATAATCATTTAGAAAATTTGACAGAGATTTTGGGTTCATCAAAATTTAGTACGACGTTAAAAATTATAACAACTACTTCATCACACACTTGTAATTTAGAACCCATTCTACATTTGGAACAAAATAAAAATTATCAAATTGCATTGACTAGTTTCTCTACATTTAACACTATTCAAAACGTTATCAAAGATGTGAATGATCAATTTAGATATTCTACTGATAAAGGCAAAACATGGAAAATACTAACTTTTCTTCCTGGTTCTTACGAAGTTGAAACAATATCAAATGAAATTAAGAGACATTTAGGTATATCATTTAAAGATAAGAAACAATTACATTTTGCAGTTGAACCGGCAGTTAATAAATTTTCTCTTACTTTAGACGAAAATCATCAAGTTGATTTTAATCATGATAGATCATTGTCAAAGCTATTAGGATTTAATAAACAAACCTATAGTCAAGGTTATCATTTAGGTGAGAAGATTCCAAAAATAACTGAAATAAATTCAATTGTTGTACATTGTGACATTATTGAAGGAGGATATATAAATGGTAAATTATCAAATTTAATATTCAGTTTTCCAGCTTTTACTGTACCCATTGGTTATAGATTAAATGTAATTCCACAAACATTAATATATTTCCCTATTACAAGAAAAACTATTAACAACATTGGCATTAGAATCACTGATGAAAAAGGACAAGAAATAAATTTTGGAGGTGAAGAGATTATGATAGATCTTTTGGTTCGGGAGGTATAAACTCCTACGCGAAGCTAGAGAAGTTTAATTTTCTTCTTCTTTAGAAACAAAAAATAAAAAAAATAAAAATAAATTTTTTTATTAAAAAATGAGTGAAGTGCATCCATTAAATAAAAAAAAACTTAAATTTAATCATCATCCAAATTTATCTAATAAAGTTTTGTCAGTTATTTGCGGAAGATCAGGTTGTGGAAAAACGTATCTATTATTTAAAATTTTAACGACTCCAAATTTTTTGGATTATAACAATCTTATAATTTATACAACAACGGCAGAACAACCCGTCTATCAATTTTTAAAATATGGATTTGAAAATAATCTTAAAAAAACAGCAATTGCTTCATTATTCAAAGAATATGAAAAATCTGAAGATGAAGAAGAAATAAGTTCGTGGTGTGAAGAAGCAGCAAAAAATAATCAGTTAGTAGAATCTAATAAAAATAACCATATAAAGATACAACTAATAGATGATGGTGGTAATATGCAAGATCCTAGTAAACTAGATAAAACAATGAAACATTGTGTAATTTTTGATGATTGTGTTAATGATAGAAATCAGTCAGTTCAGAGAAATTATTTCACAAGAGGTAGACATAATAACTGTAGTGTATTTTATTTAACACAAAGTATGTATTCATTAGACGGAAGTGTTATTAGAAAGAATGCAAATATATTTATACTATTTGAAATAAATGCAAGAAACTTAAGTGATTTGTTAAGAGATTTATGTGTAAGAAATAAAGATGAATTTAAACAATCGTGTAACAATGCTTGGTCAAAAGATTATGGCTTCATTACAATTAATATTGATAAAAAAATTCATGAAAGAGTTATAGAAAATATTTTCGCGGAGTGATAAAAAATATACAAATATAGTGTTTTAATATTTTATTATTTTTTATTTTATGTATATATCAAATTTGTCTATCTTAGAAATTAGAAAATTAAAAAGGTTCAGTAGTTATTCCATCAGGTAAAATTTTTCTTTTATCATCAAATGGATCTAATGCTAATTTATGTTCTTCTTTTAAATACATGTTATGTTTTTTTGAATTAAGTCTATAATTACATGCTGTTTTTATTTCATTATTAAATAATGCATTTTTATAATCTTGAAATGTTATTTGATTAGCCACTGATGCCTTTGAAATTCCTTTTAATGTTTTATGTGTTTTAATATTATTAGTTGTATCATAACAGTAACATTTAGATTTTTAAAATATAGCTTCTGTTATGAAATCTTCATTTCCTTCTAATTCATCTTTTACTTTACATAAATCAGAAGGATGAATGATATCTTTTATTTTATCTATTTCTTCATCAAGTGTAGAATTATACGGTATTGTTAATTCTAAGAAAACAGAATCGGTATCTGTAAAGTGTAATTTATAGTTTTTGCCATAAGCAGGTGCTAAATAATCATATATAAATCCATACATAAATAGTTTAGCTAATTCTAATATAGTGAATCCAATGAAATTAAACTTATCATGTTTTACGCTAATTCGACGTAAGTGTACAGCACATAGTTCATCACTAAATCTAGTAGTTCTTTTATATGTAGGTTTCCTTGTTAAATTTTGAAACCTATCTTTATCATAAACTATTTCAATATTTTGTCTATTACGCACATTTTCTAAAGTCTTACCGTAAAATGCATTATTCATTAATTTGAAGAACACGTTTCCAAAATCATCTTTATTTCTTTTAGCTATTTTACGTTTTTCAATATTGAACTCTATATAATTTTTAAACCACCTAGATTTTTGATAAAATAGTTTTCGATGTATTTTGGTGAGAATCATTCCATGTTCTAAATACCAATCTAGCATTCTTCCTTCAACAACATACTTTCCTTTATTACTTTGTGTTAACATAAGTTTTTTTGTTGGTCTGTATTTCTTAGGAATTAAAGATTTTTGATAATCTGAAAAATCTTCTATATTGGGAATTTTGTTTTCGGGACAGAAAGGAAAATATTTTGTTTTATCTTTTATTTCATCAGGATATACTAAATCAACTTCATATATATAACCATGATTATAATCTCCATCATAGGTTTTTTGATAATCAAGAATATTACACCATGACATTTCACCTGTTGGTAATTCTTGTATCATGCAAGAAGAATATAAGCTATTAAAATCATAATATAACAAATAGTTTTCTCTCATGATTTCATCAACTGCTGCTTGACTATCTTCATTTGGTATAAGTCCTTCTATATTTTGATTAAACAATTTTATAAACTGATCGCTTTCTTCTGGAGATAAAGGTTTCATTATTCCATAATCATCAGGATTTACTTTTTTATTGTAACACTGTATATAACGATTACCTAAAACTGATGAAACTCCACCTCTAATTCCAGATTCAAAAAATAATAATTTATCATATGTATTTTCTTTATAATGTTTAAGTTTAACATTTGTATGTTTTAATCCTGCTAACCATGTTAAACCTGGTGTAGAATAACAATAACATGGATCTATTCCGTAATATTCTAAACACATGTCACGAAAGTTTTCGAAAAGATCAGCTAGTATTAATACATCTATCTGAAGATATTTCATTGTATAATCATACATTGTTTTACAATTTAACTCTCTCCAATTCTTTTCAGCTTCTGCATAGTCTTCGTCAGATAATTTTGATTGTTTTAATGTTGATTTAAATTTATTTATTGGAGGAAGTTGTTCTTCTTCCATAATTTCATTCACAGAATTAAAATCTCCAGTTATGTACTCATACGGAAATATTCCTTTTAAAGGTTTTAAATTATATTTATTTAATATTTTACATTGTTCAGATTTCAAAGTTTTTCCCATAACATCTAATGAATAAGGAGTAAAAAATCTAAATGCATCTAAAATTCTAATACAACCTAATTGCATTGAAAAATATTCTTCTTCTGTTTTACATAGTACATTTATTTGTTGTTGTTGTAATTTTTCAGATGAAAATAAATCTTTCATTACTAGATGGAAATCATATTTAGAACCATTATAGAAATATAGAGGAACAAAGTTATATTTAAATTTATTAGCATTAAGATTACAAGAATTATGTGCTGCACCTCTATATAATCCATTTAGATGATCATGATCTTTTACCTTGACGGCAGAGCCGTCGCTTCGCCTATCAAGATATCTACCTTTGCCATTTTTATAATTTTTTGTAAATTCTCTTCCACAGTAATAACATTTTGTTTCATTAATAAAATTTAATTTTTCTGTTAATGGCATCATCGGTATATTTGTTTCAAGCAATTGTGAAAAACGTCCTTGTAATTCTTCTACTTTCTTTGTAAACATTTCTGAACTATCTTCACCATAGTATTGATAATATTCTGATTTAAATAATTCAGGATAATTTGAATGAATGTACATTCCCCAACATAATGGTTTTTGTTCAAATAAATATTTTTCTTTACTTTGTTCAGATACACTTTTTTCATAATTAAAAACGGAAGGTTCTAATTGGCCCGTACCATTTTCAGAATTATCATTTTTAGAATCGGGTGAAGCCCTGGAACTTTCCGTTTGATTTTGTGTCATATTAACATTATATGCTTCAAAATCACAATAAATAGTAAAGGGTACTTTATTTTTAAAATACCATTTATTATATTCTAAATAATCATCTTTAGGAAAAGTATTTTGAACTGCTTCGTTTTGTTGACAATTCTCCAAATGTCTATTCATTTCTTCTAAAGTTCTAAAACTTGTCATACATTGAAGACAAGGAAAATTTTTATTATCTGAAGTTTTTGTAAATATAGAAACATCTTTACACAATATAAAATGACCCTGATAATATAATATATTCGCTTGTGCTGGTTGTTTTGACTGTTCTAGTTTTTCAAATTCATCTTCATATATTTCATGTGTTTCATTAATTTCTTTTGTAATATTAAATGTATTTTGATAATAATTTTGATTTAATATTTGTAGCTGATAAATATATTCTTTATCATATTGTTCTTTATATTGTTGTAGACATTTTTTTAAACATTCATTTAATTCTTTATTTTCTTCATTATTTAATTCTTTATTATTTAATTTTTTATTATTTTCTTCATTTAATTTTTGAATTGTTTCTATCTTATTTTGATATTTATGGTGATATTCTTGTAGTAACATTTGTGTTTGTTGTTGATAATCTATTTTACATTTTTGTAAACTTTCATTTAAATTTTCTAATTTTTGTTGATATTCTGAAGATAAAGATGAATATTTGTAATTATAATCATCAGTACGTCCTTTATAATTATTATGATTAATCATTATTGGTGATAGTGTTTTAACAAGTTCAAATTTTTCAGTACATATTATATTTCCTTGGTAAAAAATATTATGATGCATGTAATTTCCACTATCATTATATACTATTTCTGATTGGCATAAATTTTTATTATTCAAATAAAATTTTTTTGAATCTGAGTAAAGTGGAGTAATTTTACCAATAGAAACATAATTCACATTTAATTCAAAACATTTACTTCTATTAAATTTTTATTCTTTTTATGAAACTTTTTTAACCTATTATAATCATATGGAAATTCATCTAAGCCATCAGAAAGATCAAATTCATTTATGTATTCTTCTTTATTATAATGACTTAGTCTTTCTTTATGATATTCTGCAGGATGTAAATGTGCTATAATACTCCACAGAAAACAATAATCATCTTCATTTTTTATGTTGATTATTTGTGGTGAACTGAAAGGTAAAGGAACATAACTACCACCAGTATTATTTTTATATTTATCAATTACTATTTTCTTGGATAGTATTTTAACAAATCTCCAACCAGATTCACGTAACTGGGCTTCAATTATACAATTTTCTAATTTAAGTATCATCGATTCAAATATGGGTTGTATATCATTTACATTATGAATTTCTTGTGAATTTGTAAAATGTCCTTGTATTATTTCTTCAGGAATTCCATCAGGTCCATTTTTTGTATAAAGTACTTCTACATTCATATAACATTTGAAAGATTTCTTAAATATATTATAAAAGTTTGTTAATACATTATAAAAAGTTTTATCGGTTTCATTATGTTCAACGGGCGAAGCCCTGGAACCTTCGGTGCGAAAAGTCTGATTAAATAAATATTTTATATTTGCTAAGGCTTCATCGGTTCGTTCAGCTTCAAATTCATCAGTATCGCTAAATAAATATCTTCCATCTGGTACGGGCGAAGCCCTAGAAGACATCTCCGATGTCCCATGTATGGTCTCATCTTCACTATTAAAAACTTTTTTATATTCCGAATGTGAATAATCATCAAACATTTTTTTAACTTTTATATCAGTAGGCAATGTTTCTAGATAGTTTTTATAACTATTTAATTTTAATATATTTCCTTCATCAACTCGTTCTACATTTTGTAAATGCAATTTACTATTTAAATGAGATTGATAACTTCTTTTTGTTTGCAACTTTTTTTTACATAGGACACAATAAAACTTGGTATTTTCCATTTTTTTATTTTTTTAGAGAAAATTTAAGAAAAAAATTGTGTTTTAATTTTAGATATAAACATTCTAATATCTAGGACTTGAGTGTTATTTTATATTATTATATATTTCACGTTCTTTAGTTATTTTTGCTTTATCATATTAAGTTTAATCATATTAAGTTTTATCATATTAAGTTTCATCATATAATGTTTTATCAAAAGATAATTTAAATTTATTTTCACTAACTATTGATTCTTCATCATCATAAATTGATTCTTCATCATCATCATAAATTGTTTCTTCATCATCATAAATTACACTTTTTGGTATAGGATGCCCTTCCATGATAGGATACCATTCTCTTATTGGAATATCTAATTCTAAATTACATTTCTTATCTGATAATAATATAATAGAGAAAAATATTGGTCTTTGATCTCTTTTGGAAAATTTAATAACACCACTATAATCTGAATCACTTTTAGTTTTTATTAAAGATGATAAAATTTTAAATTGATTAGATGTAAATCCTAATTTAAATTTTGTAGACCCGACACATAGTTGTCTAACAGTATCTTCAACTATACCATCATTATTATTTTCAATTGTAAGAAAATGAAATTTAGATAAATTTTTATAATTACTAATATTTTTATAATCTTTTTTACCATTTACACCTTTTTCAGATGTTACAGAATCATCATTATTATCATAAGATTCTTTAAGATCGGGCAAAGCCCTAGAACCTTCGGTTCGTTTATTATGATTATGGTCATTGTTAATAGTATAAGGTGTAGTCCACATATAAATTTTCTCTTGTTGAGCTAAACCATTCATATAAGATTTTAACAAATTAATATTTAAATTAGAATACAAACCTATATACGTATCATCATCATATCGTTGTGGCATTTCTAATGTTTCTTGTTTATAAATTGTGTCTCTATAATAAACTTGACATAATAATTCTTCATTATGTTTTTTACTCTCTATATGAATGTTATATTGATTTTGATCGTCAACAAATAATCTAATTTTTTCTTTCGAAAAAGATTTTAATTTTTTAACTAATTCTTTAATATTGATATAATTAATAATTTTAGTTTCTATCCAATCAGTATTACTAATTGGTAACACTGCTCTAATAAATCCATAAACATTATTATGACCTATTATAACCATATTTTCTTTATTTAATTCCACATAAGCTACATCATTATATTTACTAACAATATCCATAAATTTAATAAATGGATCCCCCGGAAAAATACAATAATTAGTTTCTATAGAAGGTAAACCTTTAGTCTGTTCTCTAAATATTTCGGCTTGTAATTGAAATAAAATATTAACATCTATACATGGATTATTATTATTATTATCAAAACATTTATTTTCAAATCCCGTTGATCTCGTCGAATAAGAAGAACAGGATGATGCGGGCGAATATAATTTTTTTAAATTTGGATTTTCCATTTTTTTTATTTTTATTAGAAAAAATTTTATTTTTTTATTTTTATTAGAAAAAATTTTATTTTTTTATTTTTATTAGAAAAAATTTTACTTTTTTATTGTTTTAAAAATGATGTTACCAAATGTTGGTGGAGGTGCATATATCCCGAATAATCGTGAATTAGAAATAGAGATAGAAAATTATATCATGAAAACTGGAGACGTTTTATCTGGTCCATTGCATCTTTCTATTCTTCCGCAACAAAATACAGAGTTAACAAATAAACAATATGTTGATACACAAATCAATGATTTAAAAGAAAAATATATAAACGATGTTTTGGTTCCACTGATGAACGAATTAAAGTTGCTTAAACTTAATGACAAATCATTAAACGAAAAATTATTAAAACTTGATAAAAAGGATAGAGAGCTAGAAGCAGATATAGCAAAACTTTTTAAAAAGATTTCTGAACAATCAAAAATTTTAATATTACTTTCTATAAAGTTAAAATCTGCAGTCATTAAAAATAAACATCAGATAAAAATGTTAAAAGAACAATTAGAAGATGAAATAGAAAAACTTCCTGAAAGAATTAAAAAAAATTTAAAGGAGTTACAAACTACATTCCAAAAAAGTGTTGATGAATTAAGTTCTAAAATTACTCAACAAATGAAAAAGATGAATAGAATAATAAATGAAGTAAACTCACTTAATCAAAAAGTTGATAAAATGAAAAATCTGAAAATCAATTTAGAAAATGAATTAAAGAAAAATTTACAAGAAAACTCTAAAGAAAATAAAGAACAGTTAGATTCTGTTAAAAGACAATTAGATGTTCTTAAAATAAAGTTAAATGCACTTAAAACGGCGTTGAAGATGAATCAGGAGAAAATGCAAGTTAATAGAAAAGAAATTAAAGTACATCACACGCTGCTTGACGCAATAGATAAAGTGCAACAGGCAATTAATAAAGTTATCTCGAAGTTGTTGTCCATTCACAAACGTAAATCTTAGCGTAAATATTAAACGGACCAAAGGTCCTCAGGTTACTAACCAATCGGAGCGACCTCGAGGCTTTAGCCGAACGTAGATATTTTTCCCAAAAGTCAAATTTAATCCTAAAAAATGCCTATAATTTATAAACACAATCTTAAACATTTTGCATCAAATAATAAAATTGCTCATGAACCATCTCAGAAACCTGTGTACCATTATGATAGTGTAGAAACTGTCGGAACAGAAAAGTTCCTAGGCACCGCAGGTGCCGTCCAAAAAGAAGGGGCTGGCATCTTTTCTGGTATTGGAAGTATCGTTAACTTAATTAAAAATAATAAAGATTTGATTACATCTGCTGCAAAAGGAGCAGCTGCTATAGGTAGTACAGCTAGTGCAATATCAAATGCTGTCAAGTCTCAAAACGAATTAAAACAACTAGAAGCTATTCGTAAACTTAGTAATGATTCCGAAGAACTAAAAAATTTAAAAAAAATTTCAGAGGAAACAAAAAACAAAATTGCTAACATAGCTGTAGAGGGTGAAACCTTGAGGAGCGGAGCTCCGTCTGATAGTAAACATAATGAAAAAACAATTGAAGAAATAAGAGGTAATGGTCTAGCAAAATTCTAAAATTATATTTTAGTAAAATTTTTTAGTAATTTTTTCAGTAAAAATTTTTTCTGACTGTGAGAAAAACAAAAAGTCAAATTATTTTTTATAAAAATGTCTTCGCTTATCGAAAATAAATTTAGATTAGACGATCCTCCGTTCGTCAGTTACAATCAAAAAAAGAATGACTATATAAGAATTGCTATGAATCCCGGATCTTCCAGTAGAGTAAATACTGGAGGTGATTTAATTTTTGAAGTTGATAATCAGCAGAGTTATTTATATCTACCTGATTCATTTTTACACTGTGAATATTCTTTGTATAGTGATGCCAATTTTACAACACCATTACCAGATAGCGATAATATTGCACTAGAGAATAATTTCTTTCCAAGATTATTTACACAAATGCGTTTAGATGTTGCAACTCAAAATATAGAAACAATAAGTGATTCTCCAGGTGTAATTGATACAATGCTTAGATTTGTAACAATTGGTGAAAATAATAAAAAGTATGAAATCGAAGGTTGGTTTCCTGATACTAATGATGGTATAATTGTTGATGATTTAACTCACGCTGGAACAGATGCCGCAGGAATTGCGAAAGATGTAGAAAATATTGCAAAACATTTAAATAAAACAAATAATGATGCATATAAAGAAAGACGTGAATTTAACAAAAAAAGTAAACAGACAGTAAATTGGTCATTGTCTCCATTATTCGGATATTTAGATTATGATAAAATATCATATCAATTAAAATTTAAATTAATAATTCATCGTACAGCAAATAATGAATTAATCTTTTTTGGTAAGACTGGAAAAAAAGCATATTTAAAAATTGATAGACTTGAATGGTGGATTAAGCATATTACTCCTAGTTTAGAGATTGAAACAGCTATTGCAAAAAGATTAAATACTAACAAACCAATTCCAGTTAATTTTCTAAAGCGTACTGCTAGTTCAGTAACTTTTTCCGAACAAAGATTTAACTGGCATTTTACTAGAACTGCGAATACTCCAAGATATTTATTACTAACATTTCAAAGAAATAATTCTCCAAGTTTTGATAAGAACAATAATATTTTTCATATTAATACAATTCGAAGTTTACAAGTTTCATTAAATCAAACCCGTTATCCAATTGATCCATTAAGATTCGATGATACCAATAATCAATTTTTGGAAGGATATGATTCTTATCGAAATCTTTGTATAGAATTTGGAGTTGAACCACAATTAACTCCTGGAGATTGGAGACATTTATATCCTGTTTTCTGTTTCGATTTAAGTGCACAATCTGAAGATATTATCAAGAGTGGCTGTGATGTAACAATTAATATTGAAAAAAAAGATTCCACAACTTCATTGATGGCTTATGGTTTATTGCTAGAAGATGTAAAATATTCTATTGAAATTCTTAATGGAAAGATGGTAAGGATAAGTTAATTAAAATTTTTTCATAACTAGAATAGATTAAAAATTCTTATCTTAAAATTTTTAATAACTAGAATAGATTAAAATTTTTTGGTAACTTAAAATTTTTTGGTAACTTAAAATTTTTAATAACTAGAATAGATTAAAATTTTTTGGTAACTTAAAATTTTTTTATTAAAAATGTCGCAAGCGAAAGGTAATAATAATAAAACTGTTGAATTAAAATTACGTAATATTGTTGACAAAAATACCCCTAAAACTATTACGATTAATAAAAAAAAGTATTACATAAGTAAACCAATGATAGAGAATATTCAATTACAAGAAGAAAAGAATGGCGGGATTCTCCCATTAATTCCACTAATAATAGGTGGCATAGCTGCAGCAGGAAGTGTTGCAGGTGGGACAGCTGGTATTGTCCAAGCAGTAAATAAAAATAAATCAGAGAAGGCAGCATCAGAAGAACAAAAACGTCATAACAGAGAGTTAGAGAAAGTTGCTAGGGGTGACGGAATAGTAGATAATTTTATTAGTAAATTAAAATTAGTTGATGAAGGAAAACGAGTTCTTAAAAATATTCTCCACAATGTTGATGATTTAATTGAAATTAAAGAAACTAAAGATGGTTCTGGAATATATCTAAGTCCTAGTATGATAAGGTAATAACCTCAGAACCTTTGGTTCTTTTCGGTAAAACATTCATTTTATTTTATCTTTTAAATTTTTTTTATCTTTTAAAATGAATTCTAAAAATTCCGAAAATTTAATTAAATTAAAAATTTCTAATTTAGATTTATTGAATTATCTATTAAACAAAAATAAAAACTCAAATTGTAAAATTTATGAAGGTAACGACGACAAACAAAGTTTGGCTACTACCTACGGTGGTGACATACAAAAAACATTAGAAAACTTTCCTGATTTATTTGGAGTAAATATTCGAAAGAAAAACATCTTCCTGGTCATTCATATACCGGTCCAGGAACTCGATTAGATATAAGACTAGATGAGAATAATAATCCGAAACCAGGTGAAGAACCGATAAATAGAGTAGATGCCGCAGCTTACAGGCATGATTTAGCTTATCGAAATCATGATCTAAGTTCTCGACATGCAGCTGATAAGAAGATGATTCAAGAATTAGATAGTATTCAGAATCCTACATTTAGAGAAAAAATTGAAAGAATGTTTGTTAAGAAAGCTTTACAAGCTAAAATGTTATTCGGCCAGGGTTTAAATGAAACGACAGCTAAGCTGTCTGAGAGCAACGCTCGAACAAATAACTCTGAGAGCAACGCTCGAACTAATAACTCTGAGAGCAACGCTGGAACCTACGCGTCCGAAATTCACAAGGAATATAGAAAGCCGAAATATCTATTGAAAGTAAAAGTATTTAATAAAGATGATATTTGGAGTGCTGATCTTATTCATATGCCGAATGAAAAAGATTATAAATACGCATTGACCGTTATAGATTTATATACACGATACGCTTGGGTAAAGCCTTTAAAAAATAAAAGTGGTCTATCAGTTAAATATGCGTTTGAAGAAATCTTTAAAGAAAGTAATAGAAAGCCAAAAAAATTGTTTGTTGATAAAGGATCGGAATTTTATAACAGAAACGTTCAGCCACTATTTGAAACAGACGAAAGTCATCGCCAAGGCTCAGTTTATTCAACTGAAAATGCAGAAAAAGCTGTAGTGATAGAAAGATTCAATCGGACGTTAAAAAATAAATTATTCAAGAAATTTACTGAGCAAAGAAATCAGAAATGGTTGAAGATATTACCAGGAATTGTAGAAGAGTACAATAATAAAGTTCATTCTGGTATTGAAGAAACTCCAAAGAATGCTTCTGACGACCCTGATCTAGTACGAAAGAAAATATTCGAGAATAATAATTTGAATGAGAGTAATCCGAATTTGCAGAAACTTAAGCCGAAATTTAAAATTGGAGATAGAGTTAGAATATTTAAATATAAGAATAAATTTGAAAAAGGCTTTGTTGGCTATTGGACTAAAGAAATATTTGAAGTTTGCAAAATAAATCAAACTTATCCGATTACTTATGAAATTAAAGATTTAGATAATGAGGATATCAGAGGCCGTTTTTATCAAAATGAATTACAGAAAACAGAGCTTTAACCTTTAGGTGGCGCTTTAGCTAGCTTCGCTTGAGTTATAGATTGTTTAACTCTAACATAATATCTAGAAATGGTACTCCTTTTTGTAATTTGTACAAAACGTATAAACATAATTGTCCACAATAGGTAGTGCCTGGTGTTTGAATTTGAAACGTATTGTATGTTCCAGTTCCAAGTAATTCTGTTACTTCATTTGTAGGGGGCAAACCGTATGAATCGAACCAATAGTTCTCAGCCTGCGGGCGATCAAAATAATAGTTCTGCTGATGATTTTTAACGCCTGCTGACCAATGTACGCCTTTTTGGTCTGAAGTGTGAAGATTGGTTACGAAATTTTACAGTTATTGATGGAACTTTGTTCCGGGAACTGAAGGTTCCTGTTGGCTTATTTTTTAGGAATTGTAATTCGTTTCTCATTAGAACATGAAAATTCTTTATTCCTAATTCATTTGCGATTTTCTTTAGGTCGAAATTTGTCGTAGTTTGCGTTCCATATAATTTTAAAAACTCATTTATGTTGTTCATTTTATAATAAAAAAATTTCTTAAGGGACCCCTAGAAGTTAGAAGGGAGGGGGTAGTAGAACTACGTTCATATGATATTGAAGGATATATTCTTGCGGCTTCTTCCACTTTTGTTTCTTCCACTTTTAAAGATATATCATTAGTCACA
>CAJQUW010008282.1:0-55375 GCA_907163375.1 Prostheceraeus crozeri | reverse complement strand
AATAAAAAATAAAAAAATGTAAAAAAAAAAAATTGAAAAAAAATAAATATTGAAAAAAAAAAAAAAAAAAAAAAAAATAATGAAAAAAAATAAATAAACAGATGCTTATAAATAATAATAATATTATAAAAAAGCTATAAAAAATAATAAATTGCAATTAAAAAAAATAAAAAAAAAAAAATAAAAAATAAGTTGCATACCCTCCCAAATATCAACTCGGCAAAAAAAAAAAAATAAATAAACAAAAAAATAAAAAAATAAAACTCAAAAAAAATAAAAAATAATATCTAAATAAATAATAAAAACTCAATAAAATACATAAAAAATAAAAAATAATATAAAAAAAAAATATTATAAAATACTATTAAATAAAAAATTTTATATTATATTTTAAATAATAAAAATAAGGGGGGGGATGAGAAAAGCTATAAAAAATAGAAAATTAAAATCACTAATTTTTTAAAAAAATAAATAAACAATTAAAAAAAAAAAATAATTAAAAATAATAAATAAAATAAAAAATAAATAAAAAAAAAAAGCATACCTAATAATAATAAAAAAAAATACATATAAAAAAAATAAAATATTTAATAATAATAATATAAAAAAATTATAAAAAATAATAAAATAAAAAAAATTTAATAAAAAACATAAATCTGCATAAAAAAAATAAAAAATTAACAATAAAATAAAAAAAATAACAGAATAAATATAAACATATAAAAATAAATAAAAAAAATAAAAAAAGCATAAAAAAAATAAAATAAAAAAATAAATTAAAAATAAAATAAAAAAATATAAAAAAAAAAAAATAAAAAAAATAAATAAAAAAAATATAAATAAAAAACTTCTTAAAAAAAAATAAAAAAAATAAGAATAACAAAAAAAAAAAAATAAAAAAATAAAAAAATAAAAAATAAAAATAAAAAAAAAAATAAAAAAATTAAAAAAAAAAATTAATTTAAAAATAAATAAAAAAAAATAAATAAAAATAAAAAAAAATAAAAAAAAAAAATAAAAATAAATAAAAAAAAAAAAAAATAAAAAAAAAAAAAAAACTAAAATACTAAAAAAAAAAAAAAAAATAAAAAAAAAAATAATGCATAAAAAAAAAAAAATTGGCATAAATAAAAAATAAAAAAATAAAAAAAATAAAATAAAAAAAAAAAATAGAAACTAAAAAAAATAAAAAAAAAAAAAATAAAAATAAAAAAAAAATATAAAAAAAAAAAAAATAAAAAAATAAATAAAAAAAATATTATTAAATAAAAATAAATAAAAAAAAAAAAAAATCAAATAAAAAATAAATAAAAAAAAAAAAAAAAAAATAAAGAACTAAAAAAAAAAATGCATAAAAAAATAAGAAAAAAAAAAATAATAAAAAAAAAAAATAAAAATAAAAAAAAAAAAAATAAAAAAAATAAAATAAAATAAATAAAAAATATAAAAATAAAAAAAAAATAAAAAAAAAAAATAAAAAAAAATAAAAATTAAAAAAAAAAAAAAAATAAAAAAGAAAATAAATAAAATAAAAAAAAAAAAAAAAAAAAAAAAAAAAAAAAAAAAAAAAAAAAAAAAAAAAAAAAAAAATAACAAAAAAAAAAAAAAAATAAAAAAAAAAATAAAAATTAAAAAAAAAATAAAATTTATTTAATTAAAAATAAAAAAATAAAATAAAAAAAAAAAAAAAATAATTTTAAAATAAATAAAAAAAATGATTAAAGTAAAAATTCTTTGAAAAAAACAATAAATAAATAGTAAAAATAAAAACCACCCCCCAAATAAGTGAAAAAAATATAAATAATTCAATTCTTAATAATAAAATAAAAAATGATAAAAAATTAAAAAAAGAGAAAAAAAAATATATAAAAAATTTATAAAATAAAAAAAAAAAAAAAAATAAAAATAATAATTAATAAAAATTAAAAAAAAAATAAAAATGAAAATATAATGTAAAAAAAAAAAAAAATAAAACCAAAAATAAAAATAAAATTAAATTTTAAATATTAAAAAAAATAAATATAAGAAATTATATTAAAATAAATATTTATTTTTTTTTAAAAAAAATAAAAAAATAAAAATAAAAAAATTTAAAAAAAAAGAATAATTAAAAAAATTTTTTATAAAATCATTTTCGTCTCCGTGATAGAGACAAGCAGAACTGATGGTTCATTCTCGCATGTATGGCCAACTATCGGGAGACAAGTGCAATTGAGATTTTATGAGGTAACCTGTGGCAGATAGCTAAATGTCGCCCTGGCGGTCAGAGTACAACGTTGAGACGAAAGGCAACCACTTGGAAACATGACGCAGAGAGGTTTCACAAGGATTACCATTGCCCACGTCCCGTGCAGTACTCATCGCTACGGACTTCACCGCTGTCTCGAAAGAACGCCCACCAACAGGAAGTATGACACCGAAAATCTCCGTGACTTGCACCGTCAATGACTTGATAGCCAGACATGAAAACCGGTGGAGTCATTTACAAGAGGTTGGCAGACTTTGATCAGCTTGATAGCAAGCCGTGATTCACAAGCGTTTTGCAATGGAGATGTTTAGATGCCACCCATGACTAGATAGCCAACCTCCAAAAATAGTGAATTTAAATTTTTCAACTTTTTAGCACTACTTATGAAATTTTATAAGTTATTCTGTCACTATAGGTCTGATCAATAGCGATCAAACTTTTTTGAATCAAGTCAAACGGACTTGTAGAAGCAAAGTTATAAGCCTTTAAAGTTTTGGAGTCTTTTATGGCCTGGAGACGAAGGCCATCTCCTGGCGAACCTTTAAGTCTGACGCCTTAGCTGACTTCAGCAATGAAATTTTCTAAGTCGGTTTCTTTCAGAAACCCGGTTTTTCAGATTTTCAATGCCATCATCAGAGCTCCGGAGTTCACCTAACCCAACCCAGTCGGGTGGAGAACTGATTTCCACAAGTAGAGTTTCCACTTATATAGTTTGCGGCAATCAGCTGATGACGTAATATCCATCATCCAAATCTTTAAACGCGTCTATATCCGTTTCTAGTGCTCCGATTGACTTCAAATTTTGACAGTCACGTTTTCTCACTCTCACCTTTCATTTAAGACATCCATCGACTCTCTACGATGACCAGGAGCCGAAATGAAAAACTCTATCGTTTTTTCAAAAGTTCCACAATCTTGGAAAATGCACAAAAACTTGATTTCAACATGCTCTCATTTGGAAACGAAACCTTCCACGCATCTGAAAAGATAGGATCCTAGAGAACAGAGTGCGGTCTTGCCCCTAAAAGAAACCCGAGCTCTTCATTCACTTCCAATCCTCCGCTATTCATCGCCAAAGGCGGCCACAATTGAACATTTTCAGGGAAAAAATCCCGTGTAGAGACCCAGTGTGAAGAAAATTTTCAACTTTTTCTCTCCGATTCACTTGAAACTCACCCTCTAGATGCAGAATGGCACGCTGATTCCAAATCTGGTTTCTGTTTTCTCTGTTTTTCTCTGTTGGCTTCGTTCACCCGCTAGAGCCATTTTCATAAAAATTTGAACTCTGTCGTTTTTTCGCCAATGTCCAACATTTTCAATGGCGTCTCACATCTAAACGAAGGCAGATATGAACAAGCCGTTTCTTTCACTGCATTTGCCTCACTCTTAGCTTTCAAATGAGCTATTGACGACTTTCTACGATCTCTAGAACCAAAGTTGGAAGTCTCGTTCCAGAGGGAGGAGGGAGGTCAGCACTTTTTCTCTCCGATTGAGCTGGAAAGAAGTTCCTAGACTTAAAATTGGCCAAAACGTCCGAATTTGCCCTCCGTTTTCCCATCCGAGGCCTCCTTCATGGCGAAAAATGGACTTTCTCATCCCAAAACGACCAAAACCTGCCTTTTCCAAATCTGACGTTTTCCTGCCATTTTCCTCTCTAAACCCAGGAAAACAGGACCAAACTGAGCTTTCCACTGCATTTTTCTCACTCTTAGCTTTCAAATGAGCTATCACACGACTTTCTACGATCTCTAGAACCAAAGTTGGAAGTCTCGTTCCAGAGGAAGGAGGTCATCACTTTTTTTCTCCGATTGAGCTGGAAACATCCTTCCTAACCCAAATTTCACGTAGATTCCGAATCTGGCCTCCGTTTTTCCATCCGAGGCCTCCTTCATACCGAAAAACGACTTTTATCATCCCAAAACCATCAAAACCTACCTTTTCTCACTCTATCCTTCCCACATTCCACCCTACCCTCACAGTTCCTCCTTCCTTCCTTCCTTCCAGAGGGGGGGTAGAGACCCGTTTCCTCCTCTCGGACCCATTCCTCCCAACACATCCTTGGCCACCTGTCTTCCTTCTGGAGAGGGGGGGCTGAGTCAGCATGATGACTCATCGTTGCTCATTTTGGACTTGCGCCTGGGATAGGATTACTACTTACTTAGTGTGGCTTTCGTGATTAATTTGTTGAATCCCGGGATAAATCCTCGATAACCGGGATTTGGAAAATCGGGGTCGGGACTGCAATCCCTACCTCACACACGTGCAACAGTCATCAGGGGTGTCCCGCGCCCCATAAATAGAAAATGTCCTATCCAACGTCTAAATAATCACATTGCGCCGGTGTAGCGTGAACGCTATAGTGACTAACTTTCCAAATCATCGATATTTGAAGCTTTTTTTTAAACACTCTATTTAGTAGAATGATCAACTATGTATTAACTGTTAGTGTTTACGATGATGCACTGAAACATCAGTTTGCAGCTTTTTTAGTCACATTTTCATTTTAGACAAATTTTCACTAACACAAAGCAATTTTTAAAAAGCATCTCGTAGATGATAATAGACACATAATGTTGCAATGCATATGCCACGAAATGCCATGAAATAATTAAGAAAGTAAAACCGTACTGCAGCGTAGACGCTACAGTAGCAATAAATGGGTTATTAAGCGTGTGATTGACAGCAGGCAGTCGACTTCACAACAATAGTGCCTTAATACCTCACCGCCCTCACCAGGTGTGTGCGTGGATCTGATTGTGAGCTGATCTGCACATTTCGAATCCACGTTGACCTCACAGTAAACGCACGATTATTTTGAAATTAACTCGAAAATTATCATTTCATCAGACAAATCAGAAGTTCATGAAACTTTGCAGAAATTAATTAATAATATGATGTCATATTCATCATACTGCCGTGCCGTTATATAGCACGCTCATTATGCTACTTTAGCTTGTTGTAAATACTTCTCATTTGGGCTGTGAGCGGTGCACTGCTTGCACCGATTGGCTGAGTTGACTCAAATGGGAAGACATAAACTTCTGAGATAATGGAGTTCCTTCTGTTATGTCCGGTTCACATAACCGCTATTAGCGAGCGAACAGCGCTACTAGCATTAACGCAAACAACAATATGCGGCCGCACTTACTTTCAGCGATCGATCATCGCTATTATCGATTTCAACCACTTTTATAGCATTCACGTAAAAGCAAAGAGCTAGTTGCGATGATGTATGCTGCAAAGAAGCTATGAATTGCTGTGGCGGTTGCTCTTCTCGTACGCAAGCGGAAGAAAAGAAGACGATGGTGGATTAGACCAGCTCTTCAACGCCGCAACGATTTTGGAGAATACGTTGGCCTTCTTCCTCATTTGCGTGATAGAGATACAGAAATATATTTCAAGTATATGCGCATGACTCCGGCACAGTTTGATGATCTTCATTCAAAAGTACGACATCGACTTTCGACGATATCATCAAGAAGACCATCTGTTCCAACTGATGAAAAATTAATGATAACATTGTGCTACCTTGCGTCTGGTTGTCAGCAAGTGGATTTATCGCTACGTTTTGGAAGAGGAAGGTCTACGATATCTGGAATAGTTTATGCCACTGCCACTGCTATTTATGAAGAGCTGATGCCAACTTATTTAAAGTTTCCTGACACGCAAGACGAATGGTTAACCATAAGCAAAGGATTTTGGGAGAAATGGCAGTTTCCCAATTGCATTGGAGCGATCGACGGAAAGCATTTCTCTATCCAATGCCCCAAGAGAAGTGGTTCTTTATTCTACAATTACAAGCATCGCTTCAGCACATTGGTAATGGCAATATGTGATAGTGAATACAAGTTCACATACTTGGAAGTTGGAAGTTACGGCAGAGAAGACGATGCCTGAGTTTTTTCTCGTTCTCGATTGTTTGACGGTTTGGAACATCAACGATTCAATATACCTGAAAGCAAGTTTGTAAATGGTACGGACGTTCACGCACCTTTCGTGTTTTTGGGAGATGAAGCATTTCGAATGAAATCATATTTGATGCGCCCTTTTCCTGGAAGAGGTGGAAGTGTTCCGTTGGATTATGTCACGCGAGTGTACAATTATAGACTTTCACGTGCTAGGAGGACTATTGAGAATGCCTTCGGTATCCTATCGGCAAGATGGCGTCTTTTTCTAAGACCAGTCATTGCCGAGACTAACCACGTGGAAACTTTTATTCGTGCTGCATTCGTTCTGCATAATTACTTGCGCACGGCAGATCTAACTGTTGAAGAAGATATTGCAAAGCGCTACGCTCCTTCTTCGATGTTTGATCAAGAGGAGACGAATGGAAATGTGCGTGAGGGTCACTGGAGACGCGAATTGACTGAATCTTCAGGAATCGTCCGAGCAAGGCGGCTTGGTGGCAACAGAAGCAGTGGGGAAGTGCGGCAACAACAAATGGCACTTGCAAACTTCTTTGTCAGTCCACAAGGTGCAGTATCTTGGCAATCAAGTATTGTGTCTGGTGATTAATGTGTTTCTTATGATTTCGTGTGTGCGTGGCGAAAGAGACTGATCACGTTGTATTAAACTTTCGAAATTTAATGAGACTACATCTGAATATAATTAGTCTTACTAGTAATGCCTTCTTTGGTTTTGGGGATACTTTTCATTCATAAAATGATACTGTCTCATCAAACCATTAAAGAGGAAGAGTAGTTATCAATTTACGAGTAATATTATCATAATCATTATTTGTCCTGTATTACCACTTTAACCCTCATTAGTCCACCAAATGAAAAAGCTTATTTGCACAGTTAACTGTAGTCCAAGCATCTTTTCATTGTTTTTTAATTATTTTCTTAATTATTAAATTATGCCACGCCAGTGTTTGATAATTAATTACAAATGTAGTCTGCTTGGCAAATTAAAATGATTTTGAATTTGTTTGAATTATCCAAACCAAATGGAAATTCTCACTATGACCAATTACGCCCTGATTATATTGGTCATAGCATCTTATTGCCATACGAGTCATGCATTACAAATCATCTTTATCTTAAAAACGAAAAACTACTAATGTAGTCTGGTGAGTGCTAATACGCAGTCAATACATTAAAATATTCCAATGCGAGAAACCAAAATCTAATAAAAAATAATACTTCGAGGAAAACTTTTTTATTCCGTATATTTTTACAAAGTAGTCATTCGTTATCCGCTACATAGTTATCCGTTATCAAGAATAGTGGTTGAATCACAGAGAAGAATACAACTGTCCCATAAATGATTCTGTAGATGGATGGCCATCATCACGAGATCCATCTGGATATTGACTTTCCATGTAAGAATTTCTTTGTAGCTTATATAGTTCGAACCTTGAGTGTGCCATAGCATAGTCCTTCTCACGTTGTGAATTCATTCTTCGAACACCATCTCCGATGGCTTTGCCAAAAGCGGCATATTCATCGTATTGGTTTTCAGTTTCAGTCAACTGCTCGACAAGTGTTTCAAGAAGGACAGTATCTGAAGACTTACCACGTTTCCTAGTGTTTGTAGTTTTAATTTTCGTTGTTTGTATCGCATCTGTCTTGCAAGGTGATTCGTTATTTACCCCAGGTGAGTTTCCATCGAAATTAAAAGTTTGTTCGTTGGAATAAGGGATGCTCTCAACACAATGCGACTCTTCTTGTGGTATAATTTCGTTTGATGGAATATTTGACATTGTCTCCTTCGGCTCGTTTGGTTCATCAAGAAATGTCATTCTTGAATACACATCTAATCGCGCTTTAGTTGGTTTCACTGCGTTACCACTTGGTTGCTTTCTACTGTTCTCATACAAAAAATAGTCTCTTTTAAGACTGCGAAATCGTCTGATGCACCACTCGACCGTTTGCCCAACTTCTTCCGCAACACATGCCCATGCCAATTGTTTGCTTTGGATGTCCTTGAATCTCCGACTCGCAATTTCATAAAGTATCTTCCTTTCGCTCACCTTGTCAATCAATAATTCATCCATCGCACTTTCCATTTCAAATGACAAATTCAGCTGTGTGCGTTTTACAAAATAGAACGCTGCTCTAAAGTTATTGGCGGCCGCTAATAGCGACGATATTGATCGCATCTAGCTTTGAGTGTCAACGCACGTTGTTCGTATCGGCCACACCGAGCTGTGCGCGCCCGCTAGTAGCGACGTGAGTCAACGCACATTGCTAATAGCGGTTTTAACGAATTCTACGTCATGAAAATGAAGCATTTTGAAAATCAGGGCTATATCACATGGCAACCGATGCATTTCCATATGTTGAGAAAAAAATGTGAAAGCGATGAAAATTAGATAATTCAATATCATGACAAATCATTTTAGGTCTCGAAATTGAAGTTTCCGCGACCTAAGAATTACGAATCTCATAGTATATGCTGCGTACTGTGTTGTTGTTCTTCATGGTAAGATGTAGGGTAGAGCATTCAAGCGGCCAACGATCTGTCCGAAGGATTTTTTTGGCATCGCTTTTTCATCATCTTCAAATCACAGAGAGGCAGCATTAAGTCAAACAATGTCGAGATGTTGACATTCTCGCATTGTAATTTACATAATTAAAACGTTATACGCTAACCAATAGGTCAAATACATAGGGTTAATTAGTTTAAACTCTAAACTCTAACGTTGACATTGCTTCGAATCTATCTATATTTCCTGATGTGCTGAGGTGTTTTGAAAAAGAATCAAAATAAACTTCCCTTGTTACACATATTTTTAAAGAATCAATTACAATCCAGACGCTTCGTTCGCTCCCACTGACTTAGTAATTTAGTCATTGGCACATTTTACCACTTTTTGTTGCATGGACATGCGCATGATTCATGTTTTCATCTAGTTTCAAAAAAATACATTATAGCTATTATAGAGACGTGCGTTTTAATTGTAATGAGAGTCACTTACAAGTATTGGCAAAATATCATTAATGGAGACCTTTTGAGTCTGTCTCAAAGTCTGTAGTACTATTTGAATTTTCCTAATGCTCTATCAAATTTGCTTTGAACTCTAGACAACATGAACATTTATTATGAAAGACTGAGACCCTTCCTTCAAGAATTCGAAGTTATAATTGACTGCTACCCGGCAATCTAGAACACGAAAAAATGTATATTTATCTGATGCTTTAATAAGTGCTTCATCGCAACTTTTGTGCTTCTGCAGCCAGCGCACTGCCCTACTACTTCTAATGTACTAAACTGCTAATATTGCTAAAATTGAATATTCACACATCGACAGTAAAATGATGTACTCAAATTTACTGCAGATACATCATTTTTGGTTGCGAAACCGAGGCTCCTAGTTTGATATGCTTTACAACAAGTTAGGGATATGAAGTCGGAATCAGATGATGATGCACTTCACTTAGGCCTGCAAGTATAGACCCGAAATATGTAACAAAAAATTAATTGATCTTTGTGTGTTACTGCCAATGGCATGGTACCAACCCGTGCCGCCATCAAACAAGCGTAAAGCACCTAGTCGGGAGAATAAGACATGAAAGAAGGGAAGATTTATAGTATTTCCAATTGCCATTGACCTTCTCAAGAATTAAAAGGACATTTTTGTTTGGGATTTAAAAAATTTTTAAAAATAGGAATATTTGGTGCTACTCAATATTTCGGCATTCTTTATAAGGGCAACAGAATCAATGCACGGACCTATGTCAGTTTATGTACGGAATGAAAGTAAGCAAATGACGTAGTAGGACATCAGTTGCGTGCATGTGCGGATGGTCGTTTGCTACATACAGCTCCTGATTGTCATTGATATTAGCTTTGATTTTCGGTTATATGCTGTCGATCATCATCAAATTTGATATTGTTGGTATTGTTTAAAAACGGTGGTGACCTTTTTCCAATCGGATTTATTCAATATTTCTGCGTTTGTTTGGTTTTTGGGATTACTCCTGTCGACAGTTATATGGTTAAATATCATTCAGATCCAGCAGAATACACGAATACACGTCGCTTTGCTTCTGATCTACTATTCGGAGTTATAAATAGCATCATCATCGTGCGCTTATTCCTCTCTGCAGTAGTTTAATTATACGTGTGTTTGCGTGGGTGCTGAATCAGCTGGTATTGTCAGCTGTGATAATCAATCACATAGAAATTGACAACAATAAAACCTCTAGAATGGAAATTAAACTACATGCAAATGCACAATAACGGCACATAGATCGCACGCATTTTCACTTAGATGCACCTGCCAACGTCTGTATCATTGGGTTAGAATCAGTCACATGAGTAAATTGAAGCTTTTAATTGGTTCTTCACGCCCCAACTTAGTTCCCCCGGATGTGCCGCGACCTTGAGTCAATTTCCATTCTAGCGAACTTCAGATAAACAGTTTATTTCTATGATCAATCAGCTGTTATCTGAAGCCATTCCTAACACTTACGCCGTTCGGAAATTTCTTGATTATCGATTTTTGTTTACGTGATCTGTGACACTCCATTACATCATCACTTACCATGGATTCCAAACGACAGACGCGATCTGGTTCTATCGGACAGGGTTGTACCCTTGATGACATCAAAGCAATTATTCATGAATCGGAACAAAGGGTTATTGATCGACTTGACGATATTGTGTCTCGTATCAGTCAGCTGGAAGCCCGAATTGATAACATACAAAGTGATCAAGTCCGTATGGATTTAGAAATGGCAGCGATCAAAGAGATTGTTGCAAATCAACAGAACGTAATTGAAAAGCATGAGGCGGAATTTCGTCTACCGAACCTCATCTTTAATAACGTTTCAGAACGTAATGTAATAACAGGTGATGTTTCATTGAACAATGATTTAAGTATCTTTGTAGTGAAATAATGACAGACTTTCATGCTGATGATATTGAATCTCATACTCGCATCGGGAGGTCTGTGAATAATAGACCTCGGCCAATCAAGGTGAAGTTTAGCAATGTGGACGTGAGGAATTCCATACTATATAAGCAGAAAAAGATTAGAGAAAACTCTGATATACGAAGTGATTTTGGATCCATTTATATTAATAAAGATGCTTCACCACTAGTACGAAAAGAAGAGAAAAGATTACGAGACAAGATGTATGAAGAACGTGAGAAAGCTCCACCGCACACTACATTTTCTATTCGATCTGGCAAATTGTACAGAAAGAATGTCCTTATTGATCGTGTAAATGTTGCAAATCAATTATTTTGACAAACAGGCTATGATATAGACTCAATTGACTCCCCATTTCTCCTTCTTGTTCATTACACACGCAACATTGCAATGCACTATTCGAACTCTATGAAATTACTCCCCAAATCTTTGTGCAATCTGATTGAATCTAAATTGCTTATACAAACAAACAATTACAGAGTTATGGAGTTAACGGCTGGAGCCGAGACCGGAGCCGAAGCTTAATGAGCCGATGAATTGTGTTCGGAGCCGACCGGAAGCCGAGCCGATTTGATCCAAAGGCTCCGGCATCCGGCCCGGCTCCGATAGATTTGAGCTTTGATGATATAAATCTAGAAATTGAAAGTTTATTAATTGGCATCATAAAATAAATTAAAAAATTTGAAATCTAAATGATATGTCTTTGTAAGTATTAAAATATCTGTCCTCCCTCCACGATATTCCTTTGCAGATGTGCCCTTCTTTTGTGTTATATGTTATTATTTTATTTACACACAATGGGTAAATTTTTTTTTATTGCATATCTATTTCGTAAGACTAATTTCCATAATTGAAACGTAATCTCCCAAAACCATTATGTTGAATACTGTGTTTATAATGCATGCTAACTAATGATGATTGTAGATTCCTAAGACAAGTCGCCAGGCATTTATGTACACATTTCCCAGTTCATTTCAAGATAATAATAGCTACATTTCTTGGCGCAATGTCATTGTCGCTAATACGGTAAGTTACTGCGGCTATCATCTATCGGTGTTGCTACTGCAAAGTTATCTGCACTGCATCAAGGCAAAGCCAATTTCCTTTTATTTGTATTCTAGGTGCTTGTTGCAGTCCCCCCTTTTTTTTTTTTCAAATGTCGATTATTCAATTTTGATCAATTTTGATTGGAGGGATCCCATCACACTCATCACGAAGTGACCTGACTGGCTAGAGCAGTCCCTATAGAAGTCCTCACATGGCATAGCAATAAATACCCCATCCACTTTCTAGTAGCGCCCTGAGTATTTTAAATGGTATATTCTTCACAACATGAAAGATTTTGATTTCAAGAATTCTTCAAAAAAAATGTCAATCGAAAAGAACCCGAAAATAATTACAATGTTGACTTTGCTGACGAAGAATTTTGCATTGACATTCGTGATTAAACCCAAGTAAATGTTTACAACAGCACTCGAATGCTTTCACTCAAAGCCGTGATGCTGAAACGACATCCAATGGTGCTGCATCTTTTGACCAAGAAAATAAAAAATAGGGGGCGGACGCAGCCGTAGTCTGTAATGAATTTTTCCCCAAAATGTCAATAGACCCGGTGGATTTTCAAGAATTTTCATTATTATTATTTTTTCCGTCTGTCAACACTTTAGCTGATTAGACATAGATACTTTATATAAAAAAAATAAAAAAACAGACTGAACGCCTCAATAAATGCGCCTTTTGAACCTCCCTTCTCTATGTGTCTGGTGACCATTAAACCGCACGCGCATTTGAAAAGCTAGCAAAGTAGATGGGATTCTGCTCGGTGCTCGCATCAAATTTTTAAATATTAGCAGTAGCACCCTGCAACATACTGTGTGAATACATCCGATTCATTTCATCACCAACCATCTCAGAGAATAGTAGTAAATATTGTGCATACATGAATAAATATTATAATTGATCATTTATGAATTATCCTGTGCAAATTTACGCCATAAACTGAAATAAAATACGAAATTAATATATTTGTAAGTTTAAACTTAACTAATTAAGTTTGCTGCATAGAATTACCAATATGGTCCTAAATTAATATATTTTTAATTTTTTTAAGGTTTTTATTGTTTCAATTTACATTTCTTACATAGCACTGCAATAGCTATCTGAAAATTACAATTTCTCGTACTACAGATTATCCTGGCTACCCACCCCCACCGATTATTCATAGACCAACAGAACATTAATATAGGCAAAAACAAATAACAATAAAAACCTAAGCTAGCCTATATACACTTTAATATATCAATAAAATCAATTGAATTCTTTATTTATTGATACGGTTGGCTAATTAGCCGATAAGATACCTCCCCATGTTCGAGTAGACACAGGGCCCTATATTAGAGGCAAAACTCCTATCCATTTCATATTCATATTTTGTTAAAAAGCTTATACTACGATTCGGCCCCTGGTGACGGCTAATTAGTATATCAACACCACGAGCTCATGTCATCGTTTCTTGTTAGACGTCGTATTAAAGACGGTTGCAGGCTAAGGCCAATTTATAGTTTAGCCCAGTGTGGGAGATCATTAATCTAAATTTACCAATGCCTGGCTTACTTAATTATTTTAATCCTTTCAGAGATATCAAGTTAACAAAAAACATATGACAAGTATTTTTTGTCCATTTATATTAGCTAATTATTTTTTTATATTAACTTAAGTCTTGCTTTGTAAGATTACTAAAATTGATGATTGTAGCAAAGCCTCTAAAGTCACACAATACACCGTTAAAAACCCCGTTCACGGATCCAGGATAACCACCATAGATAGAACCTGAATTTGATTGAATCGAGCCGGAGCAGGGAGCGAGCCGGAGCCCGAGAGCCGAAGCAGAGTTTCACATCATTGTCATGGTGGATGAGCCGGAGCCGATGAGATAAACGCACGCGTCTCCACCAGCATTCGGTGGTTAAGGACTCTGTCAGACATTCTGAATTTAATGACTCAAAAGCGTCTTTGTCCTTCTTTTATATCAATGCGCGATCAATTATAAACAAAATGGACCTATTATCGGCTTATATCAATGAGTATCAACCTCAAATTATTCTTATTACTGAAACTTGGGCCACTGAAGATATAACTGACTCGCATCTTATTTTAACGGACTACACGCTTTACCGTTGTGACAGAAGATCGACTTCTGGTGGAGGTGTTGCTATCCATATCAATTCGAGCCTTAAATCCATATTTATCAGTTCTCACAGTGAAAATTGTGCTGAAGCTATTTCATGTGCTATATACAATGAACTTGGTGAATCTCTAACCCTGTGCTGCTGTTATTGTCCTCCTGATTATATTTTGGATGACAATAGTCCACTTTTGACATACTTAACCTCAATTATTGTGCATCATGCAAGAGATTATATAATTATTACAGGGGATTTTAATGCACCTGGTTTTGATTGGGATGGCCTTAATGCATTTTCTACTTCCATCTTTCAATGGTCCATGCGACATTTTCTCCATCATAACATTCGCGTTCCAACTAGACCTCAATCTGGAAATACCCTTGATTTAGTTTTCTCAGATGTTGCCACTAATATTGGAAACGTATCTATTCATGAATGTTTCGGATCATCTGATCATGCAATAATTACTTATGATGTATCTTTTGATTTATTACTACCGCACGACCGATCATCCGAACATCTCATCCGTATGTATGGTAATGGCAACTGGAGTAATTTTAGACACGTCCTCAAAACTTCCCTTTGGCCAAATGTTGTTTCTTCTGACGTCGATGATTTGTGATCGAAGTATCTTAGCAATATAATCACCGCAATTGAACATTCCATACCTTCTAAACCCAAGAAATCGTGGTGCCCAGGAAATTCAAGCAAAGTTAGAACGATCCTTCGACAAGTCGGACGCAAGCACCACAGATTTGCGGCATCTCCAACCCTTGCTAACAAGTTAAAATTGTTTTATTCACAGATGCGACTAAATCAAATTGTAATAGCAACGACAAAACATCACGAAGTCAACATCTTAACTGAGTTTTCATCCAACCCGAAGAAATTTTGGAGCTACGTCAATAACAAACTCAAAAGAAAATCGTATTTTACATCTATGAGAACTGAAACTGATGAGATTGTCACAGATCACTCCGACATTGCCAATATTTTCAATGCTCATTTCGCCGACAATTTCACGTCATCAGACCCACCTCTTAACTTTGAGTTGGGCATTATAAATCCGACAGATACCCTCAACGTAATACGATTCACTCCAGAAATTGTGTATGATTCGGTACGGAAATTACCCAATAGCTTTTCTACAGACCATGACGGTTTATGTTACGGTGTAATCAAGGAAGGAGGTTCACTTCTCTCGGCTAAACTTTCGGACTTCTTCAATCGTTCAATGGCAGAGAGAAGGATTCCTACTCAATGGAAGAAAGTTGTCATCACGCCAATTCATAAATCTGGACCGAGAGACAAATGCTCGAATTACAGACCAATTGCTGTCAGTAGTTGCATTCTTCGAATAATGGAGCGCATAATCAGTAAAATGATTTTAAATTACATCCAAAGACAAGGGATGCTATTTCCTTCTCAACATGGTTTTTTACCTTCAAAATCTGTTGAAACTGCTCAAATATCTTTTTACAATTACCTGACATACAATCTTGACAATCGAAATTCCATTGATGTTGCCTTTCTCGACTTCTCAAAGGCATTTGACACAGTTCCGCATGGTCTCCTCATTCAAAAGTTGAAAGCATACGGTATCTCTGGAATATTACTATCTTGGCTAAGCGATTTTTTTTGAACGTACTCAAATCGTCCGAATACTTGGATCTTACTCATCACCTCAAGTCATAAAGAGTGGCATTATTCAAGGGTCGGTCCTCGGACCTGTCATATCTGCACTATTCGTCAATGACTTAGACACTCGTCTGAAACACTCATTCGTTATTAAATATGCCGATGATGTCAAGGTAGCCGTGTCCTACTTGAGAACAAACGATGCTGAGAGAACGGCTGCAAGGGAATTACAGAGTGATTTGCTGAATATCCACGAATGGACAAATCAAAACGGACTCAATCTAAATTCCAACAAGTGCAAGATAATGCGTTTTGGAAGAAATAGAGAAGATTGCAATTACTGTATAAATGATAACATAGTGGAACAAACTATCCAATTTAGAGATTTGGGTGTCCTAGTAAGTACCCCCCTGAGTTTCAATGGCCATATCCAACAAATTTGCCTTACTGCAAATAGAAGACTTAGAATAATCAAAAAGTCAGTCTATTCCCGTGATAAATTGCTTATTACACTCTACAAACAGTTTGTTCGACCAATCCTCGAATACAATAGTATCGTATGGTGCCCATACTACCAGAAGTATATTAATGCGATTGAAAGAATTCAAAAACGATTCTGTCATTTTTTTATCAATATGGAGTCTCTCAATTATCGCCAAAAGCTTGACAAACTCGGCCTATTATCACTTCAAGCACGCCGCCTCCGTTATAAGCTCTTATATCTTTTTAAGATTGTAACTTTCCGGAACAGTTTTCATCCAAATGACTTATTTCGATATTCATCCTTTCTCACCAACCGCGGTAACTCTCGATATAACTCTCGATATAATATCCCACTGGAATGCTCTTACTGATGAGGAAATCAACGTAAATACTGTGAATCAATTCAAGAAAAGTATCAGCTCTTACTTCAAACGCAAAGACATTTGGTAACTTTCATCCCTCCAGCGCGATGCTATGATATACAGTCCGTTTCATAAAAAGTGGATCATCCCAAAATTTGACTAAATAAAACATAAGTATGATACAGTAACGCTATGATACAGCTTAAGAAGCTAATATTTTGTGGCCCTACCCTTATTGTCAATGACATTACCAATTCGTCTAGGCATTTATTCGATGATGTCGTTGATTTTTGACTGATCTACCTTTCTCCACTCTCTTTTTAACAGTGACGTAAGTTGTGATACGCCATCTGTAGGTAGCAGTGAACGACGAACGTTACGTTTTAGAATACTCCATACATTTTCTATGGGATTCAGATCATGTGACACTTTGCCTTTCGTGAATGCGATCTCGTTATTGTTCATTTGTGCTTTGTATTGTTTAATGGTGCCATACTGGCTCTGATTGACCGATTTTCTTTATTTTTGTTTTGCTTGATAGCTTTTGGCTTGTAGAACAACATATTACATAACAAAGGAAACAAATGTAATTTTATAAGAGTGAGCTATGATTTTGTGTAACATTGCTAAATGAAGATCAAATTATCTACTACTTTTTTATTTGAAGTTAAGGCGATGTTTAAGGGTGATCCATTTTTTATGAAACAATCTGTAATAGCCACACCCTGCGTTATCATTTGCCCTCATTGGGTTATGTACAGATTGTTTCATAAAAAATGGATCACCCTTAAACATCGCCTTAACTTCAACTTTGTCTAACTCCGCCAAACTTGAACGAATTTCTCTGAAATTTGGAAGATATGTCAGTTGTGCTTACTAATATCATTGTTGGAAATTTCAAGCATGAATATTGAGTTGTTTTCCTGTTACAGATAAAAAAGTATTAGATAATTTGATCTTCATTAAGCAATGTTACACAAAATCATACCTCACTCTTATAAAATTACATTTCTTTCCTTTGTTATGTAATATGTTGTTCTACAAGCCAAAAGAGTGGAGAAAGTAAGATCAGTCAAAAATCAACGATATCATCGAATCAATGCCTAGACGAATTGGTAATGTCATTGACAATAAGGGTAGGGCCACAAAATATTAGCTTCTTAAGAACCGTTACTGTATCATAGCTTATCAGATTATATAAGGACATTTAAATATATTAGGGACATGAAAAATGCTTTCTGTATCATACTTATGTTTTATTTAGTCAAAATTTAGGATCAATGATGTGAAAAAAATCAGCTTTCTCTCCCGAGTAATTTAATGCCACAAATAATTACGAATAAAAAATATGTACACAGCCGACGTTTCGGGTCCAGACCCTTTCTCAAGGCAAGGCAAGGCAGCAATAAAATGACACTGTCTAAACTGGCTCGTTAGATACGCAGTATAGCTCCGGTTGTCTCATGACGTCTGTTCATTTTAGGATGGCACTTATTGATTAATCGCGATTCCACCACGCTTGTTTCAACAGGATCATTTAAGCAGCGAAGAAATTCAACATCAAAATCATCAATCGAACCGTTAACAAGACAGGTCTTACTGTGTTCAGACAAAGCACTTAGATCATTTTTATTACGAATACTGAGACTGTGTTCGTTGTATCTAATGTAGAATGGTCTAGCAGTTTTGCCTATATATTTATCACCACACTTTCTACAAGAGAATTGATTTTTTTAAGAGAGAATTTTTACAAGAGAATTGAAGAAATTTTAGGATGATCCACTTTTTATGAAACGGACTGTATTTGTCATCCAACATCTCTTCGTGCATGACTTTTGTATCATATTCAGACAAATACACATTATTATTATTATCAGTCAGTTACTATGGAATTCACGCACTCACAAAGTGCAAGTGACCTGGCAGCCAGCATTTTGATTCCTGAGAGAATGCAATTGGAAATGTTATATGCATTATGATACTCACGAAAGCATATTCAATTTCGTAATTCCGTCTCTATGCAACATTGCAGATTGTCATAGCAAATATAATAATAGATTTCTTAACTTTACTTCATTGACTACAAAACACCACGAATTTCTTAATAATTCTAATTGTTCTAATTCTAACAATTCTGTTTTGATTCCAGCATCCCTTCGAATGATGGATCAAATGTGGTTGCACCACACAACTGCCATCAAATGCAAATTTTTGTGACATATAGAAGTCTATATCTATAGGCCTACATAACAAAACATATGCAAAGTCGCATGATAGCTGGAATGTATTCATGATTCAATGAAATCATTGGCTAACGAGCAATAGTACTTAGTGTATGAGTATCAAGTAACGAAAATGAAATCAGTCATGTAAATATATAAAATATGCATGTATATTTTGTATATGCTACCCATACAGAGAAAATTGCCTCTTTGTATTTATGTTTCTATAATAGTCCACAGGTACTTTTCACTCAACACCAAAAGCTTGAGCTATTACGTATATGGTGCAAATCATTTAAGCAATATAAGCTGGTAGCGAATCGTATTCCATCTTTTATTCATTTGATCATAACAATTAACAACTATGAACATCATATCATGCTTATTATTTCATTCCAAAATACAAATGGTAGGATAAATGGCATCAGATTATGATAGCAAATGTTGAAATTTATTTCTTGATTTTACTTCATTGAATACAAAATACCATTAATTTCTTAACAATTCTAATTGTTCTAATTCTTATAATTCTGTTTAATTCCAGCTCCCCTTCGAATGATGGATCAATTGTGGTTGCATCACACAGTTGCTATCAGATGCAAATTTTCAATGCCGTGGACATACTACAACAAGCAACGATTTTTCTAAGCAATGAGATCCAAGAGAAGTGATGCAGATGACATAGTGCTATGCCTTCTTTTCAATGTTATAAAACATCACTACTTTGACATATCTATTGTCTTTTGGCCGGAGAAATATATAGTGAGAATTTTAAGTAGATCAGGGTGATTCATCGTCAGAGTGGGTTGCATTGCGAGGTACATTGACGCCTTCTTTTTTTCCACATAATGCCATTGCTAAATTACGCACAATATGCATTTTGATCATTACTTCAAGAAGTCAGCAGTGCCTGAAAAGACAATCTAAGCATTTATAAGATATCGTATTCTTGTGCCGATTATGCGGCCCAAACGCGACGCTCTTCGTATTTTTGACATGGTCATCCTGTTGAGTGTCAATCATAAGGTGGCAGTATGGCACTGGCACCATTCAATAAGTGGGCCATTCACCACACACGAAGGGATTACTTGCTTACTTTCTCCTTTTAGCGTCTTCTTTTCCTCTTCTGTTGAGGGTTAGAAGATGTGAGACTTCTCCATCGAGAACGGTCCTGAGCATCACTCGCAGATATTCCCAGCTCCACTATGTCCTCATTGATGATTTGGAGCCATTTCTACCTCGGTCTTCCACGAGGACGGGAACTTTCGACCATCACGTCGAGCGCCTACCGGATTGGTTCATCAACTGATTGGCCACACCTGCTTGCCACGGTAGCGATGTCGATCCGATCAGACAGTGAAATGTCACTCATGTAGTGGAGCATTCTTCTTTCACATGACCGGAGTTGTTGAATCAGATGTTGAGTGAGGTTACAGGATTCAATACCGTAGAGAAGTACAAGCCTGATACAAGAGTTGTACACGATGCCTCGGCACCTGAGTAGAATGTGGCGGTTTCTGAGCAGACTGGCGATGTCCTTCCATTTGTGTCAGGCTGACGCGATTCTAGCACGAACGTCGCCACCCTCGCAGCAAAGCACATCACTAAGATAGCGAAGTTCTTTCACGATTTGAATTTCCTCATCGTCTACCCGGCATGTCTCAACATCTACTGCACTTCTGCTGCCATGGACACAAATAAGACATTGACAATTCACTATGCCGCTGAGAGATCTGAGTCCACTGCAACTCTTGTGGCACCACTTCTCATATTGCTGACAAAGAATGGAATTCATCCCAACACCTTTGCCGCACACACCACAAGGGAATTTGATCATCATCTTGGTCTTCTGGGTGTTGTTCACTGTCAGGCTTTTGCTTTCCATATTCTCACATTCTTTAAACATCATAGCCACCTCTTTCTTGTTTTCGGTCGTAAGGACTAAATCATCCGCGTACAGCAGCTCCTTTAGTCCACCTCTTCTAGGATCTTAAGTAACTTCTTTCATCACGAGGATGAAAAGAAGGGGACTGAGAGCGGATCCTTGATGGACGCCGACGCCAATACCGAATTCAATCAATGTCCCACCAGCAACACAAACTCTTGACTTGGGATCAACATGCAAAGCCATGATAATTTCGATCGGACTTTCCGGGATGTACTGTCGTCTGAGGGCCCATCGTATGACGGTTCTTGATATGCGGTCGAATTCCTTCTGGAAGTCTATGTAGATGATGAACAGTTTCTCTTTCTTCTTGATGCACTTCTCCTGCAATCTTCTGATGACGAAAATCGCGTTAGTTCATGACTTACCTTGACGATGCACAAACTGGTGCTCACCAATGTTGACCAGGCTCTTCAGTGTCTTGTCAAGAAATTATTTCGAAGATCTTCATACCGTGTTTCAGGAGTCGTATACCATGGCATGCGTGAGAGCATAAAGGATCTCCTTTACCACAACGCAACAATTAGACTTTTGCACCACTGTTCAGGACAAACTTTCGTTGCAAGATCTTTTGAAATAAGGCATGCCATTCTCTCACGGCAGGATCTCCAGCAGATCTCAACATATCAGGGATGCGGTGTCCTATCATTTTGATAGGTATTTCTAGTAATGTTGAGTAAGTAGTAAGTAGTTGAATGATCGCTTAACTATCTAAGCCTGATAGAAAGCCGTGTCTAGGTCTGCATCCACAAGCGTTTTGCAATGGAGATGTTTATAAGCCACCCAAGGAAAAAATCTAAGATTCAATCGATTGGCGTTCAAAGTGCTACGTTGAGAAATATGTCATATGCCCAACATGAGTTACCTCCAAAGGCTTCGGTCTAGCTTATGACGCACTCCCTTGCCACACTCATCACCAAGGCATCATCCGCTATCCCGAAGGAACACCCTGTCATTGGAATAATACAGCGAAACTCTCCGTACCATGCATCCGACACTTGCGAAAGGCAAATGTGAAAAGTAAAGCAACATCTCTTCATTATATGGGATGTTTGATGAGCTAGGAATGGGCGAGAACGCTCGTCCAATGAGAAGACTTACTCGCACACACTTATAAATGCCTTAGTTGAATTCAGCACGATCGAAAGCCTCCAAAAATGACGAATTTAAATTTAAATTTACGGCATCTGAACACTACTTTTAAAACGTTTATAAGTAGTCTATGACTTGACCTGAATCATGAGCTCTCAGACAAACGTTGAAAGAAGTCACAAGTTCACAAGTCACAACCTTGAATCAAAGTTACAAGCCTTTAAAGTTTAGGCCTACTACGATAGTCTGGAGACTGAGCCATCTCCTGGCTTTCCACTCACTCTGCACGGTGGGGCGGAATCAAGATCTAGTGAGAAAAAATTGTCTATCAACATTCAATACACGATTCGAAACCTTAGATCATGAATAATTCGAAAATCGTTGCAAAAAAATCGAATCTCATTGTCTTTTTTGTGGGTGAGTGCAAAATTCAAAATGGCTGCCAATATCATATTGCCTATTGTTTCTAAAATATAATTAAAAAGTGTACGGATATGTCAATCTTCTGCAGTTAAATCATGGTTTTCAATCATATATTGTTGTAAGAATGCGAATGATTCAATAAATATGCCATAATATTGATATTTAGACATACAAGTAGTATGGGGTGGATTTTTGGGTAATATGTAAAGCGAAAGTTGATTCTTATGATAAGATGATTATAACGACAACGATAATGATTATTATTTACAATAACTTACTTGTCTTATGAATTCAATATATCCACTACTACAAATAAGACAGCAAAATACTTCCTTTTCGTTGCCATTCAGTAATACAAAAGTTGTTCATGATGGTAAGGTAGGCCTATATTTTTGACAACTAGTTACAAGAGGAGTATTGAGATATTCGACATAACTACCCAGTACTTCAGAATAAAGTGGCAGAATGTTATATCACTTGATGTCTCTGGAGTTAGCTAATCATTATTTTTTGCTTTCAAACATATAAAACATTGCACTTGTCGTGTATGCCAGAGCAAATTCATGGAGATCAGTAAGTAACACAAGAAAGTTATGCTAGCAAGTGCTTGGAATTGTAATCGCCTACTGCTTTCAATAATTGTTCTGAATAACGTGGATTCATATCACTGACCTTATATTTGTTCCATGTTAACTTGAAGTCAGCATGTACAGCTTCCATTGACTGCTCATTGAATCTTCCAAGTCCAGCGTTCACAATATCACAGAAATCTGTGATGTGGTGGAAGACGGTATGGACTTTAGACGTAATGCTAATTCCAAGATAGAGGTAACATGTTTTAAACTCTTGAATTCATTGTTTGCAGTCGAAATCGAGGTTATGTCCATAGCAGGAGCTTACAATTTTCTGTAGCTTATCAAAACATTCAACGTACTTGAAACCTCGAATAGGACACATCGAACGTAGGATGTCAACTTTAGATAGCAAAGTGTTTTGCATGAATTGCTGTTGAAGCAACCACCATGTATAACATCACACTCAATAAATCTAGCTCGAGCTCATCCAATTGCTTCAGGCCACTCTCTTTCGAGTTTCGTGAAGATTTTGTTGAACGGTTCAAGCAGCAAATGCAACTCAAGTGAGGGAAGTAGATCTATAACACGCTCTGAAAGTTCTCCTCTAAGTATCGGACAATGAATAACATTACCAAAATGTTTTGCTTGCGATTTATCTTGATTCGTAGCTTCAAACCATCGCCAGAAGGAACCATTCAGACATCCTAGAGTTCGAAGGGTACCCTTCAACCTCAATGAAGATATGTGCGAGTCGCACCAGGTACATATGGGTGAGAAGAGCCGTGCGGTATAAGGCCTACAAGCATTATAGCAATATATTTACTAATTTCAGATCTGCTGAAGTGATTTTCGATGGTAATGAAGAAACAGGGTTAGGTCCTAACAACTGATGAGATGACATATTTTCAGAAGATTTGTGCAATTTTCCTGAATATTCGGTATAAGACCTATGATGAAGATTACCTTCATACTGCAGTCTCTTTTGCTGGAATTGCTTGAACAAATCGATAGAAATACTTTTAAAAAACCACCTCCACCATCAATGCCCACATTGAAAAGCAAATCAGATTCCGTTCCGCAATGACGTTTTTCAGTTATTACCTGTACCAAGCCATCCAAGTCACTACAACGCACAAATGGTCTCTCAACATGCTTAGATCCATCAGCCGCCGTGTTCAAGAAAGACTCACAAGAAACATCAAAGAATGAATCATGGGAGTGAGTGATTCAACTCGATCAGCTTACTTTTCGCATTTGCTTCAATGCTCATCCTACCTCCAGAAGTAGTTCGGGAGACATGAGCAAGTTTCGGTGTGGTATTAGAACTCAAATTCAAATCAACCTGAACATTTGATAAATCATTTACATCTAATCTGGAAACTGGAGATCGTAAAAATGACGTTGGAGAGACTTCTACTTTTAAAGGCTTACCTACAAATGTTGAGGGACCTACATTGCCACAGGACTTATATTGCCTTTTCTTTCAACACTGAAGAAGCAAATTGTTCCGAATTTTTGCCCTGGGGCATTCTCTTTAAGTTTTCGTACGTTGTGCTCTTACCAGTGGCGTCGCGTGCTCCCAGACTATAGGCCTTCGCTCCAAAGTGGATTCCTATATTTCTGCAGCAGGCAGCATGGGGTGAATAAAATAATTAATTTGACACTATCTGATTTCAGTGAATTTTCAAACACTTGCATGTACAAGTACATGAACATTCAAATCATGCTGACATCCATTACTAGAGAATGAAATGATTTGAGAAATAGATACTGATATTTAAATGAAAGGTACATGTACGCTGAAGTCCATAGACTACCCAATTTTGACTATTCTGCATGTGAATTATGATTCACTATGAGTCCTGACAGCCTCTTTTTGTGAACACCCTCATAAGGATGCAATCCTAAGGTAATTGTTCGTCAACGCGACTCTTGTCTTCCCAAGATTTTAAACGTCAAATAACAATGAAAATGTTATGTTGATTTCTCACATGACGCTTGATAGCCTTGGTGAGATCACTATAGAGAACATTCACTCTCGAGGAAGCTCTCGCCAACGCAAGTCTCTGTTGTGATTATTATAGCTTGTCAATCACTTATATGTTTCAAACTTAGGGCTGTTAAAATGTTTTTTGTGCTCCTTATATTCTGTCCCTTGAGAGTGGTTTAGTTTTTTTTCAATGCCATAAACTTCGTGTATGGTGGCTAGAGTTTTCTGCATAATCCCTCGGACGACTGGCCGGTGTAGAAAATAACCACTGTTGAAATCGCCGCCATAAACGTAATATCACAAACATGCCTTGAATCATTATCTCTGACTGAATCACTCATCAAATTATGGAACCTTCATCGCTATCTCCTTTCAGCGGCTTCTAACCTTCCGATCCGACATTCAGCCATTGGTGAACGCAGACACGACGATTCAACGCGTCATCATCTTCTCCAAAATTTGGCGAAGCCACGAATAGGGAAAATTTGCGCCTCTTTTTATCTGAATCTAAGAATTTATAAATAGATCTTTTTTTGCATTGCTGCAATATATTTTCTTCTTCGTTTCTATCGGGAGAAGACGATCGAGGTAAGCGCACACGCTCCACATATCACACAAACACACAAATATCTGTGATTTGCTGTGAACACATCCCCAACGCATTGTGTGATTGCTTGAATATCCGTGCAGTTAACAGCTGAGCGCTGGCGCTCGGAACGTATTTGAGAGTAGTGACTTGAAACTGTGTGTGTAAAGGTGTAAACGTAAAGATGCTCTCAAAAACAAAAATTAAAACTATTTGAACCTTTGTTTTATGAACGTAAATAATAATTTTTGGGTATGCGGCGAAGGCCCTGCACGCACGGAAACGACGCCACTGGCTCTTACAACAATTATGTGAAAGGCCGCGGCCTATAGTCGTGAAACAAGTGGTACTTATTTTCAAAGCTGTACTCCTACATGGTTGTGATTCCACTGATTCAGACGCTGGCCTTCCTACCTTGGACTCAGTTCATGCTTTTATAGATGTTGCCTCACACATTAAGCATGAACACACTGGATTTGATCGAGTTGACATAGGTGGTGGTAATTCTGCAACTTTTGAATAGCCAAACAAAGTTATAGACCAATTGAATATTCCGTTTTCAGATTCTCCTACGACCAGACGACAGGTATTGCACAATGCTTTCGGAAGCCTTGAATCACAAGGATCATAACCATTAAAATTTTTTTCTCGATAGCAGCCCGAATGGAAGCTGTGATAGGTCGCATAGGTTTTGTCTTTCCGAAACATAGGAGACATACTGGAAATCGACTGTCATCATGTGACCGACGTTCACGAGGCATATCGAAGAAATGAATGTTCGACCAAAGTGCATCAATGCATGTCGACAGAAACATCAATAAAGAGCCTCCATAAAGGCATGTGCTTCTATTTCCCTTGCTATCAAGCGAATATCAATATAATGCTAAACACGATATGAGATTTCTATGATAATATACATACGGTTCATTGTTCAATAGAACACCATTCTGAATGAAACACCTTAGTTCAAACAATATCAAAAAGGCGCACTGACAATCATTGTCCTCACACTTTGCATTTTGAAAAATTAAGTACGAGATATCTATGAATATCTAATAGTCCATGTACCAGCTCATGACCTAGATTTCTATTGAACAATCATGCATTGTTTACGTAATCTTCAGTTTAGGACCAAAGATGCTGGACTTGCTGTCTGCTAAAAAGCATTGAGGTATTCCTTTTTGCGTTTGTGTAAGAAATTCAGATGCTAAAAACTATTGATTGAATCTAACTCATTATACAAACCAATGAATGATATACACATGTACTTGTCTAGTATTTTTCACGGAACATTCAATGCATTGAAGGAATTTAAATAAAGTCGTGTGCATGTGGAGCAAAGATGTATACATTAATCAAATAAAACTTTATGAGCAATCCAAAACTAAATAGAAAACCTAGCAGATGCTATGGAATAAATTGCCTGTTAGTACAATACATTGAAATCCATCCCATACTACTTGTATGTCTAAATATCAATATGATGGCATATTCATTGAATCATTCGCATTCTTACAACAATATGTGATTGAAAACCATGATCTAACCGCAGAAGATTGACATATCCGGACACCTTTTAATTATATTTTAGAAACAATAGGCAATATAATATTGGCAAACATTTTGAAATTTGTACTCACCCACAAAAAAAGACAATGAGATTCGATTTTCTGCAACGATTTTCGAATTATTCATGATCTAGGGAATCGTGTATTGAATGTTGATAGACAATTTTTTCTAACTAAATCTCGATTCCGCCCCACCGTGTCTGACAACTTAGGTGAGTGCGCCAATCGCAAAATCTGCCTCAATGTCCTACAGAAACCCAGTTTTAGGAGTTTTCCGACGCTATCATCGGATCTCCGGAGTTCAAGTCGGTCGGTCGAGTCGGTAGGAGAACTGATTCCTGTCGGTGGAGACTCCACTTATATAGCTGAGGATGTGATTGGTCGAAACATTACAAGTCTTTTCACTCCTTCCTCTTACCCGACTTTCCTTACTTCCCGACGTTTCCCAAATCCTTCTCTGCAGCGCCTGCCTGCTTGCTTGCTTGTCTGCCGGGGGGGGGGGGGGGGACGGCAGGGGGAGGGGTGAAGTTTTCCAGTTTTCATCCGATGGAGATGGAAACGACCTTCCCGACCCAAAATTTCATGTAGATTCCGCATTTGCCCTCGGTTTTCCTCTCC
Organism: Prostheceraeus crozeri; assembly: GCA_907163375.1. Taxonomy (NCBI): domain Eukaryota; kingdom Metazoa; phylum Platyhelminthes; order Polycladida; family Euryleptidae; genus Prostheceraeus; species Prostheceraeus crozeri. The sequence goes on along the minus strand of CAJQUW010008282.1, from coordinate 27,559 downwards.
GAAGACTCCTTCACCCCGAAAAATCACCTTTCTCATCTTAAAACGTCCAAAACCTGCAAAATCCTAAGTGTCAAAAACGGGAAAGGAAACGTGTCTCAACTTTTCCTATAAAGCCTCTCATCTGATGCAGAAAGTGATGAGGATTCCAAATTTGAAAGCTATTTCTTCATACGATGTCGCGTTCCAATTCTAAAGAGAAAACCGTGAAACCCAACTCTCTCTGCCGGGGGGGGGGAAGGAGTTCTCGAGTTTTCATCCTGGAAATAACCCACCCAAAATTTCACGTAGATTCCGAATTTGTTGCTCATTTGTCCTTTGGTCTGCCCTTTCCTTTACTACTTCGCGCGACTTTTTAGATGGGATAGAGAATTGACATTCACGCGTATTGGAAGCTATTTTTTTATAATTTTTTTATAATTCGTCAGTCTGCGTAACTGATGTCTGATCTCTGCGTAAACTTTGTTAACAAGACTCATGCAAGTTCGGAATCGATGGGAAAACATCTAATGAGTTCACAACTTTAGACAATATCAAATATGAGTCCACCAAGCGTCAAGTCTGAGTATTAGGTTAGAATTGGGTCGTCTTTAACTACCTGGTAAAAACCGGTAAAAACCACCAGCATTTGTAACCTTTTTTCGGGTAAAACTATTTTTCAGGCATTACTACTAATTGTTTGGGTACATGCAAAGGGATCATCGTCACTCCTTACTTTATTAATGAACGTTAGTCATAATAAGTTCATTTTACTTTTTATCATTCGATGAACATTTAGGCCTGCATTTTCACAATTTTCACCTCATCAATATCACATTTTAATCAAGAATATGTTCCAAGTATAAGTGTGAGAACATGAATTCTTGTAAAAAATATTGTTGTAAAGCTCGACCTGTGCATTCTTTAAAGCGTGGACGTGAATGTCACAATTGTTTGTCTCTCTCAGATTCCATTAACAACGATCAATTTTGCAGCTTATTGGAAATGTTCCTTTGTAGAGATTGTAACTGAAGCTGTACACTATTTCTCCATTTATCAAGATTGCTGCTGCGAACAATGTAATTTAATTATTATTTGTTCTTCCAAATAAATAAATGAATAAATGAACGTTGTTTATACTCGGAAACACATTAGGCACGGGGTCTTTCTTCCATGTGGCCGAGTTGTCATTTGCCACTCTCATTCTTTTTCGTGCTGAGTGTTTAGCAAGAATGCAGATTGTACCTATTTTGAAAGTCTTAGGTTTGACCCGAACAAGATTTGAACCAAGGTCTCCCGGACGCAGAGCGAACACTCTACCACAAGGCCACAGCGCCGGTCATTAATCATTAGTACATTTAGTACCGTATAATTCTCAAAAAAGTATTCTAAGTGCTTGATTTGGGAGCTGAGATTCTCCGGTGCAGAGGCCTTTTGATAGAGTGCTCATGAGACCTCGGTACACATCTAGATCTGATGAAACCTAAACCACTATGAAAAGACACTCTTCATTCTTGCTGAACACTCAACACAGAAGACTGACAGTGGAATTATTGAAGCTCGTCCACATAAAGAAACGAGTTTGCCTAATTTAGTTCCATATGTATAAACCAGCACTATTCATACATTCATTTTCATTTATTTGGATTTAGCGAAATCACATTCTTTGACCTAAAAGAGCATTCATTTGATGATAATTTCGGAAGTGTCTAACAACTTCTCTTACATGAACCAAAGGGCCAAAATGATGCTGAGTCTACTTATGTTCTAAAGGCACAAGAAAATGGCAGAGCAAATACAGTCCGTTTCATAAAAAGTGGATCATCCTAAAATTTGACTAAATAAAACATAAGTTTGATACAGAAAGCATTTTTCATGTTATTTCATGTCCCTAATATATTTAAATGTCCTTATATAATCTGATAAGCTATGATACAGTAACGGTTCTTAAGAAGCTAATATTTTGTGGCCCTACCCTTATTGTCAATGACATTACCAATTCGTCTAGGCATTGATTCGATGATATCGTTGATTTTTGACTGATCTTACTTTCTCCACTCTCTTTTTAACAGTGACGTAAGTTGTGATACGCCATCTGTAGGTAGCAAGGAACGACGAACGTTACGTTTTAGAATACTCCATACATTTTCTATGGGGCCAGATCAGGAGAACGAGCTGGCCAAGATAATGTCCTAAGCCCTAATTGAGACTTGCATAAGTTGACTCTACTACTCCTGTGACACGTAGCATTATCATCCATAAATAACCAAGTCGATGGATCACCAAGTTGATCTGTCATTTGGCCAATGTTCATTCGTAAAAAATTCACATAGCGTTCAGAATTCATGGTTCCTTGCTGTATGTGAAGTTCAGAGCGGCCATTGGTCCAAATGCCAACCCAAATCAGTAGAGTCGCACCACCTTGTACCCGGGGACGACGTAAATGTCTCGGAATTTCCTGATCAGATTTTATCCATAATCTCAATCGACCATCACTATCCTTCAGACGGACTGATGCCTCATCAGACCAGACAACCCGATCCCATTGATTTCGCCAGTGACAATGACTCATTGCCCATCTGAGACGTCTTTTTGTATGCTGATCTGATAATTCGATCTGAGAGGGCCTCTTACAGCTCTTGAAATTCGACTCAATAAGTCTTCTACGAATAGTGGACTTAGAAATAGACGAGTCTAGTGCACCCATCTCAGTTAACGAGAGACTACGTTTGGATGTTTTGCGTGGACGGACAGAGCCCTCTTTACGACAGAGTCGAAAATCATCATTATGCCATCGATGCATATTTGTGTAAGGGACATTTAGTCGCTTGCTTGTAGCTCGCAAAGAAAACCCTAGTTCTAGCAAGGCTGACACTTTGCCTTTTGTGAATGCGATCTCGTTATTGTTCATTTGTGCTTTGTATTGTTTTCAACCGGTAAGAGATAGATTTCTAGCTGAAAGCAATCAGGAGTGCTGCCAACACCACCGCAACGAAGTCAGGAAGCTATGGAACATGAAGTCCAGTTAATCACATGTAGCAGTTACATTATTGTTGATGAATAATGGTGCTATACTGGCTCTGATTGACCGATTTTCTTTATTTTTGTTTTGCTTGATAGCCTTTGGCTTGTAGAACAACATATTACATAACAAAGGAAACAAATGTAATTTTATAAGAGTGAGGTATGATTTTGTGTAACATTGCTAAATGAAGATCAAATTATCTACTACTTTTTTATCTATAACAGGAAAGCAACTCAATATTCATGCTCGAAATTTCCAACAGTGATATTAGTAAGCACAACTGACATATCTTCCAAATTTCAGAGAAATGCGTTCAAGTTTGGTGGAGTTAGACAAAGCTGAAGTTAAGGCGATGTTTAAGGGTGATCCATTTTTTATGAAACAATCTGTACAACATCGCATGCTGTTCGTAATAAAAACATACCACATGGTTCTATCAGAGAATAAATGTCATGTTTTAAAAGATGAGAGTACCAATCTGCAAATACGCATGCATAGTAAAACTCAAACCACAACTTGCTGTCGATCATTTCGTGAAGAAATAGACTGATTTTTCGGAATTTTAGTTTTAGCCGGATTTTACTAGTTTCTGCCGGTTTTTTACCACTTAGTGGCAAAAACCAATTTTAACCGGCAAAAAGCCAACCCTGCTTTAAATAGTGTTAGTTTCACCACCCGATTTATTCAAAGGAATGTATTTTCTTGATAGTACGCAATACCTCTCCGTTTCCTGACGTGGGATTGGCTGTCGTAAATAACATTACTGCTATTTTTTCGTGGGTCCAGGGCTTGATCTGTCGGAATCCATTATTTCCATTCAATGATCTGACAGGCATCGCTTTTGATTTACTTCTATTTCCACGCGACCCACTGTTAATGATAGTGTGTCGCAATACCATTCGAATTACCCAACAGTGTTGTTGCAGTTTTATTTCTTCTGTGACACATTTAACCGGCAACGCCCTCGACCAAATGAATGCAAAGTTGAAGTTTAATTATTCGCTCGAATGATTCTCATAGTCCACTTTTAATTTACTAGGCAGTTTAAAACTTTAATTTGCAATTTAACTTAAAAACGTTATTTAGTTTGTAGAATATATTTTCATTTATTTTAACTTATAATACTATCATATTATCTTTATAATTTATATACTTTACATTCGGTGTGGCAAGGAGAACTTAAATATTATTACATTAATCGACAGATCTTGCGAAAAATAGCAATAACTTGGAAAGAACACTTGCTATTATGCTAAACTTTTCTTGTAAGACTTTCAAGATTCTGCATGCTAGATTTTTAGCATTTTTTACAAGTCTGTTCAGATCCTGGAGCAGATCAGTAAGATCAAATGCAAGAACGTTCGGATGATTTGAAAGATGGATAAGACCGTATAGATTTTATGCACAGCGCGGTCTCAAGATCTGATACTAGGATTGTAGGCGAAATAAGGTGTGAGATACTATATCCCTTAAAGCGCCTAGTAACCTACCGTACCTCAAAAACCGAATGGCTACAAAATGCCACAAATTTCACTTACTTCAGCCTTTCCTGATACAGATGTTGAGCAGTCCAATAAGTCAACTGACTCCCAGATCATACCGTTGATATTGCAATCAGTATGACACAGGAATCCACTGACCATCAGTATATAGGTCATTGGAACTCATCACCACGCTGAAACGAAACTTTCTTGAGGGCTTGTATCAATGAAAATGTATGAAAATTGACGAATACATTTGATAAAAATGCCGATCCAACTTCAATCAGCGTAACTTTGAATCCAGTGGATTATAGATACGCAACCGGACTCAAAACTAACAAATTAGAGATAACGAACTCTGAAAATGAACGGATTAAGAAACTCACCTTAGTATATCCATATCTCTATGAATTCCTTTAGAGATCAAAGTCGTAAAATTTACCATGACGCATCCACTGAAAGTATTTGAATTGATATTGTAATAGGATAAACAAGGAGTTAAATAAATCACAAGAAAACAAGAAGTCATAGGATAAACATATTGAAAAGTAAAAACATAATAGCCTAATGCATAGCATCGCATGTTGACAGATCTGAACGTAGTAAATCATATTCAAATTTAGTAGCTAATTCTAATTTCAAAGCACAATTAATCAAACTCACAATTGTCCAAGTTTTCCATTTTAACTTCGGAGATTCATTTAGCAATTTCTGAAGACATATTTAACTTGAGGAGGATAAAGTAAAGTAATAACGAAAAATACCTGTATGACTAAATGCTTATTTACACAATTATGAGAATGAGGCTTGTATGATAAACATAATAACCTCAATTGAACAGGTTCGGAAACGCATCATTAATGGTTTTCTTCCGCGTTTCCACAAATATTTCAAAACATTTATGGTCGAATTTATGACATTCAATCAATAATAATTTGACAAATAAAAATGAGGTTATCAAAGGATTAATAAAACAAGATACGAATGATTTCCATCTTTCAATACTACTTTTGATTTGAAGTATCCTCTCTTCCATAACACACAAGCATGCCGGCACGTAAAAGGGGCAGCATGGGCAAGGATAAAAAAGGGCATTTTGCATATGCACACCCATATACAAGAAATTGGACTATTTTATACGCCTTTATTTATTTAAATTATATAACCATAGGCCAGGAAGTACTTACTACAGTCCGTTTCATAAAAAGTGGATCATCCTAAAATTTGACTAAATAAAACATAAGTATGATACAGAAAGCATTTTTCATGTTATTTCATGTCCCTAATATATTTAAATGTCCTTATATAATCTGATAAGCTATATACAGTAACGGTTCTAAAGAAGCTATATTTTGAGGCCCTACCCTTATTGTCAATGACATTACCAATTCGTCTAGGCATTGATTCGATGATATCGTTGATTTTTGACTGATCTAACTTTCTCCACTCTCTTTTTAACAGTGACGTAAGTTGTGATACGCCATCCGTAGGTAGCAGTGAACGACAAACGTTACGTTTTAGAATACTCCATACATTTTCTATGGGATTCAGATCAGGAGAACGAGCTGGCCAAGATAATGTCCTAAGCCCTAATTGAGACTTGCATAAGTTAACTCTACTACTCCTGTGACACGTAACATTATCATCCATAAATAACCAAGTCGATGGATCACCAAGTTCTGTCATTTGGCCAATGTTCATTCGAAAACATTCACATAGCGTTCAGAATTCATGGTTCCTTGCTGTATGTGAAGTTCAGGGCGGCATTGGTCCAAATGCCAGCTGACACTTTGCCTTTTGTGAATGCGATCTCGTTATTGTTCATTTGTGCTTTGTATTGTTTTCAACCGGTGAGAGATAGATTTCTAGCTGAAAGCAATCAGGAGTGCTGCCAACACCACCGCAACGAAGTCAGGAAACTATGGAACATGAAGTCCAGTTAATCACATGTAGCAGTTACATTATTGTTGATGAATAATGGTGCTATACTGGCTCTGATTGACCGATTTTCTTTATTTTTGTCTTGCTTGATAGCTTTTGGCTTGTAGAACAACATATTACATAACAAAGGAAACAAATGTAATTTTATAAGAGTGAGGTATGATTTTGTGTAACATTGCTAAATGAAGATCAAATTATCTACTACTTTTTTATCTATAACAGGAAAACAACTCAATATTCATGCTTGAAATTTCCAACAATGATATTAGTAAGCACAACTGACATATCTTCCAAATTTCAGAGCAATTCGTTCAAGTTTGGCGAGTTAGACAAAGTTGAAGTTATGGCGATGTTTAAGGTGATTCCATTTTATGAAACAATCTGTAGGTTTCCCTGCCGAGAATCGCGCGGATTTCCATACTAGGCGTGGTGTAGAACGTTGTGGATCGAGCTTGATTTCATTACATCGGAGCATGATAATCATCGCTTTGCAATAACAATTAGCTGCGGTAGGAATAGTTTCCGTAGTCCATAGGATTGCATGTTCGCATCGGTATTGGCACCTTTATTTGTATCTCAAGTATGGGAACTTTTATTTGAAAATTTTGACTTTATATGTGATTTTTGAATTACTTTTCCTCTGCATAAATTAATACGGAGTTCAAATGATCTTAAATAGAGGATTCTTTTAACAAATGCATAAACATAATTCCATGATTTAACAATATTATAAGTAGGTTATATATTCCGATGAAATAACGTGTGAAAATATGAGGCTTATAGAATAAGGAGAAGTTAAAAATATGACAATGTGATATAACCGAAATCGAATCATATATTGTAGGTTCTATATACACTTTTACATACAGTGACTGAAACTTGATATTCTTAATGTGTACTTAACTGTAAGGTTATTATTATTCACGACACCGGTATCCACTTTGATACGGAAAATATTCAAAAATAAAATATTTGATCAAATCATTATGATCTATTTATGTACAAAAATATCAAACAATATAATCTAAACCTCTGTGATAACTCTACTGATATAAACAAGAAAAACAAGAGCCAGATCAGAATGTCCAAAGTATGAGAGTCTCTTTTCATTGAATTTGATGAATTCATCAGTAACGGTGTGGATATTAACATCATCGTCCATGTAATCCTTATGCAATACTGCAAAATATATTGTTAAGGTGTTTGGTCCAGTCGGCTCTGGTCCATGTTTCAGCGTCGCATTGCGCTGAAACTTCTTCCCGCTGTCGCTGAGCTCATGAGTACTGTGCAATAATATTTCAGCAAGTCGTGGGTAATTTTGCAAGCTTTTTTCGTCATTGGCATTGCGTTAAATATATCACAAATTGTTGATATCTTTGTAACCGTCTTTATTCTTGGTTTGATCTGTTCATTTCGCATTTTGAGGAGGACTGGAAAACCCTTTAGTTCTTCTTCAAATTCTGCTTTGCGAGATTGTTGAAGAAGCTTTACTCTGGACTCAATTGGAAATATTTTGTCAAATGATTCCTTCTCGAGTTTGCCATTTACAGAGTCTAGGGCTATTTCAATATCTTCTAATATTTTCATATCATTTGGAGAATCTTCTCTGCATCGCTCCGTCGATCAAATTGATCAAATCAAAATACTTCTGTGAAAAGATTGGAACGTATCCGGTGTATCAACATCAGGCAGGTCTGTCATTTCGGACAATATTTCTGGCAGTTTTCTTTTTCTCTTTTCCTTTCTCTCCATGATGCTATCTGTCATTTCGTCCCCTAATTCTGCTTGTAGCTTTTCTGCATGACTCCATATCTTACTAGCTTCGTCATTGCAGCACATTTCTGTTGAATCGTTGCTTCGCAAGGTTGATTCGCAAATTCGCTTCTTGAGCACTAACATCATCTTGAGTAGTCCTGGAAATATTCTCCATTATACAGATCACGTCGTATGAGCACTTAATGCTAGCGATCAAAAAGGTGTCCCTCAATTGATTCACTATTCCTTTCGACTTTCGCGAGTCGCGAGTCTCCCAACTGTATGACATTACATATTTTGTAAATGTGACCGCAGACCCACGCCTTGTGAAAAAAGTCAGCATTGTTTCTATTTGCCCATCCTCTATAAATTGCACAGGGGCAAATTGCAGATGTCAAAATGCAAGACACAGTAGAATAACTTGGCCGCCGCGCAAAAAGGCAACATAAAACACGTGCCCACCTTGTACTCTTAAAAAAGGCAACATATGTACATTCATAACTTATGCCGACCATGTAAAAAGGCAAAATAGATCAATTTGCCCACCCTACAAAACGGCAATCATGTTGATCAACTTGCCCACTCTGTCAACCAAAAGGCGACACATATTAACTTGTCCATCCTGTCTAAAGGAAACATCCTAATTGAAGTCACTTACATCGTACTTGAAGAAAGGCAATATACGAGCGTAATATAGGTAATTAAACAAATTTGCCCATCCCGTGAAAAGACAATTTTCCCCTCCTCTAAAAAGGCAGCATTGCCCACCCTGCCCACCCTGTGAAAAGGGCAGCATGGGCTTTGCCCACCCTGCCCACCCCGTGCCGGCATGCTTGATAACACATGCTAATTAATTCAGCCTCCGATTGATTAAACGAATGAAATAAGATAACTTGACGAAACGATAGCGGCATGTAAACTTCCATATTCAAATTAAAATGTTCGTGATATCAGCTAAGACAAACCTTTTCCATGCACTAGCTATATCCTGCCTTCGACGACACCACCACTTATATTGCAGCCCAATTTAATATTGCTTGCGTTAACTTGAGCCTATTCCAGAAAGTGATATTCTCGTTGCTGAATAAAGCATATTAAATAATAATTAATAAAACATAGTCCTTCAGCACACAAAATTATTTCTCACTTGTGTGTTGAAAGAATTATATATTAATTAAAATTTAGGCCTATCTGTTGTGTCGGTGATGCCTAATTCTAGCTTCAGCAACCTTGTGTCACAATAATATTCTCGTGTATATTTAGCAGGCTGAATACAGCACAATACTCATTAGAAATGTAAGTAGAAGTTCAATGTGGTACTTTATGGACAGCTCTGTAATAGTGCATTATCTCATGTGTCGTGTGAATTTGAATCTGACATCCTGCATTAAAGAACACGATAAATCTCATAGAGTAGGTATGTTAGGTGGAGTAGTAACATCGCATTTATTAAATCCCCAATATGTATACGCCAAAGATATTTAATATTATAAATGGCTAGATAAGAATATAGAAGTGTTTCTACCTTGTGTGCAACGAAACCAGTGAAAATCACATTGCATGGATTTGAAAACATTTGTAAGCGAGCAACAAATATTCCTTTTCATTACCTCTTTTAGTAATTGCAGAACTAAAACGCATTTTAATAATAAATCAAGAAATTTTTATCTATTCATTATTTTATCAAGTCTATTTTTATCTACATATTTAAGATGCATCGAATACAAATATTTCCTGGAATGAGAAGAAAGGAATCATTGCTTGCTGTTTCAGTAACATTTTTGTCTATGATGGATGTATTACGTTTCACATCATAGTGAAGGTCAACTCTGCGTGGTTGAAGCACGTGACCCTCGAATGTGTCCTAAAACAACACAGCATGCTCTTTTTTAGCGATGTCTTAAGTCACTGTGCCAAGAGTACATCGGCTGTTGGAGATGCCAACGTCATCATAAGAATTGAACGAGATGCTCCCACACAAATAACTCGACGTTTACACTATTGTGACGTCACACCGAATCGTTGTCTGACTGTTGATGTTAAAGAGTAAAGCAGACAATGACTCAGTGAGACTGCGTGAACCTCAGGCTGAAGGCACATGGTGTTATAAATTTTGCTGTGGAAAAATCTTTCTGACCTGCGCGCAAAATGGCGTCTGGTAAGGCAACTTAAATCGTCAAATTTGCGCAACACCTACATATAATACAGTTGATGTCCCATGAACACGGTTCTATATCTCAATTAGCAAGAGTGTAACTTTTTAGTGCCAACTCATTGATGTTCAATTATGTAGTCTACCAATCCTCATTTATGACGAGGTTCATTGCTGACTTACATCCTATTCATCCAGTGGTTGATGTATAAAAAATTATGACACATTCAACAGGATCAGTAATTTTTGACATATAATGAAACTAAAAGCAACCACCATAAATGCATGCAGTGCGTTAATTTACGCCATGTGAATTATACATGAGCAATTAAATGAATTTCTCAAAATGATCCGGTTCAAACCAGTTTACCACATGAATGTCATAAGAATAGCTTTTTCCAAGTTGCGACGTTGAATAACGAACATCTTTAAGAACAGTTTCAGTAGGCCTAATTCAATCAGCAAGTTGATTTTTTATTGACAACTCATGATCCGATTTGATGATGACCCACTGGAAACGAAAATATGGGAACCATGTGGCTGACATATGGGTATGTGGTATGGATCTGGACGAAATTTTCAAAGTATTATTTCTCTGATAAAGTCAAGCAGAAGTCATTCATCTAGATTCTAGAAGAAAATGGTGCATAAACAAGTCATGTGAACGTTTATGACCAGTTATTTGATGAAGAAGTAGCAGAACATCACATGTGCCTTGGTGCGTGGCCATCCCACATGGGTAGCATATGGTGTTTTCCAGATGCTACCCAGATAGTGAGAAATATCGATGGAAAGTCATTCATTGCATTACACATTGCGAGGTACATGTGTGGTTCCTACAATTACACATGTTTCAGGCTTTGGGGCTGATATATTTTGTTATTTAATGAGTCCTCAACATGATTATTCAACATGGTCATGCGTAATAATTGTGTATACACAATATATAGTGGACTATAGTCATCTCCACCAAGTTAATAACATAATGGCGCATGCTAGAGGAAAACATTAAATTCAAGAGATATAGGAGAAAATATTAGCGCTTTTTAGGCAATTTCATGCATGAATAGCATTGAACACAGGCCAAAGAAGGTCACTAAGAGTTTTAGATTTTGACTTGTTTTTGTGAGGTATTAAAATATGTGCATTTATATTATATGTCGCTTGATCTTTCGATGAACAGCTGTTACAAGTTGAAGTTGCCCATGCCATCAACGGAGTATGCGTTGTTGCTGATTCTGGCGGGAATTTAAAACAATTGATTTAATCATGTCGTTACTAATCAAAAGCAAGAGTCAAGCTTTTTTAAGATTTGACCAGCATTTCAAGTGAAATGTGTGGGAATATCTAAAGAAATCAGGGTAAACTGTTAACTGTAAACAATTCGAATCAATGAAAATCGTAAACAAGTCAAAACTTCTCTAATACACAACAAATAAAGAAGAAACTTTGCATCATAACTGGAAAGGGACTCAGCACATCCCAGAGGCATCCAAAATTAATGGAACATCCTTTTTGAAATAGCTAGCAAAAGTTAATGAGAAAAAAATGACAGACCTCAACTTAAACAAGTCAGAGACATCTCATTACACACTCAATCGACCTAAACAACTCATGCTATACCTAAAATTACCTGCTCTTCACGATGGAACAATTATATCCCGCTCACAAACCAATCCACACTCACCAGGGACCACTAAGTCCCGAAAAATCAACATAGAGCTCACATTCGTGTCCTAAACAAGTCAGAGACATCTCATTACACATTCAATCGACCGAAACAACTCATGCTATAACTAGTACTTAGTGGTCCCTGGTGAGTGTGGATTGGTTTGTGAGCAGGATATAATTGCTCCATCGTGAAGAGCAGGTAATTTTAGGTATAGCATGAGTTGTTTCGGTCGATTGAGTGTGTAATGAGATGTCTCTGACTTGTTTAGGACACGTATGTGAGCTTTATGTTGATTTTTCGGGACTAAGTGGTCCCTGGTGAGTGTGGATTGGTTTGTGAGCAGGATATAATTGCTCCATCGTGAAGAGCAGGTAATTTTAGGTATAGCATGAGTTGTTTCGGTCGATTGAGTGTGTAATGAGATGTCTCTGACTTGTTTAGGACACGTATGTGAGCTTTATGTTGATTTTTCGGGACTTAGTGGTCCCTAGTGATTGTGGATTGGTTTGTGAGCGGGATATAATTGCTCCATCGTGAAGAGCAGGTAATTTTAGGTATAGCATGAGTTGTTTAGGTCGATTGAGTGTGTAATGAGATGTCTCTGACTTGTTTAGGACACGTATGTGAGCTTTATGTTGATTTTTCGGGACTAAGTGGTCCCTGGTGAGTGTGGATTGGTTTGTGAGCGGGATATAATTGCTCCATCGTGAAGAGCAGGTAATTTTAGGTATAGCATGAGTTGTTTAGGTCGATTGAGTGTGTAATGAGATGTCTCTGACTTGTTTAGGACACGTATGTGAGCTTTATGTTGATTTTTCGGGACTAAGTGGTCCCTGGTGAGTGTGGATTGGTTTGTGAGCGGGATATAATTGCTCCATCGTGAAGAGCAGGTAATTTTAGGTATAGCATGAGTTGTTTAGGTCGATTGAGTGTGTAATGAGATGTCTCTGACTTGTCTAGGTTGAGATCTGTCATTTTTTCTCATTAACTTTTGCTAGCTATTTCAAAAAAGATATTTGTAACCATAGTGCCCGGTACTCACCTCTGAGGTTGTTGGGTGCAGCCCGATTGCACCAGCAGCTGTCTCCGTGAGAGGCGCTGCCCGTCGCTCTCCTTCCCCGACTCCCCAAATACCCTGGGGGGCGGACGTGTGTGAAGTTAGCGGAACCACCCAGCGGAACCATTTTTTATTATAGCTTAATTCTATTCGAAACAGCTGTTAGTTTGTCAATTTCAGTCTCCTGATTACGAATCTGAGCTCAGATTTCACAAACTCACAGTCGTTTTTGAGAAATTAAAGTTTAAAGATAAAAGTGGTTCCGCTGTGAAGTTAGCGGAACCAATTGCTGAGTCTCGCTGATTGACACAGTAAATCAATTTCTTTTGGTCACTACCCGATCAATTTTGTTGTGCTGATCACGAATATGTGCCTCATTTTTCAAAACAATGCAAATTTCACCCGGAAATCTGAATTTCACTTTTTCTGCTAGCTGATTGTGAAGTTAGCGGAACCATTTTTTAATACAAAGAATTTCTCAGCAAAATCCATCCTCTCCTACTAATTTGAAGCTCCTATTCACAAATCTGTAATCAGATTTGCAAAACTCGCCCGCATTGCAAAGATATTCCTCTATGTGGGTCCGCTGTGAAGATAGCTGAACCACCTACTGGCATTAAAATTTCAAATTCTAATTTTTGCAGAGAATCACTGCAATAGACATACCAAGAGAATGGAATTGCTTCACTGATCACGGTTATCAGTCCGATTTCACGGGAGGATAAGTACTTGCCGAGAAAAATTGATTTTACGGTTTTCATGGACAATCTGCAATCCTTGAAAACCGTAAAATCAATTTTTCTCGGCAAGTACTTATCCTCCCGTGAAATCGGACGGCTAACCGTGATCAGTGAAGCAATTCCATTCTCTTGGTATGTCTATTGCAGTGATTCTCTGCAAAAATTAGAATTTGAAATTTTAATGCCAGTAGGTGGTTCCGCTATCTTCACAGCGGACCCACATAGAGGAATATCTTTGCAATGCGGGCGAGTTTTGCAAATCTGATTACAGATTTGTGAATAGGAGCTTCAAATTAGTAGGAGAGGATGGATTTTGCTGAGAAATTCTTTGTATTAAAAAATGGTTCCGCTAACTTCACAATCAGCTAGCAGAAAAAGTGAAATTCAGATTTCCGGGTGAAATTTGCATTGTTTTGAAAAATGAGGCACATATTCGTGATCAGCACAACAAAATTGATCGGGTAGTGACCAAAAGAAATTGATTTACTGTGTCAATCAGCGAGACTCAGCAATTGGTTCCGCTAACTTCACAGCGGAACCACTTTTATCTTTAAACTTTAATTTCTCAAAAACGACTGTGAGTTTGTGAAATCTGAGCTCAGATTCGTAATCAGGAGACTGAAATTGACAAACTAGCAGCTGTTTCTAATAGAATTAAGCTATAATAAAAAATGGTTCCGCTGGGTGGTTCCGCTAACTTCACACACGTGCGGGGCGGTGCCTACAGCCGAACTGGCTGTACTGGGCGAGCTGGCTGGCTGCCCTTTTCCGGCTCGGTGTTCCACCGAAGCCGTAAGAGGCAAACAAGTTGCCTCGCTTGTCAGCGAATCAGTATTCGCTTCGGCACTCGTTATGTTAGCAATTTCGAAGTTCACACAATCAAATCACAATTATCAGAAGCTGAAAGTGTCCCTTCGATCTTACCTAGATCGCGCCAGATTGCCGATAATAAAAATTAGCCTACTTAAACAACTTTTAAGTTGGCTAATTTTTCCAGGGGTTACATATTCCATTAATTTTGGATGCCCATTAATTTATGTGCTGAGTCCCTTTCCTGCTATGATGCAAAGTTTCTTCTTTATTTGTTGTGTATTAGAGAAGTTTTGTCTTGTTTACGATTTTCATTGATTCGACTTGTTAGTCCGGGAGCCAGCGTGAAGTTGTGCAGGGAACGAGGTAGTACATAAAACTTTCACATAGCACAGTACACCTCTAACCTACTGCAAAACTTCGCGTCTGCCGGATCAGATCATTTGCTTTTCAGAAATAGAGAGGATAACAAAATCCTATGTATTTCCCAATTGTAAATTGTACATCTGAGGTGTTGACCTCCATTTTTTTCGAGTTTTTGCTCGAAAAAGTTACACAAATTGGTATTTTGTGTGTTACTGGTTATTATAGAAATCAACAATAGGAGAAATCATTTATGATGAGTTTATCATTCAGGTGACAGAGGATAAGTAAAGTGTACAAACAGTAAAGTTTACAAAAAGTATAAAATCAATTTAAAGTATGAAATTTCTATGCTAAAATTTGCAGTTACACCAACGAAAATGTCCCTGTTGTACTCTTGTCAGTTTCCCTCTGTCACTGAATGATAACTCATTTGAAAGATCATGATCTATAGATGATTTCTATAATAACCAGTTCAACAAAAACCCAAATTTTTTAGACTTTTTTATGACAAACTTTCGAAAAAATGGAGTCAACACCTCAGATCAACACCTTTTACCATTGGAAATACATAGGATTTTGTTATCCTCTCTATTTCTGAAAAGCAAATGATCTGATCCGGCAGACGCGAAGTTTTGCAGTAGGTTATAGGTGTACTATGCTATGTGAAAGTTTTATGTACTACCTCGTTCCCTGCACAACTTCACGCTAGCTCCCGGACTATGTTTATGACTTGTTTACAGTTAACAGTTTACCATTTTTTTAACTGCAAGTGTAAACGGGAACAGTGTAAACTGAAAATTAGAACATTCATCCAAATTATGAGGAATCGATCAGAAATAAGAGAAAATGGTTGTCTTATCGAGCTGTTCCGCTTGAGGGAGTCTGCACATCCTTTACGAAGCTTATAGTCCGGCAGCCACAACGAGTTTCTGCAGGGAACGAGGCCGAAAGTAAGACTTTCACAGAATGATGCACACCCTATGACTACTACGAATCGGCACGTCTGCCGAGTTCTAGTGAGTTCCTCTTCTTGTCAGACAGAATCAAAGAAAAACACAAGTCAATCCAATGAGACGCAGGTTGCAGTTTTTGGCTAAAATGAAATTTCGTATGTTTTCTCTAATTTAACAAAAAGTACTAAGCCCAGAGTCATAATTTTTGTCATGGAATGTCTTCAGATCATTTCCTCTCATTTTCATGCACCCCTATATAGCTAAACACATTAAGATTTGTCGAGCCTCTCACTGTCGGCAAACACAGACATTTTGAGCAACTCTATCCACATTCAACCACATTCTCACATACATTTTTCTTTGATCCTGTCTGACAAGAAGAGGAACTCACTAGAACTCGGCAGACGTGCCGATTCGTAGTAGGCATGGGTGTACATCGCTCTGTGAAAGTCTCACTTTCGGCCTCGTTCCCTGCAGAAACTCGTTCTGGCTGCCGGACTATTAGTCAAGTAATTCGAAATAATGCCATCTGATGTTTCATTGATTACCGCATTGATTTTGAAGGATGGATTCTACAATACCATTAATCATGAGACGCAGGCTTTTCAAATTTTAAGATATACTTGTTTTGCAGTGCTGAACCGCCTCGATGTCTCATTTAACTGTATGAAATCTCAAAGAATGTGTGCTGTATGTATACGTCTTGTCTGATATATTCTTTCCATCCAGTCCAAGAGACATTGGAATGTTTGGCAACGTAAAATCTAATGCTGCATCATTCATTAACAGGCCTAACTTTGTAACTTTATCAAACTCAGGAGCCTTATCAAATTCCTCACTTTTCTTGGTGAACGAAGCTCGGAGTTAGAATCAGAGTCCCTTCTATATTTGTTGCCTCCAAAACCGTGACTTTGATTGTAGTGCGGTAATGTGGTCGATTCTAAGAAATTCAGTTTTGCATGAGTTGTGAGAGTTCCATTCACATGAAGAAATGTAGGGAATTGACTTATCATCGTTGATGTGAGTATTACCCTACGTATCCATCAGATTCTTTAATTAATGACGTTGGTTCAATTGATGTTTTGAGTTGGTAATGATTGCTAGTACATGTACGTGTAGGTACATTGGGATGGCATAGAGATTTGATTCCAAGGTCGCTAAGTACAACAGGCCAATCTTCACTGTGATTCATGAGAGGTCATCAATCAGGAGTAGGGATCTGCGAAGCTTCGAGATTCGATTCGAGAAAAATTCGAATCGGTTTACGTCGATTGACCAACAATTATTTCAACAGCCTCCTTTCGTTCGTTAATGGTTGAAAATGAGATTGCAATATGCTTGAGATGATGAATTCTCACTGATAGTGGCTAAAACTACGAGGTTGCTGAACTACGTTATATCAGCTGCATGTTGCTCAGATTAGGGCTTCGGACTCGGTCGATCTTTCTGGACCGAGCCTGATATACTTCACAATTAACAAGGGCCTAACTGATTTAGAGCAGAATTGTAAATGGCCCATTGTCAGATTCGTGAGCTTCTATCTTACAGGGCTATAAGACATTCTTTTCAGACTGTTCTTAGTCAGGACTCTTAAGACGAACACGTAGCTTAATAAACCAGTGAATTATACTACATCCTAAAACACGAACTCTTCCTAAAAGTAGGCCATGCCGTAAGGAAGCAAAACTCAAAACAGGATATCTAATAAATAAGAAAATATTGCTTTATGCGTGATTATAGTGCCATCCGTACTTTTTACAGTGCTCCTCATACTTCTTTTGATGAGACCCCTCAAATGACTTTTCTTAATGAGATTTTTGCACTTAACAAAGGCCTGCAGAAGCGTCAGGGCAAAGGGGATATTTTATTTGGATATTTAAGGCCAAATCTCATCCAAAAAAATCTAGTCAGCGCACCAAGTTTCGATCGTCGTTGAAAAAGTGAAATTTGTTTATTTGATGCGCTGACTAGATTCTCTTTACTGCTGAGATTTAGTTTGTGGTTGATAGAGATAAATGTTCTTCTTATCCTGAATCATCTGCATCTCAGATAGGAAGTTAATCAGGCGTCTAGACAAAGTTAAAATGAGCTTGAGTACAATATGTGGTTTATTATCGATTTATGGTCTTTGATTTACAGATTTTCTCATAGGCTGCGACTAGCGACTGGATTTTCTTACTTCACTGATTTTCCATTTGCAAGCTGACAGGTCCAAGACTACTATAATTCATCATGCATCAAAGTGTTCTAAGTTGTCTGTAAGAGTCTGAGTCTTACATGATGGTCGTATGAGTTTGAGTGAAAATTTGCGTCGGAGTCTATGTAGGTTATATACTAATTTATTTTGAATTCGTCCTGATTACCGTAGATAGTCATCACGTACTGCGATAGCATGGGAGGTTGTAGGTATCAATAGATTGTTACCGAAATTCCATTATTGTTTCCTAATCTGAAAATTGCGATAAAAATTATATTATCTACTGATTTTTTGTTTATGAAAATTGGTGCTTTCCCGCGCTCAGGATTTAATTACAGGGACGATTGACGGTGACTACATTTCCAGTCTCGCGTGAGATTCAAAGAACTTTGATCTATACACCTGAGGTTATAAACCGAGTCCCTATCATTAAGCTACCTACGGGAAATTTGGCATAGCAGAGCCAATTGGCATTTCAAGACATGTTGTCAAACCAGTATCCATCTAACTGATGCTCTAGCGTCAATGTTCATTCGAAATAGGTTGTAGCTACAAAGCGTAGTAGATTTTGATTTTCTCAGAAAAATAGATAGGCCTAGATTTTAATTTGACTGCTTATTTCTTTATGGTTGCCAACGTGTCACTGCATCTTTCAATAGCCATGTAAATTGCATGACTACTAGGTCTTATTTAATACGCTCATCTTCTTGAAGGCTATTGATGTAGTAGCTGACTAAGTAAATCGTACACAGTAATAAGTTCAAGTAGGCCTATTTAAGTTTTTCATGATTCGATTCGATTCGCGAATCACTGCCCAATTGGATTCGACTCAAATTTGGCGATTCGCAGGTCCCTAATCAGGAGGCTAAAGGATCCGCAGATCACATGGAATTATGGGCCTAAATGTGAATAAATACTGATGAATTCTTCATTGCTTATTCTCAGCTGCCCCATGTCATCCGATGTTAGAAGGCATTCACGATTAGCTTCTCCAAATCTGCGATGCCCAACTTCGAGTTTCCATAGATTTGATCATTGTGAATTCGCATGACGTTATATCTTCAGCAAGAGCAAGCCATGTCATTATCTGAGGTCTGCATGCCTCCGAAAGATGTGGAAATCAGTAAATGTACTGAATCAAACGTTCACTCAAAAAGTTCACGACTTTTAGGCCATTTAATGAGGATAAAATTCTATTACTTTCAGACATCGCCTATTTGAATCGATATCAATGCTATTTACTCCCTTATATTTTTTGATGTGGTGCTATTTGAGTATTCAATGTGCTATTAATGCTGGTGAATTAAAATGTAAAACTAAAAGTTGGCCTAAAACTATATCTAAAATCTATAACTATATCTAAATTTTATAGTTTAAAATCTAAAACTATAAGTTGGCCTTTTTGAGATGTGGATTAAATTTCTCAACTGCACTAATTACAAATACATATTTAGGTTTCACTCAGTAAGCAAGTCAGGCCTCTCACATCATGTCCGTCAGTAGCAAGGGTTTCTACACCTCTGGACCGCGCAAGATGGCCGCCGTCTTTGTTCTTCGAAAAATTTTCTCTCCCCCCTCCCCCCTCGATAAAACGACAGAGTGTCAGGTGAGTCGTGGTGGACTTGGGCGACCGCCAGGTTTTGACTTGAGGCTATAGTGTGTTGGGATTTTCGTGAAATCTCATGAATTTTGGGGTGAAAATGGGATGTTTCGAGTGGAAGCAGTGCTCGGACGACTTTGCAAATGTGATTTTTGGAATCAGCGTGAAATTCTGCGTCGACATGGTGAGTTTCAAGTCAATCGGAGAGAAAAAGTTTTCTTCAAAATATTTCCGAAAAAACGACAGAGGTAAAATTTTGGACGTTTTGGGCTGTAGCCTCAAAACGAAGCATCGGAGAGTAAAACGGATTTCAGATTCGTGATCAGCGTCAAATTCTACATCGGTATGGTGAATTTGAAAGCAATCGGAGATAAAAAATTTTCGATGATTTCCTCCTCCCCCCCCCTCGGGAGAGCTATCTTCGATCTCGGCTTCTAGTGGATGGATTTTGTCGTGTGAGGTGTCATTTGAAAGCTGAGAGTGAGACAAATTCACGGTTGAAATTTCTTGTCAATCGGTTCAGTCGTTTAGAAGTTAGAGCGGAAACAAGATTTCATGAATTCGCGAAAAAACGACAGAGGTAAAATTTTGGACGTTTTGGGCTGTAGCCTCAAAACGAAGCATCGGAGAGCAAAACGGATTTCAGATTCGTGATCAGCGTCAAATTCTGCATCGGTATGGTGAATTTGAAAGCAATCGGAGACAAAAAAAATTTTCGATGATTTCCTCCCCCCCCTCGGCAGCGATCTTCCAACTTTGGTTCTAGAGATCGTAGAAAGTCGTGCAATAGCTCGTTTGAAAGCTGAGAGTGAGACAAATTCAAGGAAAGAAACAGTTTGTCAATCAGTTCAGTCGTTTAGAAGTTAGAGCGGAAACAAGATTTCATGAATTCGCGGAAAAACGACAAGAGGTAAAATTTTGGACGTTTTGGGCTGTAGCCTCAAAACGAAGCATCGGAAAGCCAAAACAGATTTCAGATTTGGAATCAGCGTCATTTATTCACCCTAGTAAGAGTGTTTCCATCATGTTTTGTGGAAAAAAAATTTCAAATTTTTTCAAGATGGCGAATTTTTTGCATTTTTGGCTATTTTTTGTCAAAAAACTAGATCGATTCAAGGCTTCGGACCTATTTCAATGAACAGACCGCACTGAGATGTGCTAGATCTGAAGTTTTGAGACTGATTGGAGTCAGACTTTTTGATTTGGAGTTCATTGAAAACTCCACTTCAGATGTTAAATTGCACATTTTTTGAAATGATGAATTTTTTGCATTTTTGGCTATTTTTTGCCGAAAAACTAAATCGATTCAAGGCTTCGGACCTATTTCAGTGGACAGACCGCACTGAGATGTGATAGATCCGAAATTTTGAGACGGATGGGAGTCAGGGTCGTGAGTTGAGATGCCATTGAAAACGTTAAAAAGCCAATTTTCCCATTTTCTAACTTAGGAATTTTTCAGGATTTGACAATTGTCCGACTATAAAAGCGTGGAGCATCAACTGAGAAATCAGTTGTTCTGATAACTTGCTACAGGTAGGTGAACAGATCCGAGCTCCGGCTCTGAATCGCGTTTTCCTACAGAATACGAGTTAGATTTTTCAATTGCTGATATCAGCAAAGGTGTCAGACTTATAGGTTAGCCAGTATATGGCTGGTGATCATTTTGATCAAATAGGCCAGAAACTTGTAAGTGGTGTATCTTCGGCTCTAGTACACCGATTGACTTGATTTAAATGACATGTGTTAGCTCTCAATCAGAGCTATATTTGCTGAAAAAAATTTTTAATTTGTTATTTTTGATGATTTTTCGGGGTTTTCGACCCTGCTGAATTCAACTAGGACATTTATAATGTTGTGGGAGGCGAGCTTCGGCTTGGAATTTGCAACCTTTGTAAACAATCCACTGGTTTTCATGTCAAAATCAGGGTCCGGATACCAACACAGTGATATGACGCACGCTCTGTCCGCGGGAGGTTGGATTTGCGGGCCGAGGCCTTGGAGTTGGGATAAGATCCCCTCTGAGTAATGCCTGTAACGGATTCAAAGGTTCGACACTTTCCACCAATCTCACAATTTAACTGTATGATTATAAAAATGACTGCCAATGTCGCCTGTCAGTAATTCTATTTCATCCTTCCTTTTACAGATACATAACAGATACATTATGGGAGGAAACTTGAAGTTCCATTTCAAAAAGTGCCTATGTGGTGAAGTTAAGAGAGGTGGCGAGTTCAAGCGCCATATCAATAAATTCAGCGACACTCCCGAAGAGCATAAGGAGGTCGGTGTGGTGAGCGGATGCACATCGTGCATGAAATTCATTAGGGGAAACCTGAACGAGTCATTCTACAAGACTCATTCAAAATGCGTGATTAAGAAGGTGACGAACTATACTACCTCAGAGGTTGGGAAAGCCATCACCCCACTTTTTGAAAATCCTCCAGTTCATCGAGATGAGGAGACAGAGACGCATGCGTCAGAGGTTGGGAAGGTCATCCCACTTTTTTTTGAAAGACCTCCAGTTGATCTAGATGTGGAGACAGAGTTGCAGATGGCAGTTCGAGCAATACAAGCAGGGGCGTCGTGCGCCGCAAAAACTTGAGCAGGCCCATTTTTGTGACATCATTGTTCATAAGTTTATGGGTCCACGCCACACCATTGACTCTCACCCGTGACCGTGACCCTTGCTGTCAACCCCCATGGGCCTGTAGGCCAAAATGTACATATTTTGAATTGTCTATTTCTTGCTATTCTGATTGTTGAATTCTAATTCATTCATTCGCCCTTTTACACTGTTTAAAGTGATAGCAACAGAGTTAAGATAAACAAGTTTTATATTTCATTATCTCTGAAAAATTACATGATACACGTAGACAACACACCGCTTTGGAGATATCTGAAACTCAGCTATTTAACAATTCAATCTTCGAAAACACGATTGAAAAGGGAAACAATCTACCTACTGAGTATTATAAGCTGGTACTCTCACAAAATCTAGTGGTGTGGATCGAAAACAATTCAAAAAAGCAGATGCTGTTAAAAGAGGTCTACATGCAGACAAAATATCACTGTGTAAGCCTAAACAAGGAACAAGGTGGTGTAATGCATGTGTTTCATATGATCAAGAAAAAAATAACGAGGATGAAAAAGTTTGTAAAAATGGTGCTGTGAAGTCTAACAATTAAGCATAAAAAGTACAACTGGTTATGAGGAAAATTACACGTTTGCAAAAAATGATTCTAAGAAAATCTGTTGGCATGGCATGGATTCATCAGTCGTCTTTGGAATTCAGTCATACAAAAATCGGTAAAACAAATTTTCGGTGCTATGAAGGCAGTTCATGCACAAAAATTAAATTGGTTGAGGGTAAACTAAACGTCAACAAAAAATGATTCTAAGAAAATCTATCGGCATGGTATCATGGATTTCATAATCGTCTTTGGATTTCATGGCACAAGCACAAACTTGGGATAAGCTATGAACTTACATTGTTAGATCTAGCAATAAAAACGAGAATAGGAAATTTCTGTGTTATACACGTACATGTACAAGCAAACGTCACACAATTATGTGTATGTATACACCGGTAATACACATGTAGGCCTACCGGTATAGGCCTCTACATGTAAACTGCATGCATTACATTTGAAATGTTTCATAAAAGCAGCTTGCACACTTGTAATTGTATAGGCCTAATGTTGCTGATATGCTAGGGAGGGCTACTAACACTAAGTGTAATCAGAATGCTTTCATACCTACAATGTAGAAAAAGCCAATTTACAACTTGAAGTATAGACTGGTCTTGAAATACACTGTTTGCACGTACATACAAATTGATTTTTTCTTGTATAGGCCTAGTTAATTTTATGTCCTAAATCTTAAATCTACGGGTACATGTAGATAGGCATATAGAGACCACAAGTAAAGAGCTGCTTTTATGATAGATTTCGCACAGTGGAAAAGCTATTTGCGACGCTCAGCAAATGATTCCCAGAAGTAAAGTCCCGGCAAGCGGCCAGTGATAGCTTTTGGGATCGAGCTGCTTCAACTGCGATGACCATCAAGTCATTTAGACGGTCCTGGTTCATTGTGGTTCTTAAGTTGTTTTTAACAAACTCAACGCGGAAAAAGAACGCTCACAAGATGATGATGTTTATGGGCAAAGTCAGTACAAGGCGGTTCAACTTGGCTAAAGATGCAAGCATTTTGTGCTGATTGTTATTTACCATGTACAAATATAAGTTGTGCACGCCATTTGGTGCGGTTTGCGTTGAAGATAAATGGTGCACAAAAGTTGGTATTCCGCTTTAAGCGTATCTGAACATGGAATATCACGGGGATAAAATGTTGCCAGTGTCAACAAAGAATTCAAATTCTGAAGTGACGGCGACTCAAGAGCTTGTATGATTTCAATAGTGGATTTAGTTCAATACTAAATCGTGATTGCAAAGCATTGAGCATGAGATCTATGACCTCATAGTAGAATTCAACGCGACATTCCTGTTTAAAATCAAAGCAGGTCTGATTTGGCAGAATTTGCATCGATTCTTGAGGACACCTTTCTGCGACGGGAGCAATAACTTCAACGCCAATGCTTGCTGCCATTGATTCGGCTCGATCCCAATATTCATCATATTCTCTTGATTTCTCTGAGATTGAATTGCAGCGATCAATGCTTCACAAGGGATACAGCAGAAGAAATGTCTATCTTGGATGATTGCAAAGATTTTGACACATTATCACAAAGCTTCAAATTTCAACGAACACTGTTAGACAGAGACAAAATTTGAAATTCATGCTATTGTGAAGAGAAAATCGCATTTCCAGCAGTATCTGAGTCGTACTTTGCATCTGTCAAAATGTCATTTAGCGTCCGTGCAACTGCGGTGATATTGTTCGCCAACACAGTGCAATTTTGGGAACGTGAACACCAACGAGTAGTACTCAGTGACGTCAATGTACCTGTATGATGCACCGTCTCATCATTGTCATCCTTAGACTGCTCATCTTTTTGAATCTCTTAAAGAGACCGTGTCGTTTGGTGGAGTGTTCAATAAAATGCCGTACAATTTCTGCCGCAACACCGAAAAAGTTACGTGCAGTAACGTTGTGCGAACAGGTATCAACGAAACTACTAAATTCAAGCGATGGCGATAACAATGTACGAATGTGTGCCTCTGAAACAATGTTCCTATCACACAGAGCCTGTAATCTTACGATATTGCCCCGCCATTGTCGCCAACACCCATCGTATCCCCTGACCACGCAATTTGCTCATGCTTAGGTCATATTTATTCAATAATGAGCACAATTGGTTATACAGGCTTTCACCGTCAGGCGTGTTCTGCATGTGTGACATATCTAGCAAGTGCTTCAATCAACGTCACCCTCTTCTTTCACAAATCGAATAATCATTGAGAGCTGGTCTTTATCTTGCTTGGCATCAGGAGTAGTGTCAAGGCATATGGCGAAGTACGAACAGCATCCTTTATTTCCTTGACTATATCTTCGCGAAGAAGTTGAGCACTTACTATGGATCATCTCATTCTGAGAGGTTGGTGATGTAAAACTAGGCCATGCTTTGAGGATTTCGCTCTGATTTTTCCAGATGTGCTTTCAGTTGTTCATTCCCAGCGCTCACCCAATCAAGTTTACAATTTCCAAAATACTCCCCCGGTTTGATGAGGTTGGACTTTCGTCGTGACCTCTGAAAGGCAATCTTAGTCGAGAAATTGTATTTGTCACATCGAATAAGATGGGGAGAATGTTCTTTCGACTCTCTCTGTCCTTCTTTGCTTGCTCAATATAAATTCGCTGTTGCTCATTTAGTTGAACATGTAATGGTGTGCTGGAATTCCATTGATTCCATTTTTCCATGCTGAAGCAGTGTTGGCTACTACTGGTATGTCTATCAAATCCTCTGTTCCTTGAAAGAGCCATTTTCCAATCACGGTAGCCATCAACGGAAAATGATGGCTCAGAATTTGGCTGTCCAAATACTCGACAAGGGAAGCAAAATGCTGCATCCTTCTGACATTTGATACTCCCAACCATGGTCGTTCAGCAAACCATTTTGATTATTGGAAAGATCTCTGCAATTGTTAATATTCGTTTTGGGATAATTCTGCAGTTCTGGACGGATAGGACCACTGTCTGCAATATGTAAAGAATAAACCTTAGTGTCAAAAATAGGATTTTATTCATAAATAGATGTAGCCTACCTGATATATTCATCCCGCTCCAAACGATGACTGGGTATCATAAAATGATCCGTTTCTTCAATGCAGAGGTGTATCCATCTCCGTATCTATACTGTTCGATGAAGTCGCAACATCTCCATCCTCGCCAACGGCGGTGGATTTGCACTTAGCCGATCTAGCTTGTCGTATCAACAAAACCATACCATCATCCATCAAGAAAGAGCTATCAAAGAAAGACATTGCGCATTATACAGCTACAATATGCAAAAAATCATAAGTGTACATGTAGATTCAAGAAAAATTTTGCGAGGACAGGTGTTAGCATTTACGAAAATAATTTCTAAAAAATCACTTTTCGATACCTCAGTTACATTCCTCTTCAATATGTTAAGTAATCCCTTCCATTCCCTTGCATGTGCAATGTACAGCGCACGTATGTACATGTGTAAAATACAAAAGAGACAAGGACTTTGCTTCTGCATTTACTTCATGAAAGAACATATGTTGAAATTATAAATTAGATGTTGTCTTCATAATCGGCTTGTATCCAAACATATAGGCCTGCATACAAATGTAGAAACGATGAAGTGTCTAAAATTTCGTGACATACCTTAGCTGTGCATTCAATCCAATTGCAGTTGCAGCATAATGTCGAACGAAAATTAGAGTCAACGTCACAAAATTCACAGGAATTTGCGTTTTACACTTGTCAGCACATTTCATAGAAGCGATGTTATTCGTCGTGACTCGTGCAAGAATGTTTTTACGATATCTTGGATATGATTTCATTGTAACGTTTCTTGTAGTTGCATGTACCTCTATGCCCGACATATATGCTCGAACTCGGAGAAATGAATTTTGATGTTTCGAGTGAGTGAAAAAAGGACGGCGGAGATAGATGGAAGAAAGCTCTCAACTTTATAAGCTTGCCTCACGGTTCTGAGATAAATACATAAAGTGTATAAACAAAAGTTGGTCTTAAATTTTGTGGAATGAGCTCGGTTAAAATGTATATTGATATGTTTCGTTCAAGTTGCTAGAGGAGGAGGATATACATGTAACTTTGACATGGACGACCGACGAGAGACAGCTTATTAAGTCTTCAGCAATGATGTTACAACAAGTGGCAGCCGTACAGTCAGAGTCTAATGACTCAGAGACTCGAAATGAGACCGCATTGAAGAGCAGATCGACTTTTGTGGACTTCATGCGGCTGCGTGCAGTCAGGTGACCTTGTCCGTCTAACCGCCTCACATATGTGGGAAAATAGCCTCAAGCTAATCCCGAAGCGAGTTTTTCATGGTGATGGTGACGCTGTTGCAGTTGCCAGAAATCACGTGATTTCATTCAAAGCAGTCGCTGTGACTCGGCTAGGCAAAGCACCGTGGCTAGGCGCAGTCATCAATGAGAGCAGCAGTTATATTGTATGACACTTCATCCGACGACGGTGTGCGGATAGAAATGGTACTGACAGAGAGTTAGGTCCTACCGCATCTGCCGTCGTTCAGTTGGGTTAGCTGGTAGGCCAACTTTGGGAAAAGTGTAGACAAAAAAAATATTACGGCAATTTCATTGTGTTCAAAATCCTGATGCAGGCCAGAGCCTGCTCTGGCCTCAATGGCACGACGCCACTG
>CAJQUW010008281.1:0-45023 GCA_907163375.1 Prostheceraeus crozeri | reverse complement strand
ATCGGCTATTCTTGCATTCTGCAATTCTTCATTTCCTGTAGTCGGAACAGGAGGATTTATGATATCTGCAATTGCATTCTGCAGTACTTGATCCAAATCGACCAATTCAAAATAGGGGGCTATGATTTTGCCTATGTCCGAAGTTGTATAATTTGCGAACTTCACAACTGGACAGTTCTGATGCCTCTGATAAAATTTTTCGTGCTGCTTGCCTCTTAAAAACTTTTGGCAATGTGTACAGCCGGAAACAACACCTTTCTCAACATGAATGTGAGGCGTATTCTTATATTTATTCAAGTGGCGTTTTAAACTCACCACCTCTCTTCACTTCACCACAAGAGCATTTTTTAAACAGAAATTTTGAGTTGCCACCCATATTCTGTAGAAGGAAAGATAAATAGAATTACTGACAAGTAACATTGACAATCATTTTAAAAATACAACTAATATGTCATTCAATACTTGAGGATAGACAAGCTAGGCTGATGAATCCGTTACAGGCATTACTCAGAGGGGATCTTATCCCGACTCCAAGGCCTCGGCCCTCAAATCCAACCTCCCGCGGACAGAACGTGCGTCATATCACTGTGTTGGTATTCAGACCCCGATTTTGACATGAAAACCGGTGGAGTTATTTACATCAGGAAGCAAGTCTCGAGCCGAAGCTCGCCTCTGACAACTTTATAAATGTCTTAGTTGAATTCAGAAGGTTTGAAAACCCCGAAAATTGCCAAAAATAGCGAATTTAAATTTTTCAATTTTTCAGCACTACTTATGAAATTTTAGAAGTAGTCTATCACTTAGGGCAGGTCAATAGCGACCGAACCTTTTTTGAATCAAGTCAAACGGACTTGTAGAAGCAAAGTTACAAGCC
The DNA here is from genome assembly GCA_907163375.1 of Prostheceraeus crozeri. Lineage (NCBI taxonomy): Eukaryota > Metazoa > Platyhelminthes > Polycladida > Euryleptidae > Prostheceraeus > Prostheceraeus crozeri. The sequence continues at coordinate 44,149 of CAJQUW010008281.1, read as the reverse complement.
TTTAAAGTTTTGGAGTCTTTTATGGCCTGGAGACGAAGGCCATCTCCTGGCTAACCTCTAAGTCTGACGCCTTAGCTGATATCAGCAATGAAATTTTCTAAGTCGGTCTCTTACAGAACTCGGGATTTGGAATGTCCGAAGCTATCATCGGAGCTCAGAGAGACGACTTACCGTTGACAATCTCTCGTCTTAATGACAAGTCTCTCTCGGTTCCCAGCTTATATAGTGTGTGGCGATCAGCTGATGACGTAACACCCATCATCCAAACACTAAAAATCCGTCTATCGCCGGTTCTAGTGCTCCGATTGAGCTGGAAATACACCATTTCCATGTAGAATTTGACGCTAAATCCGAATCTGGCCTCCGTTTTCCCATCCGATGCTTCGTTTTGGCTCTACAGTAGGCAGCCATCGCAAAAATTCTAACTCTGTCGTTTTTCCGAAAAATGTTGAACATTTTTCTCGCCGATTGACTTGAAACTCTCCGATTGACATGAAACTTACCATACAGATGAAGAATTTCACGCTGATTCCAAATCTGAAATCCGTTTTCCCATCCGATGCTTCGTTTTGAAGCTATAGCCCAAAACGTCCCAAATTCTAACTCTGTCGTTTTTCGCCAATGTCCCAAAATCTTAAATGGTGTCTCACATCTAAACGAAGACAGATAGGAACAAGCCGATTCTTTCACTGAATTTGTCTCACTCTTAGCTTTCAAACGAGCTATCGCACGACAAAATCCGTCCACTAGAAGCCAAAATCGAAGCAAGCTGTCCAGAGGGGGGGGGACGTCAGTGAAATTTCAGAATTTGATGAAAAATGTTTTGGTGACGGTCCCAGGTCGAAATTCCACACTTTGGAAAATTTTCAAAATTTTACCCATACAAAGTCACTCTGACACTTAGGATTTTTTCAGGTAAGCGAGCTCCGACCTTAAATCTTGTAACCGCTCTAACTTTTGAACGAAGACAGATAGGAACAAGCCGATTCTTTCACTAAATTTGTCTCACTCTTAGCTTTCAAACGAGCTATCGCACGACAAAATCCGTCCACTAGAAGCCAAAATCGAAGCAAGCTGTCCAGAGGGGGGGGACGTCAGTGAAATTTCAGAATTTGATGAAAAATGTTTTGGTGACGGTCCCAGGTCGAAATTCCACACTTTGGAAAATTTTCAAAATTTTACCCATACAAAGTCACTCTGACACTTAGGATTTTTTCAGGTAAGCGAGCTCCGACCTAAAATCTTGTAACCGCTCTAACTTTTGAACGAAGACAGATAGGAACAAGCCGATTCTTTCACTGAATTTGTCTCACTCTTAGCTTTCAAACGAGCTATCGCACGACAAAATCCGTCCACTAGAAGCCAAAATCGAAGCAAGCTGTCCAGAGGGGGGGGACGTCAGCGAAAATTTTTTCTCTCCGATTGACTTGAAACTCACCCTACCGATGCAGAATTTCACGCTGAATCCGAATCTGGCCTCCGTTTTCTCATCCGATGCTTCGTTTGGACGCTACACACCAAAACGTCCCAAATTCTAACTCTGTCGTTTTTCGAAAAATGTTGAAAATTTTTTCTCTCCGATTGCCTTGAAACTCACCCTACCGATGCAGAATTTCACGCTGAACACGAATCCGACCTCCGTTTTCTCATCCGACCACTCCTTCCACTCGAAACAACCCATTTTACAACCCAACATTCAGAAGATTGCACCAAGAACATCACACACTATAGCCTCAAGACTAATCCTGGCGGTCGCCCAAGTCCACCACGACACTCTATCGTTCCAGAGGGGGGGGGACTCAGACACGAAGCACCACGGCGGCCGACCACGACACTCTACCGTTCCAGAGGGGGGGGACTCAGCGATGGCGGCCATCTTGCGCTATCTGGTGTTTGTCACTTCCTTACTACTTAGATCCATGTACTGTTGGTCCATCTAATAACGTAATGATCTAACATAAGTTTAATCACTCAAAATGAGATTTGTAATTTTTGTGATTTTGATTGTGTAGACGTCTTCCAGAGTAGATAGAAATGTGACAGACCTCGTATCCGCTAGCTTGTCTGAATTGCTCTAATAGCTAATGAAATTTTCATGAGAACCGATGTCATTGCTGTTATTAGGTAACAAGCGACTGCCCTGATCACAAAATGACATTCACAGAATATATTTCAGGTAAAACACAATTAGGCATATAGGTAAAACAGTAATTTTCTAGGATTTTTTAATGAAGGCGTGAATTTTTCAGAGGATTGTGAATTGAGATAGACAATTCTGATTTTTATTTTTGTTTTGTTTTCCAATTGGATACAATCTTGATATCAATTGAATCAATTTTATTCAACTGGATTAATTCTAAATGATAAATCGAGATAATCTGATAATAGCTTAAACTCCCGAAGATGAAGCACAAATAAACAGCGCTCCGTCAATGTACCTGCACAACTAGATCGGCTAGAGCCCAATACATGTACATGCATATGCACGCAAACAACCAAATTGGATATATATGCACAGAGTGATTCACGGTTATAGCAGGATTTTAAATTTGTCTCATTTTCTTACAAAAGGATTTAACTTGACCAAACAGATACTCATTATTACAAAAATAAATAGCATTCATGAATCAATAAGCTTCATTATCTATACAGCTAAACATCTGCTCCATGAAGACGCACACACTTGCGAAGTCTTTTCGCATAGTTTCTAGAACACGTACGTCCTAAGGCATCCTGCCAATTTTGTTGAATGCTTCCCTGATTTGATTCTTCAAGTCATCTATTGTTCGAGGCCTTGTTTCATGAGCCCTATACTCTTGATTGCCTCCCAAAGAAAGAAATTATATGGACTTACCGTAGATGTAGACTTCTGGATGGCCAGGGCACGGAGTTCGATCCGCGGCCTAACCAACAATGAGAAGAGGTTGAGTCGAGGAATGATCTCACCTTATAATAAAAACACCACACTGAACTAGAAGATGTATCAAAACATTTTTTTAAAAAAAAAGTCAAAGTCACTGCGTTTCGGATGATGCTACAACCATTATCAAGTGCAAAAGTGGAGTGGACAGACCGCGGACAGAATACAAAGCTACAACAGTAATCGGACATGAGCGCTATTAGCAAGTCTATTTGCGGTAAGTACATCATGTTGATAAAAAAACATCGTGAAGATTCAACACATTGGAATGACTGGACTTAATAAAGGCAGATTCTAAAACTCGTCTGACAGTTACGTTATTGCAACGGGATAAAGCTTTACAATGATCAAAATCAATATAATGTCCGGTTTTGTGAGATTGATAGGCAGGGCATTATTTATATTAAATCAACAATAGTATTTCTATGTTCCTTAAAACGAGCATCAAAGGATCTCCCAGTTTTTCCTACATAAAACTTGTCACAATTTTTACACGGGTTTCTATAAATGCCGCAATCAGTTTCTTACAATTATTGGTTAAAACGGTTTTGGGAAACTTAAAAACAATCTTATGATCAAAGAAATGAGTAAAATGTTGATTTCTCATGAATGAAGTTCTCACAATACTGGACATTATATTGATTTTGATAAAGTTCATTGTAAAAGATCATTGTAAATAACGTAACTGTCAGCCGAGTTTTAGAATCTGCCTTTATTAAGTCCAGTCAATCCAATGTGTTGAATCTTCACGATGGTGTTATGGCTTTTTATATACATGATGTACTAACCGCAAACAGACTTGTTAATAGCGTTCATGTCCGATTATTGCTGTAGCTTTGCATTTTGTCCACGTTCTATCCATTCCTCTTTTAACTTGATCATGGATGTAGCATCATCCGAAACGTAGTGATTTTGACTTCATTTTTTTCAAAAAATGTTTTGATACATCTTCTAATTCAGAGTGTGATTTTCATTATACTTTAATAAGTTACCTATCCGAAGCACATTTTTGAAGGCATTCATCATGATCTCATCTCTTTAAGAGTGATGGACGTTACTGTTTACATTTTAGATTTTAGATTTTTTGAATGTATGTAGATATCCATGCTGAGTGAGAAATGATGTCGATTTTCCCTTTGAAATGTCTTATTATTGAGAATTGCAAAGTACATGTAATTAAAACATTTGTTGGATGTTATTTTTGTAGTTTTAGATGTCAGACAAAATCATGTCATCGTTTTGAGATTTTCTTAGAGCAAATAATAATTTCTTTATTATTTCACTACAAGGAATCGGTGAGCACTTACTAATTACAAAACTCCTGTCCATAATGTTTTATTTTTCATTACGCACGCGTCCCGAAGTTTTGCTCGAATTGAATCAGCGAAAGACCTCGCAAGCCGATGCAATTGTTAACTTTGTCTTTACAACTAAAAGTCACTGCAATATGTGCCATGATTTTGATACTGTAGACCTTCCATATCAAATATTATGACTCCAGGCTTAGTACTTTTCGCTTAATCGGAGAAAACATAGAAAATTTCATTACACCCAAAAACTGCAATCTGCGTCCCATTGGATTTACATGTTGGTGTGTTGTCGCATTGTTACTTATGACAATGCGGCTATTGTGTTACCGAGTACCGAACTGTCAGTGACCGGCTCGGCTTGACTATCGTTCATGTGCGACTTAATGCGCATGCATGACATTGCACTTTCATAAACGCGCTGTGCCTGTTTCAATAATACGACATGTATATTCGGACTGGCTGTTTTCAATTCAAACTAACCCTTGGGAATAAATACTCAACATATTACATGTGTTTTTCTTTGATCGTGTCTGACAAGAAGAGGAACTCACTAGAACTCGGCAGACGTGCAGATTCGTAGTAGACATAGGCTGTACATCATTCTGTGAAAGTTTAATTTTCGGCCTCGTTCCCTGCAGAAACTCGTTATGGTTGCCGGACTAATAAGAACAAAATCAAAGAAGAAATTCATAAGGCCAAACTTTTGTGGGCGAATAGAAAACTTGCTTCTGTCAAAGGTGCATGGAACGTTGTAAGGGGCGTTGACGGGAAAGCTGGTAAGAATCAACTTGGCACGGTGATTAATGACTTTTCTGGATCCGATGCTCTGGCTCAAGCATTTACAAAAGTTTTCTTTGAGAATTTCAATGTCTCAGATGATGTTGAACTCGGTCCTCTTGACGACAACAACTGGAGTTTTATAGTATGTACTGGAGTTTTATAGTATATAGTTTTATGATGTGCTGCAGAAGCTCCTATGTCTCAAGATTGGTAAAGCGATGAAGCTTATCGATCTTGAGCTTTGTCGATGATCCGACAAAGCTCACTTTTTGTGCATACCATTATGCGCCATTTTCAATCGGTCGATACAAGAGAAGACATTTCCTCGATATTTCAAAGATACATTCGTTTGTCCTGTCCCCAAATTAGCGAAGCCATCGCTACGGAATTTCGGAGCAATATCTACCTTATCTTCTTTAGCAAAGTTGTTTGAACGTCTAGTTTTGGATAATGCGAGAAACGAATTAACGAAGTGCTACAGTAGCAACCAACATCTCCATCGACCTAAAGGATCGACTACAAGTACATTGGTAGAAGTACACGACAGCATTACGACATTGCTCGACATGAAAGGTACATAGGCAGTTCTAGTGATCACCTTACACATGTCCAAGGGATTCGATGGACTTCAATTTCATCGGTTGTTCAACAGAGGTATGGACAGTGGCTTCCTTGAATGGTTTTACTCATATTTTACTGATTGCCACTTTGAAGTGATAGTACGTGACTCCTTGGGTGATGTTGTGGAGACATCGTCAGGTGTTCCTCAGGGATCTATATTGGGGCCGCATCCTTTTGCCACTTTCATGGGCTCTATCGAATTTTGTGATTATGATGTTATTTCAGTGCAATACGCAGACGACACAACTATTTTGAAGCTGTGAAAGAAGATGGTATTTGCATTCCTATATCAAGCATTGAAAGACAATTTTCCAATTTTGGGCTAAAGCTTGATTCTAGAAAATGCAAAGAAATGATAATTCGTCGCTCGCTTCCTTTCTAAGTGAAAGATATCAACACATCCAAGTTTAAGCTGTTGGATTCTTTACGAATTTTGAGACTTATTTTTTTAAATACTCTATCATGGAAGCTCCAATTTACTGTTACGTTGAAACGTGCATCAAAGAGACTGTATCTAATACGTAGATTGAAAAAATGTCATCTCTTCTAAAGATTTGATAAGTGTGTTTCATGCCATAATTACATCTCTATTTTTGTAAGCCTCGACTGTTTATGGATGTATTCCTGTAACTTTAATGAATAAACTAGAGAGGTTTTAAAGAAGAGCTCACTTGATTATTTGTGGAGCGAACTGTGATTGTAATCGCTTTCCATTAGTGGATGAACGCATTTTTAAAGCGGGCATGAATTTTTTGAGGGCTTGCGAGAATTCAAGATGTCATCCTATCCACGAAATGGTTCCATCTCGCTTCCCACGTAGTGGCCAATTTTTTCATTCCTTTGTGCTCAACGTCTAGAAGTCTGCCAGGGATATCTAGAGGTATGCCCTCATTTTCCCATGGTTTTGTGCGCAGTTTAATTACAGAATGGGTCTTCCCCCAAGATATGCATACGTGTAGTTCTTAGCTGACTTTTTTTATATTTCCTAAATATATTTTCTATTTATTGATTTACATTTTTACAAAATCTCTATAGGGTGACTTGCATGAACCTTTTTGCCATATTTGTATGTCATGCATGCACATGTACTCTCAAGTGCGAATGTCATGCGCCCTGTACGGTTTCCATTCACTTAAAAATAAACGCATTTCTGTTCTGTTCAGTTCTGATGTATCATGGACAGATGCTAAAAAATAAGATTGCTCTGTATATACAGTTTTGGCCAGAATGGATGCACCACATCAGTTTTGTCAAAAAAATTCAATCACTTCAAACAAAAGAGATCTTTACTACAAATATTCAATAATAGAAATATAATGCAGCCTATTGATCCTTTGTTTAAAACTGTTGATATCCAACGCTGCTCATTTTCTGCGCATCATGCAATTTTCCTTGAAGCCTTTCTAGATAAAATTCAGATCCGTCGATTTCTGCTGATCTTTTCACAAAAAGATAACTGATGAGGAAATCTTTTTGTACGAGTTTCTGTTTCTCAAAGCAACATTCATTCATAACTGAAATTTTTTCTACATGATGCAAATTGAAGAGCTGTGTTTTAGAACCAGGTTTGCAAGCATAGCTTTATGATTGTGTTTTGCGATTTTTACACAGACTATTCATAACCATTGCTTTAGCACGTTCACTACCGGGTGTAACACATTCTGGTAAAAGCGATGTTTTAAAGTTGGCTTTTGTTGACATTGCAGTTAATTTTGACGGTATTTCTAAACATCCTCGTAAAACAAGACATGCTTTCTTTTTAAGCCTAAAAAGGATGCTAGCACTATAATGAGCATCATACAGGTTTGTTGATAGACTTCAGAAGTTTGCAATTATAGTGAAAGGAGATTGAATCAATGCATTTAATTAAACAATCTATACACCTTTGCCAGATAGTTCGACAGCTATGACTAGCATGATGTGGGCAATTATTACTTTATGTCTGTAATCCTGATTTTCATTTGGTTATTCAACTGTGACTAAAAACAAGTTTATTAGTCACTCCTTCTTTCATGGTCAATGCAGTAAAATAATTTTGCGTGTACAATCCGTGCTCGGCACTGGTACTTCGGCCATTGTCCTTCTCGTGAAGCGATGGCAAAGGAAACTCTATAATAATTAGTTTGTATTTCCTGAATACATGTACGTACTAGTCGCATGACTCATCACTTCATCAAAGGTGAATAGACTTTAACATGGAGCTACTGTATACAGCTGGATATTGGACAGCAACTATTTCCGCAATCAATGGATAACATTTTAATTCGCAACTTCTATATATTGCCTGATTTTTTGTAGTGCTACTTGCCATTGAAATCTGACTTTTCGTTTTGCTTGAATTAGTGGAGCTAGGTGGACACCAGGTGTTTGTCGATGGTTATTTCAGCTACTAAACAGTAATGACACCGTCACCAATCTGAGGCAATGTTGCTAGATCTTAAGAATAATCTAATTATTGAAACCAAAGTAAGTACAATATAAGGGAATATGAGGGATATAATATAAGGGAAGTATGGAATCAATGGTTGATTTGTGGCGACAGCTATGATATTACTTTTTTGCCAGCTCTTATAAACATTTTTATTTGATATCGCAATTGACAACAGAATAGTATTGAAATATTGAATGGAATGGACTGAATAGCTATGTCAAAACCATAGAAGTAGATAATAACTACTAGAATTTATCTACCATAGAAGTAGATAACTTTCTATGGCATTATTAATTTCTATGGTCAAAACTATGAAACAAGGAAAAATTACATAGTTATCCGTAGACATCTGGAAGACAAAAACATGAGATGAAGATCCATTTCTATGGTTAAAATTCTAGATTTCTTCTAAATTTCTCTGGACAGATAGGTGAGGAAAATTTGAAATCATTTTATACATGTTCAGGCTAACCAACATTCGTGTTGCAAAAGATCGAATTTTGCAGCTTGTTTGAATGCAAAATGCAAGCAAATGCAGTATACCATTGTTGGCTGTGAACCGAAATCCAATGACGGTGTAACACAAATACATTCCTCTACTTGCATAACAAAGAAATTTGAATTTGTGATTGCATCGATTTAGTTGAAAGTATTATATTCCAACTAAACATTCTTGTGCAACCTTGTGTGACGTCTTGTGTAACCTTCAATTCCATGAATCTGACAAATGCTACCACGAAGGACATGGATCATCATGGCAAGCAATGAAGAAAAATTGAAGCAATGAAACAGCGTGATCTAAAGTATAGTGCCATCGAAATTCTTTATCTTTCTAGATGCTCCTCCAAACAACTACAAAGCTGCGATCCGGTATGGCCACGTTTTCAAGTATATGTCCTGGCAATGGAAACAAAATCGGAAGATTTCTTGTTACGACAATTTTGTCTAAATTTTAGAAAGAAACCATTCCATCTGCGTTTGTGACATCTCAAAACGATAATTGACTAAAAATGGCGATCATAAGTTGAAATCTTCCCCACAGCATCATCGCATCATTGACTGTCGAAAAATCTCCGAATATGTATTTGCATTTATCACAGAGAGAAATCCATTCCAAGCAGCACATAATGTATCTATCATCTATCACAAGGTTTCCAAAGTTGTGAATCTGATGACTTCTGGATAATCTCTGGATGACCAGCCAGTAATAGAAATTCGAAATTGGATTCAATTATGTAATACTTGGGAAAGACTGACAAAGCTCCGTGAAGCCGAATTCAGCGGACGGAAGATCCAACCGAAACATTGACCATTGTTATGTAAGGGTCAGTTTCGAGAGGAAAAGAGAAGCCACCGATTTCCACACTACGAATTTCCTTAAATGAGGGGGAACAGAAAAGTGAACTATACGGAGATCCTTCTTTGCATTCAATTTCATGAAAACAATCATGATGGACACAATAAGCATTTACAACCTGAGCAGCTACTTCTTACAGGAGGTCTGAACAGTTATCAGGCGATCCGACCTGTGATGGAGGCTCTTCTGAGACCAATAACCAATGCTGGGAAAAGCACAGTCAGATCACATTGAGAAGGGTTTTAGCTGGATACGTCGAATGACTGGTGCATATTATTTTATCTCCATACGTCATCTTACAGACAGTGACAAGAAAATGAAAACAATAACTTTATTGAAGTTTTCCGGATTTAGTCTGAGAAGTGTTGATGATAAAATATCATGCAGTCAACCACAGAAGATGATGTGTATGCAGGAGAATGTTTGCATACAAAAACTGATTTCAATATGAATCCTAATAATCGAGATGATATAAGTGGCGCTTGCTGCCCTTCACTCCTGAAATGTAAAAAATGCGATTTTTGTCGTGAGTGTAATGTCACAAATAGTGAGTTGGCAATGTTCGACATCCTGAAGCTGCAAAGTTTTTGAGCAAAATCTATCATGGGAAGTCTTTTCCACCAAACGTATCTGTGCTTCAACTATACATTCCTTGCTGGAGGGTGTTGTATAAGATCAAACTGAATAGTTTTTAATTTTCATGTAAAAACTTTATTTGTGAGAATAGCGAAGAAAAACCATTTTTCCAGGTTATACAAGTCATAACTCAAACTGAATAATTGTCTAAGAAAATAGTATCTTTCTTTAAAAAATTAAAGGACGATGCTCAGACTATCGATGAATATCATCACATTTCCGATTACTTCGTAAAAATCTCGCTGTTCGCGCGTACATGAATCAGATTTCCGAAATTTCAATGAAATATTTCAACAACATGTGCAAGAAATTTGTTCATGACATCTTCGATGCCTCATTTTTTGAGACTTATTAGAAGAAAAATCGCAAAAATTGACTAATAACGCGGAGGTCTAGCACATGTATTCAACGCATAACCATTCATTCTCATGCGTCCTTACTCCCAATACATAAATAAACATACATACTGTGCTTTACCTGCATTGATCTGGCAATACGTTCTCTGAAATGTGATAACGCTTGATGAAAGTCTATTTGCAGTAGTCTAATTTAACATTGCTGGCCTGAACATGTATGAGGCCAATTTCAACCTATCTGTCCAGAGAAATTTAGAAGTCTATGGGAATGGACTGAATAGCTATGTCAAAACCATAGAAGTAGATAATAACTACTAGAATTTATCTACCATAGAAGTAGATAACTTTCTATGGCATTATTAATTTCTATGGTCAAAACTATGAAACAAGGAAAAATTACATAGTTATCCGTAGACATCTGGAAGACAAAAACATGAGATGAAGATCCATTTCTATGGTTAAAATTCTAGATTCGATTTGGCATAGAAATTAATTGATTAATAAGGTACTTAACCCATTTAAGGCCGCCTATAAAAATATCGGCAAATTTTCTATGAAAACGGTGATAAGTATTTCAGAATGTTATAATTAAGAATAATTTATGATGACCAGTTCATTACAATAACCCTTTCTTGGAAATTAAAGCCGTAACGATTTCGTTACGATGGCGTCATATGATGTCAAAATATACAAAAGCATGTTTTTTTTTAATGTGGCTTATGTATTGCTCCAACAATTCCTGCCGAAGTAATGAGTCATAGCTTCATCATAAAAGCTCTTCATCATATTTCAGAGGTATTTGTCGAAACTGTGAATTAGGAAATTTAATCAAAGGCCTGCTTTATGCTACTTGTCGTTGTTGCTTGCTGTGAAATTGTAATCGTTGAGATGAGAAGATGTTTTTATATTTCGAAATTCCTATCGAGAAATTGATTCAAGTGCTGCATCGACTCCAAAGTCACGCTAGAGTTGGAGACGTCTCGGTAATTCGTAATATCCACTCAAATAAAGAACACCAAGAAATTAGCGCATTTGAGATTGTTCAACATTAAGTAGGCCTAAACACTTCTTTTGTCCCGGGTAGTCATTGGTTTCTGCTACTAAGAGATCGATAAGACCATCAGAATGCGTATTAGGCATCTCATAAAACTTCTTGCCCTGAAATGCATCCAGAGAATGTTTTTTCCTATTTGAGAAGATGAGAATCGCCGATATTCGCCATTTTATTGACTGCTTTTTCTGTTTACTGAAATGATCATTCAAGTCATCTTTTGTTGGAATCTCACACTGCCTTACGATGTCACTAACCTCTGAAACTTCGTTTGAGAGACATACATACCTCTGAGATACATAAACTCATCTTCAACGCATCATCCTCAGAACTCTAGTGAAGCATTTACTTCTGGAGGTTTTGTGGCAACAGTCATATACCGTCATCGTCGGCATTAGGCCTATTGCATATTTCAGTCCATAGTAAGCAACAGCTTGGGTATTGTCTTCAGATAGCTACGTAGGTTGATATAATCAATTTTAGCCATTAGATGTTTTAAACCAGTTTGGGCCATCTCGAGCCGCTGGCGCTTGGCTGCCCTCATAGGGAGAGACGCATCGTCTACGGCCAAAGAAGTTTTGTATTGAAATTGCTCGAGTCGGAGGCATCTTTGTATTCCATGCCTAGGTGAGCTGGCACCCTGCAATGTTTATGATTAAGCTATAAGAGGAAATGCTTGAGATTTGATCTCTCTTTGACTTGCTTCCGTACCTAACAAGTCTAATGTTGAGGAAAATGCTACGGCAATGGACTTCGGTTGGTTTTGTGACGGGAAATCCATAGACTATAAATAGCAACCAGCATTACACACTGATAGAATACACTGAGAATGCAATATTCCAATGAAATTGTTCGTTTTCAGTATTCAACAAACATCAGTTTTGAAGAAAATTGACAGTACTCACCACCGTTTACTTCATTTACACTGTTGTTGTTTTTGACATTTTGTATATCATATTACGCCAGTGTAACTAAAACGTTACGGTTTAAAAAAATGACGTGCCATGTCATGAATGAATATCTGAGGAAGCATTGATTGCTATTTTCGGACTTTGATGGATAATGAGATCACGCAAATCACCTGGATAGTAAATTACATGTGGATGTCCATACACTGAGTCTTTCAGTATTTAAGCAGATTTTAAGCCTATTTTTGTCTAATTTCGTGATAAAATATAAGCAATAAAAAGTGCTAATTTTTGAATTGGCGATTGTTTACCTGAAAATATGTGATAAATCATGCATGGTAATCAAAATATTGTATCATATGTCGCAAGCTGGAGAAGACAGCAGATTCCGAAAAGTGCTGTAACGAAAACGTTACACTGGCGCTAAATGGGTTAATAGACGACTACAAACCACTCTATACGATTTAAGGGGGACTTATGATTACATTCATGTACTGTATATGAACGCAACGTATTTATGCTTTTTGTTTTTTATGTTTTTTTGTAACGTGTTTACAAACTTTTTCCCACTGAACATCTGAAAATCTTTGTATCGAATCTAGAAATACTTCATTTTCTTATTGATAACCAGTTGTCTTGTACATACATTCATTGATCAGTTTTAGATTTCCATTCATGAATGTATGTTGGAAACATGATGGACTTTACCTACATTATATACTATTTTAGTCCTAATTTTTTTCTTCTGATTATGAAAGCATCCTATCTGAAATTCAATAATTTTTTTATTGATATCCTAACATCTCATGTGCGTCAACCACGCGGAGTTGATCTTCACTGGCAGATGAAACGTTAAAGAACCATCTAAAGCACAAAAATGTTGCTAAAATAGCGAGCAAATATTCCTTTCTTCTCATTCCAGGAAATATTTGTATTAGATGCATCTTCAATATGTAGGTAAACAATATCTGAGAGCCAAATGACACAATTTCTCCACTGTTTCATCAATAAAGCCATGTTATTCAGAAATGACACGTTCAACATCAAAATTGATGTAAAAAATGAATAAAGCAGTAAATTTTATGTAGGAATCACTAGAAAAATGAAGTTGTCACCAAATATTTTAGCCACAGCGACTTCTTGAAATTCATGAATATAAATATCTGAAAATTATCTTGGCGAAAAAAGATGGCGGATTTGTCGCCACTAAAAATACATTAGAGTAATGGGGAGTTTCCACACTTGATATATTTTAACACTTTGATTGAAACATGCAAAAGTTGTATATATATATGAATACCAATTCATTTAATCAAAAGTCTTTAAAGAGCAGTGAGATATCTACAAATTGCACTGTCAAGTGACCGGTACCTAACCATTGTCAACCACTGGAAGCCGTCAATGTTTAGGTGCCGTTGTCCATGACATAGCATTGTCGCAATATGCATGTTCATTTCAATCCTTTCTACTTGGGATGTTTCGGATTATTATTCGCATTTCTTTGGTGCTTGCTTTCTTCAATAGTACTGTAATATCAATAGCATTAACTTTCTTGCAGAATTTGAGTAAGTCCTCATTATAACTGACAGGAAGCTTGGATCCATAGAGCAACCTTAGAACTTTACGGGGCTAAGCTAAGGCACTGTTCATGGGTTTTGCTTACATACTGCTTTGTTCATAGAGTATGTAAACTGTATATAGTAGGCAGAGTGTCAACTCAAAAAGTATCTGTATACAGGGAAAAATTTTATATGAAAAAATACCACTCTACCTAATATACTTACTCTGTGCTGGCAAATTTGGATGTTTATGCGACCATGGTCCAAGTTTACTTCTTTAATTATGAAATTTTGCTGCATATCCTCTCGCAGTAGTTTGATAGTTTGTTTAGGGAAAGCATTTTTTCGATAAATATTGAGCTCAAATGTTCTAGGTCTAATAAGTTCCCAGAGTGTGAATATTTCAGCAAAAATGAGTGATAGCTGATATACTTACTCTATGGCTTTGTTCTTGATGTCTCATTTTGAAAGGATGTGAGGGTTTTCCGATTTATATATATACAGCTTTTGAGAAAAGTCTTATTCAATCCAAATATAGCAGCAATTTTAAACCGAGCAAAAAGGAGAGAAGGAATCTAATATAAGTCAGGGAATCTACAGACCCGTGCAGAAGTTCTTGCGCTAGTGACCTTAAATGTTATCATTATCTTCAAAAGCTTATCAAATCAAATTTATTCATTAGAAAAGAGGTCAAATGGATAGCTCTTGTAGACTTTCTTTTAATACTTTTGTTTACGTAGTCAAAGTGGAATGATTCATAGATATATGATTGATCATTTCAGGTATACTACAATTTCAGTCGTGCAAAAGTCTTTGCGCCTTTAATTATATTACATTTGAAAGGAATAAAACGAATTAATCTTATAAGATTATATTCTTATATAATAACCATAATGTGAAGCGTACGTGCACTAAGTCAGTATTTCGTATGACCACCTTTTGCGGCCAGAACAGCTTTCAACCTTCTCGGGATTGAATTATACAAGAAACGAATTTGTTCTCTTGGAATGTTGTTCCACTCCTCAACAGCCATCTCCCATAATGAGTCGATAGTTGTAGGATTTCTTCTAAAAACATTTTCTTTCAAAATTCGCCACACGTTCTCAATAACTGAAAGATCTGGACTTTGGGCAGGCCATGGCTGCAGCACTCGGACATTGTTATCTTGAAAATATTTCTTAGTAGACGCAGATGTATGGGCTGGAGCACCATCTTGCTGAAGTATGTTCGACGGAGCATAAATATGTGGTAATGCAACGTCAAGCACCCTTTGATATTCGCGCTAATCGACATTTTTGGCACATCTCACCAAAACACGAGCACCGTCGCCTCGAATGGCTCCCCATATCATAAGAGAAGGAGAGAATTTCACTGATGGGCGGATATATTTGGCCTTTAATCTGTTGCCGATACTTCGGCGAACGTAGAAACGTCGGTTTGGAATCAACTCAAGCTTGCACTCATCAGAAAAAATGACTGTGCTCCATCTATCATAATCCCAAGAAAGACGTTGTCGACACTACTCCGAACGAGACTTGATGTTCTTTTTAGACATAAGAGGTTTTCTGACGGCAATCCGTCCAAATAACCCGTACCGTCGTCGTAGGGTACGTTTCACTGTATCAACAGATACTGAATTGTCAACAAAAAGTTTGTTTTTCAGAAGGTTGGCTGTCCAATCAGGGTTCATCTTTGAAGTTATTATCATCCGACGCTCCATTCTCTTCGACAAGATGCGAGGTCTGCCCGATCGAGGACGGTCATCAATGCTACGATGCATTTTTGATTTTTTCAAAATATATTGAACTGACCGGCGACTAATCCGAAGTAGCGAACCTATTTCATTTTGTGATTTGCCTTTTCGTGATAGTAGGACCACCAATTCTCTCTTATCTAGTGAAATTCTGGGCATGATTGGCAAATATGAACTGATGATATGATTTACAGTCTTGTTTTATCGATGATTATCATAGAATGCATTTAAGTTTGGTTATAGCAAGTTAATTGTCATTTGAAATGATACAATTCAAAAGCGCAAAGATTTCTGCACGACCTGAATTCTTATTCAAATTGATTAAGGAAGTCGTATCTCTATGTGACATTAATTATCGTTCCATTACAAAGTTGTATAGATATCTCATCGATTGCAAGACTCATCAAAAATGTTAGTACACCTCAGAAGAACAGATAGTATTCTGAAAATTGTGAATATTTAGATCTGATAACAGGGGCGCAAGGACTTCTGCACGGGTCTGTATGTAATGGATAGAGGATGGCTATGCGATTCGCTGGGATATAGAGAAGGAAATTATTTGATGAATCCCACGAGCTATGTCAGAGAATCGTATAGCTATCCTCTATCTGTTATAAAGTATGCCAGATTATTAGGACCATAGCGATCCGCGATAGAATCCCTCTCTACCAAGATTTTCCATGGGAACAAATTTTATCAGGTATAGAAGGTATTCTGAAATACGATTCTACAACTATGTATTAAAGGATACCCATTTTAACTATATTACGATATTTAATGGAATTTGAAACTCCTCTATGATCCGGTAAATGTATTTATAACTCAACATAGCTAATAAGAAAATGTCTATGAACAATACTATGGCAACACAAAAAGGAAGAAAAGCATATCAAGGAAAAAAATGAGAAAGTCAAGAAGGCCTAAACGATATCATGATTTTGTTTTTCTCACCGTCGATCTCAACATCCACTATTTTGTTATTTGGAGTGGAAATTTCAAGTTCATTTTCATTAACTTCTGTAATTTGAATGTTTGTTGTGGTCGAATTTGTCAATATTTCCGATGTCATTTTCATAGTTTTTTCAGGAATCACATTATACCCATTTATGCAATCAGATCGATGGCCTGTAATTTTCTTTGCAATTTCCTTGCTTCCAGTAGCTTCAATTATTCTACAAACTGCGCTTCGACGTCCTGAATGGTTGCTGTAATGAGCAGAATCCTCCCCTGCTGCATCCATCAAGTTTTTTATCATTGCTTTTAATGTGTTATTACCAATAGGAGAGTTGAGGTACCATACCGTCTCCGAAAATTTTGGGATGGCCTGTAAAAAAATGCCCCATTCGTATCATTGCTAGGTCGCAAATGTGAAAATTTCTTAAAAAACTGTATGAGACATCTTCCTTCTACTTTAGCAGGATAACTATTGAAACATTTTGGTTCAATGTGATGGTCACGTAGTCCTCCTTTGTTGGTTTTTGAAATGTCTTCTTTATAATTTAGATCCTCGGTTACATCAGGGAGCTTTTGCAACGTTAGTTGAGAGCCTTCTCTCCACTTCAATTGACGCAGCTCGTGGGCACCTCGCAATCCACAGTTTATCGAAATAAGATACAACAAGGTGCGCGTCAACTTTTTCGGACAATCACTTCCCAGCAACTTTTTCCCCACAGTTCTTCCTCTAGTTCAGATGAGATAGGCGCTGGTATTTTTCGATTCAAAGAAAGTCCTTTTGAAGTGGAAATTTTCATGGCAGTATCCAATGCATCTCTGCAGTCCAGGAATAGAGGATCTGTCATAAGCTGCCAATCTAAGCGTCGTTCAAATCGAATATATCTTTGAATGCCAAAGAATAGTTGTCTGAGAGTTTCACCCGGTAGCGATCTCCATTTTGTTTTCTTACTTCGTGAAAGAAAAATCTCAAAGCATCCGACAGCTTTTCCTTTGAAATACAATCCAACTTTTCATGACCATCACTAGATTCTTCTGAAAGATACATGAGCTGTGATGACTCTGAATTCAATATGCTCGTATTTCTCTCGCGTATCCAATGGTCGAAAACGTTTCTTGCCCACTGATTTTGATATATAGTACCTTTTGGGATTTGTTTTCGTCTTTCTTTTTCGATTTCATCTTCCGTCATAGGAGTTGAATGACGTGAGGCAACATTGCTTGAAACACCTTGAAAGCTTGCTAAGTTATCCAAATCAACATCAAAATCAAAATCATCATCAAGCAGTGATAGATATGACATGACTTTGATTGGTACGTTGACAGATATGCGAAGGTCGGAAGTGAAATGATGAAATACATGTCAGCTATTACAATATCAAATCAAATTTCAAACTTGTAACTGATAAACATAGAGGTCGGATTGTTGGCTATCATTGATAGCTTGGATATCCGACCTCTATGCTGATAAATGGTAATTATGATTATGCATCAATGCATAATAAAGATTAAATAGGTAAATGCAATATCAAATATTTTTGTAGAAATCGATGTGCAAAATCATATTTGACAGGTCAATTTACTAAAGGTTAAATTTACTACAGGTAGAGATTTACTTCATAGAAATTTGTCATTAAAATGGGTATCCTTTAATACGGTTGAAGAATGGCTTCATTCCAATTTTATTGGGATATACCTCGGTAACTTAGCTTCTGACCTCTGTATATCCCAACAAAATTGGAATTGGCATCCTTTAACCTTTACATAATGTGGTGCACTTTATATTTATCATAAAGTATACCAAATTAATATGAGATGTGCAATTTATTTTATTCAAAACTTGATGTAGTGAGCTCGGCGTCGATTCCCACGGATTACGTTACTTTTACAGAAAAGGACAAGCCCTGGGTTACTCCCATCCTCAAGGCAATAATAAACAAGCGCTGGCAGGCGTACATGGATGGTGATATGATTCAGCATCAACACTTCAAAGAGAAAGCTAAAGAGGAAATTGAAAAAGCTAAGAAACAATGGGCGCGAAAAGCATCTTCGTCTGCGAAGCAGTTATGGAATATAGTTCGTGAGGTTGATGGAAAAGGTCATACAGAGCCAATCGCACTGTTCAAAGGCAATGACTGCACTGATAAACTCAACTCCGTTGCAAATATCATTCAATCCACAGTTTCTCAGAAAATTGACTTTGATACTCCGCATCGCTCCGTTCATTCTAAAGGTTTGTCTTTTGATGCATCTGTTTCACCTAATGCTGTTTTTAGTCATCTTCAAAGACTTGATATTAACAAATCACCGGGTTCTTACAACCTTCATCCAAAGCTTTTGAAAACGGGTGCATTCGCAATTTGTTATCCTTTATCGACAATATTTCGGCAGCCTCTGCGAGTAGGAAAGTTTCCCAGTAAGTGGAATTTATCCGACGTCACTATGGTTCCGAAATGTAAAAACTCTAGCATCAGAGACCTACGTCCAATTTCACTTTTGACAGTCACTTCGAAAATACTCGAGCGGATCATTCTATACGTATCAAATGAGTTCAATAATGTTATGAATACCTACGACAGTTCGCAGTTTGCGAATCGACCCATTGGTTCAACCAGAGCAGCATTAATTGTAATTTATGACAAGGTTACTGAACTTCTCGATCTAACAGACTGTAATCGAGTTGTAATGACTACTGTCGCTCTATCAATGGCATTTGACAAGGTACCACATCATAAGCTGGTACAACACCTTGACGGTAAAGTCTCTCACCACTTCCTTATTTGGTAAATTGACTATCTTGATAATCGCAGTTTTCGGATTCGTTATTCGGGTGCCTACAGCTCGATGATGAACGCATACTCGGGCGTCCCTCAGGGTTCGATATTGGGCCCGTACATTTTTGCATCCTATATGAGTTCTCCGCAGCCGTCCTCAGGCAAAGTCACTTATGTCAAGTACGCTGATGATTTGCGTTCCTGTGATGATGACTTAATCACCAGCAAGGAGCTATGTCATGTAAAATCTTGGCTCAACAGCAAAGCTTTGGTCTCAAACGATCAAAAGACAAAGCATTTGATCACTTCATTTATGGCACTACAGTCGTTCACTGGAGACAACAATCCCACGACGTTCATGATCACATCACAGATATATCTTGTATTTTGAGTTCTGACTGAGTATGCAAGGGACCAATCCTTCATCCCTCAGTGGTTTTGAACTATCACTAGAGCCAGGAAAGATGTGTTTATAACTATCAAAATATGTAATATCAAATGTGCTTTAAAATGCCAAAATATGTGCTAAAATATATATGATAAAAATACTTAAAGAAACCGTTGCAATTACATAACTTGCGGAATGGATGAACATTACATTAACTGCTAGCGTTTATGACAGATAGGCTAAGGGGGGTACTTATGGGCTATCTCCCCCCCCACGTTTTCAAATTTGTCTAGAATCCGAGAAATGAATCAATCGTCACAAACTTCGGGTACACGTACTTAAGCATATTTTCAATCCACATACAAAATTTTATGCAGATTAGACAAGTACTTTTTGCATGAGAGACGATGACGTGTAGTGTAGCCAAGTGAGCAGCTTCATCTGACTTTGTCTGTTCGACGCATTATTGTTACTCGTGTGTGCATTGTTGTCTCTCCCTCTTCGTCTCATTCACTGTTACTTGAAATCTTCCTACGACCACTACCTTGCCACACCTTTTTCAAATCAAGCATATTAAGCTTGAAAACATGCTTTAGTACGTGTCTCTGAAGTTTTGTGACGATTGATTCATTTTTACGGATTTTAGATAAATTTGAAAACGTGGAGGGGGAGATAATCCATAAGTAACCAGAAGTCTTCGACCGATTGCTTTCTTAAAAATTTTGTTGCCGAGAAAAATTAGTATATTGACACGATCGTACTCTCCTCGAATAGTTTCAACAACTCGATGAAAGGACACTTACATTTAATATCATGGCCATAATTCTAAATATAGACGTCTTTGCCTCATGCAGTTGATACTTAATGACATGTTTAATGTCTATTTTAATTGACGACGTCGACAGACATGCGTTATTCAAGCTTTTGCAGTACGCATTCGAATGACGATCCTTGCTCAGGCCATCTCATTTGTCGACTTAAAACTTAAACATGACTTAGCTTAACTTTGAGACTCAGCCGGAATAGAATAATCTGTACTCAGTCATTTGCAATGGAACCTTCTTTATTGTATCTTAAACATGGTTGAATATGTGCATACATACACACATACTTACCTATATAATAACCAGGGCTGACCAAATATTCATAATACATAAAATGCATAAAAATGCATAATTCAGCATTAATTGCATAAAAATGCATATTATGAAAATAAGTGTATAATAAAATACTATAATAATACATATACATGTATAGATGATTTCTTAAAAAAAACAGGAGTTATTATGAACAAATTGTGTCTCGCTTCCTGCGTTGACACTTATCTTCTCCTTTCTGTCTTTTACATACAGAAAGCTTCATACCGCTTCATACATGTTGAAAGCGGTTAGAGCAATGGTAGTTTTATGCCGAAGATGATACACGTCATTTGTTTGGCGCACAACCTCCATAGAATTGCTGATATGGTGATTGGACTATATCCAAAAGTCAATGAACTCATATCATTGACCAAGAAAGTGTTTAGAAAAGCACCTTCACGTTGTCGCAAGCTGGAAGAAGCTCACATGTCACTGCCACCCTCTCCGATAACCACCCGTTGGGGCACATGGATGGAGGCAGTTGAATACTACCTCACCAATTATCAGACCCTGAAAAAAGTGATTGTTGACTTGGAGGATGATTTTACAGCAATCGTTAACCTGAAGGAGCTAATCGAAAAATCGGACAACGAGATTGCAAGAGGTATCGCAGATATTTCCTCTAAATATGGCTCTATTCCTCGTTGTTCGAGGCAACTTTAAGACCGCAAGTGCAATCCGTCTCAAGCCAAACAACTGATCGATGGCATCGAATAGATACGAATGTTAGGACCAAGTTGAAGCCCGTTCTTCAAAAAAAACACAGGATTCAAGAAGCTGGTTGAGAGGGACTTTGAAGGATATTCATTGGAAGAACAATTGCTATTGTCGCGATCTCAGGTTACCTCTTCTGACGTTGAGAGACTTTTTCAGAATACAAGGCATTTATGAGAAGCAATCGCAATAGTATGACTAAGGAAAGCATCCGCATGCATTGTGTATTAGGAATGAACTCAAAGTGCTGACAGATTATTCACCATTTATGCATGCAGAGGCCTACATTTCTTACTTTATTGCAGCTATTTCTATAATCAGAATGATGTTGCATAAATACAGTTTTCATTGCATAAAATTACTTTTTTATGCGCATAAAACGATCACTTGTTAATGCATATTTGGTCGGCCCTAGTAATAACATGCAAAATATGTATGTAAATACGTTTCATGTAAGTATATATTTTTCCTGGCTCTACCTATCACTCAGTGACAGATCAAGTCTATTCTTAATCCAATGTGACTAAGTTTGACGATTTTGGAAAAGTTGGAAAATGTCGGTGGGGGGGGGAAGGAAATGAAGTACCGCAATTTGATAAAGTAACTTGGCCTACAATGAATCGCCTCCCGGCAAAAATGTATGACTGTTGTATGCTTCAGTAATTTCCTTCGTGTAAAGATCTAGAAATCGGTGCATGGACGAGCGGCGAAATTGCGATTAACAAACAGCTGCTGTGCATTCAACAGTCTCACTGACTTAAACAGACCTAATAGTTGGATTTCCTTGAGTTGAAGGTTCCAACTCACAACGAAATCTACATAATCACAACTTCAATTTTCTAATCTGTTTGAAGCTTGAGTCCATATCAGATTCACAACTATTGGCCATTTTCATACTCAAATTTGGAAATTGGTTAGTCAATTACACAAGCAGTTAATAGGTATTGACTCGTATGTTCTATGACAATTAACCCAAAATAGACAAATAATTCTCACCTTCGTCGCCAAAAATTTCAAGAAAGGATATATTCGTACATTGTTTGGTACTCAATTGACATTATTTCACCAAACAATTATCGTGTCAAGCAGAAATATCTATTACCGTCACCACACCAGATGCAATTACCTAAAAGATGCACATTTATCAATTCAATACAGCTTGATTCGTGACGACGGTGAAGATATTGGCTAGTATGCACAGTCTGTGTCACGACAAGAAACCAGAGTTGTTTTCGAATATCGATTACAATTTCGAAAATACCACCAAAGTGAATTTTGGAATTAAAATTTCCTGTTATCTCGATCACAGAAGCACGTTGAGAAGAAAGCTATGATTCGATTTCGACTTCGTATTTCAGATTTCTTCAATATCGAAGTGTGATATCGATTTCGAAAATTATTTTCAATATTTTCGCATTACGATCGTAAATCACTTTCACAGGGAGATGTCGAGATTATCGAAAATAATAAGTGGCTTTTTGTTTGAGTGATTAACTTAAATTAATTCTTGAAAGAATGGCGCTAGTTTCACTTCACGTGTCGCTAGGATGATAAATACAACAATCCTTTATAGTGTTGTTTTCGTCCCAGATTTTTGATTTTTGCTTTCCTTTTCGTTTTACCTTTATTACGTCTTTTCGTTTTCGAATTCGTTTCTCATTTTATATATGTCATTATTTTTTGATGATTGAAGAGGGCTTTATATATTATTGAAAAATTGCTTTCATATATTCATTTAATAGTTTACAAATATTGTGCTAATAAAGCTCCTCTGCTACTGGCACAATATTTTCTATCTTAAAAGCCTGAGTAGAATATGATTATGAATGTATGCCTGTAAATTATTAATTAAGCATGATCAGAATGTGAAAATCTGTCTGTTTCGCAAGCCTGCTGGATCAAAAGAAAATTATGTAAAATGAATATAAGTATTCTTGTAGCCGTCAAAGCCTTTTGCCAAGTAGTGCAGTGACTGTAATAACTGTCTGGACAAGATTTTGTTGCATTGGAATAGGGCCTCCCTTTCGAGGTGATATCCCGAAAGAATGTTTCTCCTGCACCGGTAATGATACTGTAATATTCTATATGCATTCCTATGAATGAACATTGTCTACATTTCTTGACTTCATTCTCGAACATTTAGTGGTCCCAAAGCTGACTCTTCAATCTTCCGGTCATAACATTTATAACAGTTTCACATGAAGCAAAAAGGACGCGTCATCATTACAACGCCTAACATGTTTAGTAGGCTTAGTGTCCAAATAAATCACTGGAGATGAGTTTTTTCCTATGATGTTGAATGGTGACGACATTGCAAGTAAATCAGTCAATTGATTACTTTTCCTATTACAATACAAATTAATCAATTAATTGCAATTATTCGATTGCACCATTAAATCTAAATTTTCGATAGCAGCAATGAATTAATTGCGACCAATCAATAACAATGACATCAATTTTTGACCTCAGCGCACAACGACCTCTTGAAATACATCATTCGAGAGTTCACATTATCAGCTTTTAAATGAGCTGATAAACTCCGTTGATGCATTTGCTGAAAAGTGCTCAAAATGTGAAGATCGCGCAATTTACAAATCGTACTTTTTCAACAAGAAAACATGCGAGTAGGATAATTAAAAAGGCACGGGATGTCTTTTTTCTGAGCTTTCTTGGATTTATCACAAAATCATGATTCTTTCGGCTGAAAATGTTGAATTCTCATTTTCTGTGCGATAGCGGCAATGAGAAAAATGCTGAAGAAGTTTTAGTAATGGAAACGTTAAATTCAACGTCAGAATTTTTTAATTGCAATGTGTGAATCAGTTTAAAATTGATGACTAAAATAGCGAACTGATACTTACTGTTACAAACAAGTAAAGGGCTTTAAAGGGTTTAAGGCAAGCTGCTAAAAGAAATAGTGGAAAATTGATCTTATTTTGCAAATTTTCACCGGTATGACAAAAATCAGTGATTGATATTCTGTGCATTCCTCCCTGATTTTATTATAGGACATATTGATAAGTTCACGGCCTGACATAGAAAGCTTAAAGCCAGGTCATTATACACATGTGGATTGATACAATGGAATGTGCTGACGGCGCATGACGAGTGATCAGTCGATCCGGTGAACTGTTGGTAAACCACAGCTACTTAACTTCAGCTACTAACTTATCAGTCAGTTAGTCAGATAAGTGTTGCGTAAGATGGATCACGTTTCAAATCGAGCTGTCATTCGTTATCTCGGCTTCAAAGGACTCACACCAAAGGAGATTCATGATGATATGGTTGGAACACTTGGTGAGAAAGCTCCGTCCTACACCACAGTCAAGAAGTGGGCTTCAGAATTCAAGCAAGGAAGAGAGAGCTTGGAAGATGATCCCCGTTGTGGAAGACCAGTGACAGTGAGCACAGAAGATGTGATCGATCATGTCCAAAAGATTATTCTTGATGATCGCCGTACAACCGATCGAAAGATTGCCTTCGAACTGAAGATTCCACAAGAGCGTGTCCATAACATCATCCATCATGAACTTGGCATGATCAAAGTTTCCGCTCGATGGGTGCCACGACTGCGCACACCAGAGAAAAAACGAGCCCGCTTTCTCATCTCAAGGGACAACCTGGCGCTGTTCGTAAGAGATCCTGAAAATTTCATGGACCGGTTCATTACGATGGATGAGACTTGGGTTCACCACTATCAGCCAGAGTCGAAAGAACAATCGAGACAATGGAAGCACCCAGGATCACCAACTCCGCGGAAAGCCAAGGTCACCAGGTCCGCGGGAAAGGTCATGGCCTCCATTTTTTGGGATTCGAAGGGAGTTTTGTTGTTGGACTTTCTAGAGACTGGTCGGACATTGCAGCAGTTACGAGTGCAGATCAAGATCAAGCGGAGAGGGAAGCTCACGAAAGGCGTGCTCTTCCATCAAGACAATGCGCCTGCTCACACCTCCGCTACCGCCATGTCTGACATCCAAGGTTGTGGGTTTGACATCATTTCCCATCCACCCTATTCTCCTGATCTGGCACCATCGGACTTTCATCTCTTCCCAAAAGTGAAATTGGAGCTCAGTGGTCAGCACTTCGCATCCAACAGTGACGTCATGGAGGCCGTTGAGGAGTATCTGGACTCCAAAGACTCACACTTCTATGAGCAAGGGATCCGCGCATTGCAGCACCGTTGGGCTAAGTGCGTTGATTGTAGGGGCGATTATGTCGAAAAATAAATGTATCGTATGCGAAATATGCTTTTTTCTATATCGGGCCGCGAACTTGCGTTCATGTTTTTTCGCAATAAACTTGATATCAGCATACGTTGAAGGATGATAGGAAGCAATCCAGGTAGGTGTCTGCGAAATGCTGTCTTTGCTATTTTTCTCCAATAACAATTTTCGGTTTTTAGATAGAGCTTTCCGAATTTCATTTTGTACTCGACCTCTTGGATAACCTCTTCGCACTAAAGGGTCTTCTAGATCATATAAATGATGTCTGGCCTGCAGATCATCTGAACAAATTCGCCTTATTCTTAGAGCTTGCGAATAAGCAATGGGTAAACGATACTCGATGAGATGACATGAAGTAAAATGCAGATATTGGCGAGTATCGGTTGGCTTGGTGTATAAATCTGCAGGTAAGTTGGCACCGTGTTTTGAAATTCTGGTATCAAAAAAGTTTACTTCGAGATCACGCTTTTCAAGGACGAATTTAATAGAAGGATGGAAATTATTATCATAATCTTCAAACTGCTGCAAGGTTTTCCATCCATGCGTCCAGATCATAAAAATGTCATCGATATATCTCCACCACACTATTGGTTTAAGGATAGCATTTGATAGAGGACGTTTTTACAACCAATCCATGAAAATAATCGCGCAGTTTGGAGCCATTTTTGTACCCATAGCCGTGCCTTGCAACTGAGTGAAAAAGTTGTTGTAGAATTGGAAAGTATTCGTTGATAGAACAAGGTGTGTCAATTTTGATATAGTTTTTGAAATTGGGACTTTATCAGTTCTGGTTTCAAGAGCTTAGTACAATGCTTTCAGTCCATCTTGGTGAGGAATCTCAGTATACAAAGATGACACATCTACAACAACCAAAATAAAGTCTTCATTCATTTTGCTAGAAAGTGCATTGACTTTTGTCAAGAAGTCCGTGTCAAGAATTTTGTCTAGAAGTCCTTGAGATGGGATTTGACCTGCGTTGTTAAAGGTTTGATATTATCGACCGATAGTATCGTCATGTAATGGAGTGACAGAAAAGTTGAGCTCCTATGTAGACTCAATAATCATTCAAACCAGTTTCCAGCCAACCAGTTTCGATAGGAAATTCGAAAACTAGATTTTTCATCTATAATTTCGAAAGTGATGCATTGTGCTTGAAAGCAGCACTACTAGAGATCTAAATTCCTAGTTGCGACCAATGGAAATATCAATAATTTAATAAATCGCTTTATTGTGCTTTATTGACATTCAGGGGATCGGCAGGAGTAACGTGAAGCACTACAGTCATAACTTTCAAGGGGTGGTCAGAGAAAAGACATTTTGCTGCCATTCTTCGCGCAGTTATGTCTCAGATAAAATGAAAACTTTTCGAAGAATAGAATAGATAGGCTACCTACTGATAGACAAGGAAGGACTTTTTGGACCGCTTTATGCTGGCTGAATCCGTGACTAAATTCGTTTTCTACGTTATTCACCCCCTGAACAACAAAGTGATTCAGCAATTGTTATACTATAACCATGTATATCCACCACGTGTGGTACAGCTTCGGCTACAACGACATATAGTTCTAAATCAAATCGCGAGCAATTTGACGTCTTCTTCCTATAGTTGCATACAAGCTTCATATTATTTCTAATTCATAGATTGTCACTCAACATCAGTAAAACGACAATTTTTAAGCTGCCTTTCCTGTCGTCTTGCAAGTTACGGAGCGTCCAGTATCGCAAAATGCAATCTGTTTATGGATCTACAAATACTCCCGAGCTTGGTACATTTAATTAAGTGATGATCCAACATTAATTTAATCAGCTAAAATGAGATATGTAATTTTCATGATCATGATTGCACTTTTAGGGAAAATATCTCCCACAGCAGGTAGAAATGCGATATTTCTGGGAGCAACTCGCTTGGGTGATTTGATTTTAAAGCCAATGAAAACGTCATGACAACACGTATTATTGTCGTAGTTAAACAAACACTGTTTTCTACTTACAAAAATTGTATTCGCAGAATTTCTTTTAGCCGCAACACGTTTTTTGAGTAGTAAATCTGAAGCAGCAGACAACGAAATGAAATAGACGACCCTTACTTCTACGTCGATAGACTTCTTACATCAGTTGTATTTCGACAAGTGTAGACGGCATCCGCAGCAATTACAGGCATGATGTATTTTGGTCATTCTTGTTGATCGTCTCAGTTTCTAGCATACAATTTCATCTGATCAGATCAGTACTTATTATGATCTGCTATGAATAGGAATATCTATTCAACAAACGTCAAATTTTATAGTAGTTATTTCAACTGACAGAAAAAAACAGGACACCAAAAAATGTACAATTTGTGTGAAAGCGTGTGGTTTGAATGGCTTCAGTTTCTTAGCATTGGAAATTTATTTCAGTATACCCTGCTCCAATATTCTTACCCCTTTTGAAGAGATGGGCAGTCAGCCATTGGACGTCATGCAGAAAGTACGGTATGCATGGGGACTTTGCTTATTGGCAATGGTTATGAGTAAAACGTTGGAATAATACAAAATTCTGTTTAATATCCTCAACTGATTTCCTGTGGCGTGGAGAAATACGAGGATGAGTTCCTTGCATGATCATGAGTTGTGCATTTACATGCATGTGTGACGAATCTAATAACTGACAATTCATTTATTTCATACGCACTTTTATAATAGCTGTTGGTTGACATCATCTTGGCTTAATTTTCGACGCCTTTCTCATGCCTCACTATTTGCACTTAAGCATGTCATTACAAATTTACGTGTGCTTGCTTAACTTATCCGTTTATGCCGGAGGCACGCACGATAAGCCACAAATAGAGTTCCAATACTTAAGTTTTAATGAGAGCTGGCGTGCAGAATAAGCTATAAGCCGTCTGATTTTGGAGGCACACAAGATAGACCATAAGCTATAAGTCGTAAGCTGTCACCCGGTTGAGAAACCTTGGGAGATGATCTTCAACAGATCTCGTACATGCATATGTGCACTGTTTCTTATTGTGATATAACGTGACATTCTTAATGCTTATGCTCTTGCAAAAATTAGAAATTGTAAATTTTATTTTTTCTTCATAAATAATATTTATAAAAAATATATAGGCTTATGACTAATGACTTATTCTGTGTGCCTCCGGCTTCAGAATCCTTTGCTCCACCTCCGCTGAATGGACAATTATTCTTCAGTAATTAGAATGGTCCAATTATTCATAAATATCTTTTTCCCAATCTGTTTCATGAAAAATTATTGCTTGGTTGACTATATAACTAACCTACGACAAATACTTAAAATACTTGACAAATACTTAATTTTTAAAAAGACTTAATTTTTTCAGTATATTGATAAGCAATGTAGCTGATTATCGCTTTTAATAAATGAGATTCTTCTCTTTATTTCGACATTTCAATTGATAAATTATACATACAATATGACATGGTCACTGATTTGTACTTTGTGTGAGGGTGAGGGAGCGCTACGTGGCAGGTCGATCAAAATTCTCAAAATTGAAAGATTGTCCGTGATGACGTCATTACGAATCTTTTCCACGCTCCTGCGCTTCAACGTTAATGAATTAGATGAAATCATGTGGCGAACAGGGATCAGAGATGCAGCTAGCATTTTTTGGACGAATTAAAGCAATGTGTAAAATTTGGCCGAAATTCTTTTGACTACAGCAAAGAATGCATTGTCTTGGCGCTTTCATTAGCTTTAAATGCAATTCACCAGAGCAAGAGGCTCCCAGAAATATCATATTTCTAGTTGTTGTGTGAGATATTCAAGGTTTTCTCCAATGGCGCTTATCGGGTTTGCATTCAAACACTTCAATTACCACATTTTATTTTTTTATTAATCAGATATAATTAATCAACCAGATATCATTGACACTTCGGAAATAACACTTATGTAGTAAATCTGATTCTGTCTGACATTTCTAAATGAATTCGAACATTTATCGTAGCACCAGAAAGAAGACCATATCACTTTCTGAAATCATGAATTCTCAATGACACAAAGCATCGTCTGGTCAACCTTTTAAACTTACGTTTGCTCCCATTACCTCCAACGAAATGTTCTGAAAGAGCGATCATTTAAATTTTATGCTAACTTTATTATATTTACATTACGTGACCGTATACATTACCCGTAGCATTCCATGACCGCTTTTAAATAAAATAAATATCATGTACGGCTTTAAGTTCACTGCGATGGAGAAAATTCTTTATTTGAATTAATCAGACAATTCATTTACTGTGAAACATAAATATTAGTGACAAGATTTAGCGTATTGACAAACAGTTTCATTGAACAAACATCCGAATGACAGTATTCCATTATGCAAAGTCTTGTCAGATTATAGCTACTTTTGGTCGTAATTTCTGCTAGCATTTTGTTTGCATTTTCATTACGTGATAATCTTTTATATAGAACCACCTCAAGACAAATTGACCATTTTGTAGCTTAACTGTGTAATATGAAGTTTTCTCTTCATCATTTACGACATGCAGCTAATAAACATGACATTGAAATATTATGGACTGCTTCAACCATGTAGACTCATCAGTAGACTGTAGATAAATGACATATGAATGCAATGCATATTCCACGTACTATTTTCAGTCCGATTATCCGAACATTCGAAGCTTCAATATTAGGAATCATCAGCAAGCCTAGTTCACACACATCTCTCAGCATCGACGCAGTTTCATTTTTTAAGCAGCAGGTAGCCCACGGGTAATTTGAGATTTGCAATTGGCACGTTAGTGAAATTTTGGCGGGCATTCATTAAATATCACTTTAAACGCACTACCCGGTCTCCTACATAAGATGTTTGATCTCTTACACAAGATTCGAAGAAGCAGAAAAAGTAACTACATGTAAAAGTTAAAGAAATGGAATCTCATATCAGTTGAAAATATGTTGCATGAAGCAATGAGAAATTATACAGTAATGTAATAAGCAAGTTGTAATAATAATGAAGAATATATTAGCGATGCAATGATAAAACAATACTTGGAAAAAATAAATAATGGACAATATGCATTTATCAAATAAAGCAATCTTGACTATGACCCATATACTTTACAAGATGCCTTTATAAATCCCCTTGCTTATCACAGGCTAATATTCAGAATAGGCCTATTCCAATAACTGAACTGTTGAAAGCCCAAATTACAGAGATGCATTTTTCAGATTACCGGGTCATGAATACGTGATGGCCTTCGTCGCTGGTCTCAGCAATTCAGTGTGACATTTTTGTGTGTTTTTGTTCTAAATGTTTATCAGTTAATTTGACGAAAATATTCGCGTATAGGCTTGCACACTTTAAAGAAATTTCAAGAAAGCTCAAGAGTGAAGATTGCCAATTGGTTGCTTTGTAATTTTTCGTGCGTACTGAAACACGTATAAACAAGTTACTTAACGAGATTTCTACAAACAACAGATATATGTAGAATCTTTTACTAACTGTGGGACACATGCGTCCATAACTCATGGTTCCCCAACCGCATCGCAGTTTTATGATGCCGAGGTCATTCTTCTGCAGATGCATTCGACAACAGAAATAATGTTTCATCATTCATATAGCTTGCATCAATCTGAAAAGCAAATTGATGCCTAATCTGGGCACCAGAACGGAAAAAAGATTAAGTATACTGTAATATATACATTTACTTTATGCACCTCAAAAAACGTGAAAAATATTTTTTCGCTGAAAACATAGGAAAATGAAGAGCTACTAATGATGAGATTAATAATTTTTTCATATTGAGGAGCTCATTCAGATGGTGGTCAGACGCCGAGATATTCAAGCATTTTCCATTAAGACTGATGACTCATAGTGCCCCTGTCTTGATAATGACCCACATATTAGCAGACTACTCTAAAGCTTATAGCTTAAAAGCTAAGGTTTTCAGAGTACACGTTTTTTTAAAGCAGTGAATCATAGGCCTACTACATCCCCTTAAATAGGAAATCTGACTAACAGGAACCCTGATGAAAGGAAGCAAAATTGTGAAACAGTATATCCAGTCAATGATTAAATTTTGTTTTATTCATGAATATACCGTCTGGTCTTTTCTCAGTAACATTAGGACTTCTGTAGAGGGGATTTCTGTACTTAATTAACTCCCACAGCTTTTAAACCAGACACCCGATTACTAGTATTGTAGATACATATGCATCCGGGCATGGGGAACATTTCATCACGACCATAGGTCAAACTTCAAAAGAAAAAATCTAGTCAGCATGCGGAATTTCGATCATCGCCTGTATATACAGCATAATTTTAGTCCAGTTTTAGTGATGGACTAATTTGGGTACTTTGACTAGATTTTTTGCTGTTGAGATTTGGACTAAAGAGTTGAAATGTTCTTCTTACATTGAATCATATGTCTCAATTATAAAGTCTCGATCGGACGTCTATCACAAGGTTGGACAAAGTGCCTTGGCTTTGGATGACCTTGATTGCCTGATTCGAACGCAATAATAAACTTGTCCAACTTTTGAAGATTGCCTTGACTAATTTTCAATAAAATTTAAATATTACACAAACCATTTAGAAAAAATAAAGTCGCATGACACTTCTAATGCATATACAGTAGACAAAATGTGGCTGGTTCAACCAGTGCGATTAAGTACATCCACTGTGCAGAACCACAGAAAAATTGTGTCTATGATTAACCCTCATTAGCCCAAAAGACTTCATATGTAGTTTTGTGATTTTCATTTCAATATAAACCTGGATGTTCAACTTCAATTTCAAGAATATGTCAAGTCCAATAGATTCATGGACTACACCATTTGGTATGATTGCTTCCAACCGATTTTGTTAATTTAAAAAAGTTTGAACGCAATTTCACATGATTCCGCCCACCAGACTGCATATGCAGTTTATTATCTGAAGTGGTAGAAATTGATGAGAAAATTGGGATGGCAGCAGAGCTTGAACAGCATCAATAACAACCACCAAAATATGACTCGAGTAGTCGAGTCCTGCCTCTACTATGCGTCAATTACTATGTCTGCGAATAATTGTACCATGTCTCCAGTAAATCGATTCCTTGAACTTGTTGAATGCTCCTGAAAAACAAATGGTCAATCCGGTTGACGAAGCTTCTTCATTTTAGTTGTTTTGCACTGAATACTACTGCTTCGATCAATCTTGCAACAAGTGAATCGACGAACACGTGGCAAAACAATTTAATTTTTCAAGTTAGAATTGTTCTTTATCATGACTACCTCCTATCGCGTATCGATTCAGAACTTGTAAATATACCTGTTAGATATTTCTCTGATCACTCTGTATCCACTAATCTACTGCACCAAGGTCTCATGGCAACAGGAACTCTTCCTTCGAGCGGCAAGATGTCTCGCATGAGTTTCGAATTATGAAAGTAAATGACACCAAAGCTAAATACGAACACACAGAATAAAGATGTCATCGCACGACCGGCCTGAAGTAAATAAAGACTTCATTCTCATGTTTCAATGTTTCATCTCGGCAAACACTTGCATCCCTTCGATTTGATGCATTCGCTTTCATGATCCTTGATTATACATTAAAATCATATAAAGGATTGACAAATTTGATAGACAACAAAATACGTGTGACTTAATTGTAAATATTCAATGCTTGATGCAGCCCTGTATTACTATTCTGCAATGGCGTTATTCTAGGCCACTCAACTGCTTGAGGCTATAGACAAAAGTGATAATTAAATTTTCGCGCATTCTTTAGTGTAAGATGCAGCTACTCCCATTGCAAAGGAGATGTTTGCGCAAGTCACTATAAATTCAAATTGAAGCAGCTTGATTCCATTACTTATTTGTTAGTCATGTTACTTGTTGTCTTTGATTGTATGAATGCTACGCATAGTCAGATGGCACCAGTTTACATAGCTAGTCAAAATTTCCATTTAATGTATTTTTGCTTCAAAGTATAGTAACTCAAATTATAGATTGTCCTCTATCACAAAACTGAATAAAAGACTACTTTTGATTTTACAAATTTATATAAAGCCCGTACAATTGACCATTCGTCATAACAGTAGGCCTACATTACAAAGTTATATAGCATCACGTACCAATGTCCAAGTGAACACTATGTGACATGAATGTGAGCTGAGATATCGAGGATATAAATAATTTGCACAGTAATACCTTTGACCAATTAAGAACAAACAAAAATTCACAAAAGCTACATACATGTACATATATGGTCTGGTGGGAGGAATAGGTAGACTGATTTGTATGTCTGACTGCCATTATTACTGGTCTTTAGAGAGAGAGAAGAGAGAAGAGAACAGGGGCCGTGTGTGTATCTGTGTGTGTGTGTGCGTGAGAGAGAGAGAGAGAGAGAGAGAGACAGAGAGAGTATGATTTATTCATGGCATAGTCCGGCAGCCAGAACGAGTTTCTGCAGGGAACGAGGCCGAAAGTGAGACTTTCACAGAATGATGTACACCCTATGCCTACCACGAATCGGCACGTCTGCCGAGTTCTAGTGAGTTCCTCTTCTTGTCAGACAAGATCAAAGAAAAACACAGGTAAATCCAATGGGACGCAGTTTGCAGTTTTTGGTTAAAATGAAATTTTGTATGTTTTCTCTGATTAAACGAAAAGTACTAAGCCTAGAGTCATAATTTTTTGCATGGAATGTCTTCAGATCATTTCTTTTCATTTTCATGCACCCCTGTCTATAAAGGTAGGCACATTTAGATTTGGTGAGCTTCTTGATGTCGGCAAAAACAAACATTTTGAGCAACTTTATCCACATTCAACCACATTCTCACATACATTGCCGATCAGAAGCTTCATAATATCACATGCACATCATAGGAAATGACCTGAAGGCATTCCATGTCAAAAATTATGACTCTAGGCTTAGTACTTTTCGTTTAATTAGAGAAAACATGCAAAATTTCATTTTAACCAAAAACTGCAAACTGCATGCGTCCCATTGGATTTACAGGTGTTTTTCTTTGATCTTGTATGACAAGAAAAGGAACTCACTAGAACTCGGCAGACGTGCCGATTCGTGGTAGGCATAGGATGTACATCATTCTGTGAAAGTCTCACTTTCGGCCTCGTTCCCTGCAGAAACTCGTTCTGGCTGCCGGACTAGCACTGATACAATGCATGTGACTAATGGACATTCGATTTTTGATCATTCGTCAATCGTTATTGATAGCAAAGATTATTTTTCGCATACATCGGCCTGCCACTGAACCGGCTAAAGCGAATCCTTAGCATTTCATCCAGACATAATGCCTGCAAATCTTGTGCAAAGAAGTATAAGCCAAAGCTGCTGAAGACATCTTAATAACTTATTTCATTCGCCAACCAGCCTTCTCAAGAAACACAATTTCACTTTAGATAAACAGGTTACTAAGTTATTCTTGGCAGCCTCTGCTTGTTTTTGCATTCTTTGCATAGAGCAAAAGTGCTGCTTACAGATAGTGAACATATATGTCATGAACCCATCGTCTTGCTTCGCAGTAGCCAATTTTTGCCCTTGGAAAAGCTTTGGGTCCCACTCAAACATTTTTTTGCCCAACCTTATCTGGCAAGTTAATGGCTAGGTTACATGCATATAGTACAAAATATGGCACATGGTCGACGTCAAGTTTCTAAATTTGTTTTAGTCAATAAAACTTCTGGTTTTCCCCCTGCTTTACTGATCACAACTTGTCGTCGCATAGACATAACGCTTGGTTCTTGAGGGAAGTCATAAATACCATCGATGTTCACTAAAAGTTGCTATGTCTATGTTATGACATAGGAGTACACATAAATATGTTGCAACTATAGTTTGGATACTTCTGCATTGTGTATTGTAATGATGCTTTTGCCATAGTTGTTGTCTCAACCGGCACAGTTGTTGGCAATACAAGATTACATCACAACAAGATACATCTACAAACTCTATGATCACTGCGTCATTCTCATATCTAATGGAAACATTTTCACGTCATAGCATGGTCATAGCATTGATTTGACAAGCAGAGAATTCTAAGCCTTCAAAACTGGCATAGTTGTTGGCACAACCAGCATACTTGTTGTCAATGAATAATTCGCTATCGAAAATTCGTCTCTATGATTGAGACTGTCTGATACACTAAACCTGGACTTGTGAAATAACAGGGCTGAGAATGGACCAGGTAAACTGGCAACGAGGTTGAGTTCTTCGCTTCTTTTGAGTGTCTGTCCTGCTTAGTTACTTAAACTGACGCTTCTGAATGCGCTGTCTTATTGAGTTGGTCATCATATTTTTGCTAGAGCATGCATGACCATGGATTTTTTATCGTGCTGGAACGTTGAGTTAATTATTGCATTAAGGAAAACGAATTTGCTTATCATAATCATCCTTCCTCGGGTGAACTTTATGACGTTTGCACAGATAATTTCCATTGCTAAACATGCGATTTTATGCTAAAGACGCGGGGAATGACTTTCACGAACAATTTGTGTACATGACTTAAAAGGCTTATAGGGCGATAATTGCTGCAGTCTAGTCTGCTGTTCTTTTTGTAAATGACAACTATGAGAGCCTCTTTGAAGGTTTGGGCACTTTGCCTGTTGAGAGGATAGCATTGAATAACTGTAACAGTGCATTGACTATTGGTTCGCCGCCAGCTTTTAGGAATGCAGAATAGATATTGTCAATGTCAAGACTTTTCCTGTTTTTCATTCTGCTAATCGCTGAGGTGATTTCGCACCTTAGGATGGGCTTGATGTCATCGCACGGCGGATCTTGAACATGTATTGGAGTGACTTAGTCTTTATAAAGGTCCTCGTAGAAGTTGGCCCAAGGTTCAAGAATATCATGTACTCTTTTTGAAAACACCTCATGCAGCACGTGCATCTAGATACTTTTTCGTTATCCCTGAAAATGGAATTTACAATATGGAGCAATAAAGATCCATCATATTTTCGCTTTCGGTATGACAATATAGATGGAAATGCTTAATCAATGTGAACAAAAATTCAAATGCTACCTTGATAATTCATATACACCAAAGTAGATAGACCACCGTCCTGTTTGAAAAACTAAGTATGAATTGCAAGTTAGCAATTAACTTCACAATTAAGTTGTTTTCTAAGTCACAATGACGATCAACTCCCACATGCATTACACAAAATCACCTGAATAGAATGCCCTGCATTATGATTCCCAATCTTTTTTGATGATCATGATATCCATCATCTCATGTGAACATATCTGAACTACTGCCAACAACTGTGCTGGTTTTGACAACAGCAATGCCGATTTTAAAATT
This sequence comes from Prostheceraeus crozeri, assembly GCA_907163375.1. NCBI lineage: Eukaryota > Metazoa > Platyhelminthes > Polycladida > Euryleptidae > Prostheceraeus > Prostheceraeus crozeri. The sequence continues at coordinate 6,999 of CAJQUW010008281.1, read as the reverse complement.
TTGTGAATATATGTGTCAATTACTATGACTAGTCTGCCATTAGCCAATATGTTGATTTAAAGAAGATATTTAAAGACTGCCAACAACTATGCTGGTTGAGACAACAGCTGTGGCAAAAGGTATAATGCTTTGGATATCAATACAATTATTGACAATATGGAACAATTGCGATGGAATTTACCGGACAAAGTTCGTCTTAAACCACCAAGTCACTTGGTTCGGATGATTGCAAGCTCAGACTACAGAAAATGTTTTACTCACGCGGAATCATGAACCGGACATTTGTGATTTTCCACTTCCGAAAATGGCAACTCTAAGCGCACATAATAATTCGCCATGCACTATGGCGCTTAAAGTCTTTTGCAATCTCACGATTCAATGCCTCTGGCTTTCATGGGGTCAGAAAGCTTTGTGTGCTCCTGACAGGATCGTAGAGGGTGCGCTTCACTGGATATGACGTTCTTCAGGCTACGTTAGGCGTTCGAGGAGTGGGTTCAATTTCCAACCGGCAAACCACTTTCCATGGTGGTGCCAGGGGTAGGACGCATCGTTTCGACCTCGTGAAAGCCGGAGGCATTGAATTGTGAAATTGAATGAAACTTGCGTCGGCAAATCATGGGAAGTTTTCTTCGAGTGGTTGCTGGAACTTTTAACTTGTTTTTACTTCTCTCTTGTACTTTGACTTTTCAATAATTCTACTGCTATTTTAAGCAGTAGTAATTTTCTTTAACCGCTTTGTATTTTATTAAAGACAGTCCATTCCACTTGATGTTCAAGGATGCGCTTATAAAGCAGCAATCATTCTCTGCATGCCGGACTATGGTTGGCTGTAGCAGCTGAAATGTCTCGTACTTATTTGAAGAAGATATAAAGAAAATAACTGAAAAAAGACTTCTCCTACATCGCATGAAATCCATTACTCGTCCTATGTTTACCAAAATAGTTTGAGGTCTCTGCTTTGACATAAATTGTTATTCCCATCTGAATTAGAATTCTCAAGTGAGTTACTTATTATCGAAATTTTTCATTTTGCACGCAATCGTGATAAGTTTCCATAATAGAAGTCGCATATCACCCAAGGTTGGGCACTGACAGGAATTTGCATGTATCTGCTTCCTCACGGTTGTGGATAAGGATTTAATCAAATATTTTCAGAACTCTACGGATTGGATTCGATTGTTGACCTGAGGATTTTCGGTTATCCGCAAATCCATTTCTGCTGTTTCTCTTTAGAGGAAAGTGCATCGTGATCCTAGAGCCTTGAGTGAAGTAAATTTCTTATGCTGCCGTTAAGTGCTACATTTCACTGAAGGAGGCAAAACGGTCATCAGTGCTGATGAGAATCATGTCCGATACAACTGACAAACTTGTCTATGGTTATAGTGACAGTTCATCCCATCAATTATTTAACGCATGCTGTGACAGGTGATGCACAGAGATAAATTCATTTGCGTGTGGGTTAGTCTAGAGAGCACACAGTCGTATCCCAGCTATTGCATGCAATGGTAGCAAGCGATAGAAATTGACATACTGTTGAATGTCATTCTTCTCTCTTTGAATTGTCTAATTGGCCAAGCGCACGCATTGCAGAAGTATCTCTTATCAGAGAACCGACACTGTAAATCGCTCAATGCAGAGCCAAGGATGCATACCAAAATATTTTTTTGGTATATTTCTGTATGTATTGGTATGCCTTTCGTATGTTATTTCAAGTGTGGTATGCTTTACATACTAAAGCCATACCAGCACAATGTTAAAAGAAATCATAAATCATGTCCAAAGTATGTTGATTTAAGGCCTTTTGTCAATAAAGATCACACTAATGTTACTACTGTTTTGTAAGTAGTGAGATAATGACATTCAAGAGTCACACTTACAATACTGAATTCGATTTTAATACATGTAAGTCTAAGTCAATAAGTCAATAAATAATCAATAAGTATTCAACCATCAACAATTATGCATTATGTAATTTTGAAATTAAGCATATTATCAATCCGAAATAAAAACACATTATAATTCATAATAGTTATGTTTGAGATATATAGGCTAGCATGGTTGCACGAAAGCTATCTTTGAATGAATTGATGTTAATCAACTTGGTTCATAAAGTAGAGCTAGCTAAGCGTCCTGGTAAAGTTGCTAGACAAGTAGCCACGACCAGAGCTGGAAAAATTCCAATTCCAATTCCAATTCAAATCGAAACAGTTCAATTCTATTCCAATTCCATAATGAGATTCAATTCCGATAAATACATGACGCGTATAGTGTATTATGTTAATGTATCTAAAGTTTGCTCGCTTCAATCTAACCTATGTGTCCTTATCCTATCCTCGTTGTTCCTGTGTGCCGTTCCCTGCGTCGTTCCTATGTGCGTTCTCATGTTCATAGTTCATATTTCTTGTGTACATGTACATGTATATATGTAGCCGGTCAGCCTACGCCATTTTCGTTTCGTAAACGAGATATTCAATATCTCATGAAAAAGAGAAAGAAAATTAACGGTCAGCAAAGAATCAAACGCTGAGAGAGAGAGAGAGAGAGAGCATAGAAATTAACAGTACCATAGTCCTAGAATGGAAATTTCATAAAAATTATGGCACAGGCCGGGTGAACTAAGTTAGGGCAAAACGCAAATTGTGCGAGCTGGTTTCCATGTTTTCTTGTTTGTATTTACATTTATCAAGCCAAATTGTGATCTGGATTGCTGCCCCTGTCCAAAGATCATGTACACAAAAGCAATAGTGAATTTACAAAATACTGCGGCGACTGGATGACAAAGAAAGAAATCCTTTAAAACGTTCTGCACGTTCATCATTTTTGAAATATCGCTCCTATAATCTATCAAGAGTATTATCAGTCACATATGCAACTTGCAATGTCGATTTACAGAACATACATTGCTCCAGCTTGAAATCAGAGGTCAAGAAATCTCAGAGTATTCATTTTACTTTAAAGGGCTGCCCTGTTCACTGTATTTGAACAATTTTCAAAATCTTTACATGCTTTCGAATATCAGCTTACAAAATATCATCACACTATATCACATGTGTCATTTAATGATTAATTGAAAAGTTCCAGCGATTATTCACTTATCTGAGAAATGATTGTCGGTGAAGAAGCTTTCAATGTGTTTATTCGACAAAAGCGCTAGGTTTCTTAACCGTGTGATGGAGAAATCATCTAATAATTAGATTTTTTTCTATTGAATTCTTGAGATATTCTTACAACCAGTGCACCGCCCACTTTCAATTATGACTTTGTGGACCAATTTTTAATTCGAATTTTGAAAAATAGTTGTTAATGACTGCTGCGAATCGACACAATATACCAACCCAGGGAATAGTAGGCTATGCCACATGGAACAATGCCACCATCTCACTTAATATTATCTTCATAAAAATCCTGCATAAATTTGCTGCCAACAACTTCCACAACCAACTTGGCAAATAGTTTGACTATGATGTGATGTTTTAGATCGAATCTGATCTACAAACCATAGATTTTCCATGTGCCATCATTGTACATAGGCAAGATATCAAACTTCCATTCTCATTATCTACTTCTATGAGAGAGAGAGAGGGATGCGAATAATAAACTGACAGAAGAAAGAAAATCAATGTGCGAATAACGTGATTGTTGATGAAAGAAAAAACGACGATAAAAATGATATCATGAAAACTGATTAATGGTCCATGTTAAAAAAGGAGATTAAAAATTCCGTGATAAGAACGAAATGTGGTCGGGTCGAAAGCTAACGAGCAGAGATTAAAGGAAACTCTTTCAATTTTCAAAAGAAAGTGAATTTATCGTCAAGTGTCAAAAATTTGCATAAATTAGAAACGATGAGAAATTGAAACAACAACAACACATACGACATCTTCAGTAGCTGATAGAAGAACTCCGGGATCTCGCGGTGTAACTTAACTACAGAAGTATCAACTACAACTGCCTACCAGCGAACAACAACACAGTAGCGTATGCGGCAACACATCAGCGAGCGCGATTGAAGATTGACGGCATAAGTGACACTGATATTCTTGATATGTATGATATTATTTTGGTCTAAGTGAGTGCGATCGAATTGAAGTGAATTCAACATTAAGAAGTGAACTGCAAGTTTAAAGTTTTTCTTATATCGTTGAGTATCGTATTTGTATAACTATAGTCTTGAAAATTAATATTGTCAATTGTTGTGATTGGAAGTTGAATAATATTTCATGTCATTGCCATTTTAATTGAATCATTAATTATTAGAATAATTTGTTGACACTGTCTATATTGTGATTTGAATTGACAGGGTTGCTGCCCTTTAATGCAGCGTTAATTTTCCTCTTTCCAAACCAATTGTTTTTTGTGTGTGCAACAATTAAGTCAATCTCCAATTTTTGTGCTTATCCAATCAATACCTAAATTCAACATGTTTTTTATTTTGATTAATTATCTTACATGATAAATAACTAAATAACAGATTGAACAAAGATGATTGTCTTTTCATTGTTTGCTTAATTGTTGAATTAACATTGTCCGGGGGCTGTAGGCCCATCGAAGTCACAATTAGCACCCATTATTCAAGAATAGAATAAAACTACCTCTGTCAATCTATCTATCTCTCTCTCTCTCTCTCTCTTATCTCTGCGTGCAGTTAACACAACGGCCGAGTAATGTGATTTCAATTTTTGTACCAATAGATTTATCACATGTCTATCGAAAAAGTGGAATTGAGGTTTATCAAGGTCAATTCCAATTTCAATTCCAGTAGATTTAAATATCGTTAATTCCAATTCCAATTCCGACGAAAAATGGAATTAATTCCGGGTCGGAATTAATTCCAATTCGGACTTTTCCAACTCTGGCCACGACGACATACTCGTGGAGCATAAAATTCACAATAAATTTAATCTAGTTAAATATCACACTATCAAAAAGAAACATTCACGACTGGCATTACTGAAGAAAGATATTTGACAGCACTATGTAATATATATGTGTATATATATATATATATATATATATATATATATATATATATATATATATATATATATATATATATATATATAGATATGGTATATATGGTACACGAACACTTGTTCGACACGAACATTTGTTCGACAAATTTTCGAACACTTCTTCGACACGACATTTGTTCGACACGAACACTTCTTCGACACGACATTTGTTCGACACGGACACTTCTTCGACACGACGTTTGTTCGTTATTAAGCATTTATAGTCTTTTTCTTTTTCAGGTTGTGTATTTTTTGAGAATTTGCATTTTTTTATACTTTTTGTATTAAATTAATTTTTTTCCTTTCTAAAAAATATAATTCTTGCATTGCATAGATTGAACTAGAAGCGTATTTGTAATTTAAGATATTACCCTAAAGACGAAAGATAGCCAGTACCTAAAATTCTATTCATGTTAAATCCATAAACAATTATTTCATTTATAAAATGAGAAACACTTTCAATCAAATTCATAATCATTCTATTAACTACAACATATACACAAAAACACTAAATCAAGTCACTTTAAGGAGATATTCATTGCAATTCCTTGCAAATAGTCCAACATTGGCATTTGATTTTCAGAAAACAATTTGTGAAGACTTTGTATTGCTTGTCGAAGAAGTGTTCGTGTCGAACAAATGTCTTGTCGAAGAAGTGTCCGTGTCGAACAAATGTCTTGTCGAAGAAGTATCCGTGTCGAAGAAGTTTTCTGTCGAACAAATGTCCGAAAACATAGATATCAACTTGTCGAAGAAGTGTATGTGTCGAAGAAGTGTACCAGATCCATATATATATATATATATATATATATATATATATATATGATCATAAGTAATCGCCATGAGACTTAATAATAAAGATAAATTAAAAAAAATCAACGTAGTCTCAAGATAAAATTGTTTATTAACGAATTTTCGTCTAACACTTCATCAGGTGAACGAAGTAAATGTCATTACTGGAGGAAATTTACTTCGTTCACCTGATGAAGTCTTAGACGAAAATTCGTGAATAAACAATTTTATCTTGAGACTACGTTGAATTTTTTTAATTTATCTTTATAAATATACGAGAGTCATCCCAAAAGTTCGTGCGCGGCAATTCGTACCTATGTTTTAACGAGATAAATGAATGTTAAATTGGTTTTCTGTGATGTATTTCGAGAGTGTGTTGAAACCGCAATTAACAAAGCATATCTATGACAAATTTCAGACCTCACCGTTCAAATTCAAAATCATAGATATCTGATTAAATTGATTTAAATCTAGATGGTCGGTATTCGATGAACAAAACCACATTAGTAGTGAAAACTGTGCCCTACTTGCCAGGGATAGGTACATGGATAGGTACATGTAAAGTTTAGTGTTATCAATAGGTACATGGATAGGTACATGTAAAGTTTAGTGTTATCAATAGGAACATGGATAGGTACATGGATAGGTACATGTATACTTTAGTTATCGATAGGCACACGGATAGGTACATGTATAATTCAGTGTTATCAATAGGAACTTGTATGAGATCTGTTTTACTGGATAGGTACATGTGTTTGGTACACTGTGTTTCGGAACGTCTATGATCGAACTTGTGTGGTTTGGTTCTGAGCACTTGGGTACGTACCGATAGACGTCCGTTGTTTGATTTTGAATGGGTTTGCTCAATTGCGACTATTGTGACAATTATTTTTAATGTAGCACTATTTAGATGTGAAACTTTACTGTGCAGTTATGATTTAGTTGCTCCCCAATAAGAAAACCAATTCCAGAACTATGTTTAAAATGAAAAGACAAGAGATTTACAATGTAAGTTTAATTTAAGCGTGAAAAATAAATGAGGGGTGCAAATCACGTCCCTCAGGCGACTCCATGATCTTCAAGAAGTCATCACACCACTCATGGAATGTCGGATTTTTACTAAAGTCATGGTCACATTCGTGTACCGGACACTTCACCGGTAGTCCATTCCGCCTTTGAAGTGCAGAGACAGTCA
>CAJQUW010008280.1:0-18278 GCA_907163375.1 Prostheceraeus crozeri | reverse complement strand
CACGGCCAACTAGAGATACGGGGCCGGACACGTGCATAGATGGGCCACCAAAAAAGGAGGCCGAACTGTTATCATTACTGCATCCTGTTTTTAGATGACAAATTAATGTATAGATTGTTAAAAACATAATGGAGAACGACTGAATGAGATTGGTACACTATATTTTAGAAAGAGTACAAAGCCGGATACGAATGGATCAGTAACAAATTATTTCCCTCCTTTTCGAAGAATACTTAATCAATTGGGTATTTGGCCTTTTGGAATAGAGTCCTTCATTTTCTTTTGGTAATTGTTGAATATGATAAATTTACACATGTAAGAGGATCAGGATTTTTTCGATCGAAACGTGATGATCCTTCACACTGAAAATTCGATTAGTGAGTCAACTTTTTGCAAACAATGCTTGCAACCATACTCGGAAAAAATTGGTATTGTTTTTTCTTTTTCTTTCAGAAAATAAGAAAAATTTTTCCCATCAAAATAGAAAAACACTTCACAAACAAGAGTCATGAAAGTAATTCATTTTGGCACAGTCAAACCTCCCTGTTCAAAGCATAAAACAATATATCGAACGATCATTTGACTGAATCAAGTTCTCGTTGCAAAAATACAACCACAAAAAGATGAACAATTGAGATTGGCGAATCTTTTTCGCAATATAGTCCTAGAAATATACACCGCTACTTTCCATTTTCAGTATCAGGACAACGAATAATCGTCAAGATAAATTGTTTCTAATCATCATCAGTGGACAGTCAAATGAGATCTGTAATCATCCAGATGCATTGATGATCAGATATTCATCATAATCTAAATGTCCTTGAGGCTCTTGGACAAATCTTAATGATCTTCTCCCAGACTTGCCAAGTTCATATAAAGATACGAGGAAACGCTACCGCCAGACATTTGTCCTGTCATCTGCCGAATCTTTTTCCTCCAATGCATCCTGTTTGAAACAGCGAAGTTAACAATGAAAATCATAATCTTCATTAAGAAGATTCGTTGCACAAAGTTCCTATAGCTCCTTGTAGACTGCATCTAATATGCTTTCCAAGTCTGCTCAGTAAAAAAAAACAGCTGTAGATTTTTCGTTTTCCAAGAAGACTCAATACCCACAGGGCGAATTTTCAACAAAAACATCTGTTTTAAACCGTCATTAGGTCCGGAATATGTGCCATTCGCCTACTGCAAACTATGAATTTGGTGACTTGGAATTAAGAATATCCCACCAAACGGATACAATTTTGATAAAATTTGAAAAGTCGAAATGAGCACAGTTGCGTCATCAGGAAAAAACTGCTCAATGGCAACTCGAATTTCGCCCCTGTCCAAAAATTGCATAATGCTAAAGGGAAGCATTCTGCTCTTTCTATTTTGCCGGATGTAAAGCCGCAAATGTGATCAAAGGAGCTTTCTCTATGCAATTGTTTGTGCTCAGAATGTCGAACACTTTATTGAGAAAGAGTTCCAATCGATGAATGATTTGTCAGCTAAATGCATATCAAAGACCATCGACTGAGGCTTGAAATGACGTACCAACACGGAATCTACGGATTTTCAAACCAATTATTTCTGATGTATTTTTAACAAATGAACGACATCAAAAATCAGATTATATATATCATATTGTTTGAATAAAATAGCAAAACTTCCCATTTGATGCATTTTGGATGGGGAACACCGACATTTGAGAACGAGTATAAGAGATTCACATTAACTAGAATGATTATCTGTAGACAATGCACGGATTTTTACACTAAATATTTCCGCATTTTCGAATGAGATAGCCTCGATCGGTCTCCATTAGCAACACGGGCCGATAACTTTGTGTATTTGGTAGTGCCCGAATGACAACAGGGATTGAATTTCTTGAGGAAAAACGAGCATGAAAGCAAACAACACTACAACCAAACAGTTACTTCTTCTGGTGATGCTCCGATCATTGACGCTCCATCAAAAACGCAATTCTGGTTGAAGATACAATTTTCATCAATTAGAAGGGTAGCATCCTTACCAATTTCACCCGCTTTCCAATAGAGATGACAACGAAATTCATAGAGTTGAGATCTCCGGAGGTTACGTCTGCGCAAAAGTGCGCATATGATGGAAGAGGAAAATGTTCACTCAAAAAGTTTGTACGCCGCCAAAGATGTATAGCGTAATATATATTGCGAATCGCATGATTATGGCCGGGTAAAGCCAACTTTTCCCTTTCATATAAACAAATTTTCTCCAAAGCTGACAAGAGAAGGGAAATCACGATTATCATCAGAAAAAATTCTTAACGTAGTTGCACAATTCCATCCAACTGACTTCGTCTGCTCAAATGCACCACCAGCAAAGGCTTGAGATCGTTAACCAGGCGGGTAAAGACAACTGACGGCCATGAAAAGATAATCTAACATGGAAGGATGAATCAATCACAATGGCTCCGAGAACCTCAGGCATCCCCGAAGATAATTGATAAGACGCGGACATAATCGCTAAATTTTCTCTCCAAAATCCAGTCAGCCGGTTAATCATTCACGTCGAAAGGTTCATTCAAAGAATGTATTTTATCACGATGTTGAAAATCCTCACATCTCATCCATTTGTATATTTCCTGAGTCCAGTTTTAAAAAAAAGAGGACATTTCCGTCGAATAGTGATAGGGAGCTCTTACCGAGGGAAGAAATGAAAAAAAGTAGGCAATGGGATCGTCCTCCCGATTTCAATCTTTTCGTCCTGATGGATGTCGTCCGTATAATATTTGCTATCAAAATGTTTTTTCAACAAAACCGAATGTATTTTTTGTCACAAATCAAATCTTTTCGACGAATTGCAATAATCCATTGTTGCTGCAAAGTTTTTTTATTATCCTTTGGAAACAGAAAACTCTGCCGCATAAGGACTTAATTTTTGAGCGCGTATCCACTTTTGCATTAACGGCACGCAGCCACTTTTTTTTTACCATGGTCGAACTCTTGATATCTGATATGGACCATCTTGAACTCTGATAGCAGACAGGAGAGAGCAAGTCCAAGGTCCTCGCGTTTTTGATCAGTTCAAATAAGGTGACGCTGAGACTGCCGCTTGCCGGCGCTGTGCAATGTGCGAGCACTTGGCGTTCCCTTAAACTGATCGAATACAGATGGTAGAACATACCCAGCGTCTGCAGCAACAAAGACATTATTGTACCTTGATAGTTATGTGCGAACTCATATGAACTCGGCTAATAGTCCGGGAGCTAAGCGTGAAGTTGTGCAGGGAACGAGGTAGTACATAAAACTATTTCACATAGCATAGTGCACTCTAACCTACTGCAAAGCTTCGCGTCTGCCGGATCAGATCATTTGCTTTTCAGAAATAGAGAGGATAACACAATCCCTATGTATTTCCAGTGGTAAAATTCGTGACATTTAAGATGTTGCCCCTCCATTTTTTTTCGAATTTTTGCTCATAAAAGTTACACAAATTGGTATATTTGTTGAACTGGTTATTATAGAAATCATCTACAGATCATGATCTTTCAAATGAGTTTATCATTCAGTGACAGAGGATGAAGTAAAGTGTACAAACAGACACTTTTCGTTGAAGTATTAATCAACAATTTTCCCTGAAATTTCTATGTTAAAATTTGCAGTTACACCAACGAAAAGTGTCTGTTTGTACACTTTACTTCATCCTCTGTCACTGAATGATAACTCATTTGAAAGATCATGATCTGTAGATGATTTCTATAATAACCAGTTCAACAAAATACCAATTTGTATATTTTTTTGAGCAAAAATTCGAAAAAATGGAGTCAACACCTTAAATGTCACAATTTTGCCACTGGAAATGCATAGGATTGTGTTATCCTCTCTATTTCTGAAAAGCAAATGATCTGATCCGGCAGACGCGAAGCTTTGCAGTAGGTTAGAGGTGTACTATGCTATGTGAAAGTTTTATGTACTACCTCGTTCCCTGCACAACTTCACGCTAGCTCCCGGACTATAATGAAGTTTTCTCACCCTACAGTCAGTAGCTTTATGTTGCAATCACAAATTTAATCCTAATGACTGATTACATTTAGCGAGATGATCGGCCTCCTTTTTTGGAAGCCATTATGCACGTGTCCCGGCCGTATCCTCTAGTTGGCCGTGGGTGGTGCTGTCCGAAAATAAGGATAAAGATATGCAATGTCCACCTTGAACAAACAAATAATGTAACTTATCATCTACATGAACGCTGGTTGCACGCAGCCACACTACAGTGTACGAGTATCTACTACGGCACAATCTCTTATGCACACAAACGTCATCAATACTACAGCCATGGAATGGAAATAGGATGAAAATCATGGCACACACGGAAGAAGCTTGGAAATGCTTATTGGCAGCATTTCACGACGACAATGAAAGGCTTTCATCTAACAAAATATTTAGCAATAATTTGTGCGCATCTTGTACAGAATTTCAATTTAGAATTGTGAAAATAGAAGTTATTTCAAACCTACCACCAAAAACTTGGCTTTCCCAAATTTTTGAATATCTCATTAAATTTCAATTTAGCGCAATTTGTTCATGTCAGTTCGTCTTGAATGGTTCTGCTTCTCCGGGGCGCTGGCATAGGCTCAGCTCGGATGCCCTTCCTGCGACTTCCAATGACACTCTCGGGGCTCGACCTCTGGACCACACTGAATTCGCACAATGCAAGTGTGCTTCTGTCCTCATACAGCACCATTGATCTTAGAATAACTATGTTTAACAACTTCTGACTGTCATGCAGAAATATTGATATTCAGGGTAGTTTTGTTCAGATGGATATTTCACATCATTCTTGTGTTTTCATTCAGGTTTATGAGAGTCCTCCCGTTCGCTCAGTGGATATAAAGAACCAACCTTTCTTCCGGGCATTAGAGGAGAAGACTGGAATGTTGTCAGTGAATTTATCGAACATCTGGAGTATCGTGGACACAAGCATTTGTGAAAAGGCTCATAATAAATCTCTGCCAACATGGATCACTCCCACAATATGGAGGAAGATGAAACAATTGGATACCTACGCATGGGACCTGAGATGTAGCACATTAGAGCTGAGACGATTGCGCGGAGGTGCATTATTGTACACATTATTGGATCATTTACAGGTGAGTGTTCTCCACTCAATCAGAGGTGACAGGGATGGCTGAGTTGGTTGAGGGGCCCACTTTGGAGGGGTGGAGGAGGAAGAGGAGTAGGTAAAAGAAAGCGTCTACCATTAAATGATCGACGCATGTCTCTCACTCTTCCCAATTATGTCCCAGATTAGTCAAAACATCAAAAATTTCACTGAATGAAGGCACCAATATATTCGCCCTCTCAAGGGCTTCGTCAGTGGTATGTGACACAGTGCGTGTATAACTCCTGCAAGAGCAGGACAAATGGTAAATATTGATCAAACATTGTTATGGAAATCAATGTGGACACACGAAGCATATGATGTGCTGTTACAGTTAGGTGACGAGAGATGCCTATGCCATAATTTCACAAAGATATCAGGAAAGACAGTGCGACACGTACCATCGAAGTCATCATGAGTCGAGGATCGAGTGGCCCATCTGAGGATCTGGGAGAAGATAACACCCTTGTGTACATGGGCAGGATGGTGAGAGTCGATTGGCAAAATTTGATGGCGAGCTTAAAGCCGATTCTGTGGGCAAGATGGTTAGATGAAGAACGGTAAATTTCAGCATCCAAGTATCGTATACATATAACGTAATATATATACGTATACACGTATATATTACGTATATACGTAATATGCATGCTGCTGAAGATGAACTTGGATATGTGGATCGACTGAGTTAAGATGTTGAAGGAAATCGCAGAGTGTTAGGTCCATGATCCCATACCACGAAGATATCATCTTGGAATCGAACCCACATGCTGAGACGTAAGTCAGATGATGATAGAGCAGATGACTCCCACTGGCCGAGATAAATATTGCCAAATGCTTTCCCCATTGCGACTCCTGATACTTGGAGATATCGCTCTTCTTGGAAAACGAAGTCGTTGCCCTCGAGCGAAAGGCGAAGAAGTTCTAAAATATCTTCATTCGGTCGGCGAGGATCAGGATATCGTGAAAAGGCTCGAGAGACACGTTGAATGCCTTCGTTTATAGGAACGTTGGTATAGGACCGAGCGAACGTCAAACGTACATAGGAGTGAGTCATGAGATATCCGATGATCGCGAAGAATTGCAACAAGATGCTCGGGAGTCAAGGAGAAAACTTGGAAGGCGTTTTCGCTATCGGAAAGAGGAAAAATTCAATCATGCGAGCGATGTTACTTGAGTTGGTAGAAACGGCGGCGACAAATAGGTCCTTCCGGTGGCAATGTTTTGGGGTAGGCCAGGAGGACTTGTTATCTTAAGTAGAATACGGAAGCGCCTTTCGTCTGGGATGAATGGGTGGTGACAGGAAAGCGGTACTCCTTATTGAGAAATAAAGTCCGATGAGCTAAGATTGGTGAGGAATTAACGGTTGAATATGTTAATGGAGTCAGGAACAGGATGAAGCAGACGAGCGTAGAAGTCTTGATTCTGACAGTAGTCTCACACATTCATCGCGATAGTTGTCAGTATCTAAGATAATCCACTTTACCCACCTATTTCTGCGGAAGCACGGTGATGTCCATGAATTTTGAGCAAGGGAAGTTAGCGTCTCAGTTTCACTTGCGGAAAGATTGTGAGAAACAAAACAAGAGTGTTCATCAAAAAGTATGGAACGTACAGCGGAAATGATGCGCTTACAAAGGCTATGTATATTTGAGGATACAAGGCCGTGAGGAGGCCACGCTTGAGACGGTGTTGTACCGAAGCGGCATGGGACTGAGGAGGAGGATGAGGATGAAGAGCGGGAGGATGTGGAGAAGAAAGAGGACAAATAGGAGGATGTGGAGGAGGATGAGGATGAAGAGCGGGAGGATGTGGAGGAGAAAGAGGACAAATAGGAGGATGTGGAGGAGGAGGAGAAGGATGAAGAGCAGGAGGATGTGGAGGAGAAAGAGGACAAATAGGAGGATGTGGAGGAGAAAGAGGAGGATGTGGAGGAGGAGGAGGATGTGGATAAAGATGAGACTATGGAGGATGAGGAAGATAAAGATGAGATTGTGGAGGAAAAATAGGATGAGGAGGAGTTAGAGGTGCAGAATGTTGAGGGGTCGACTGCAAGGACAAAGACCTCACCGAGATAAACAATCCCTAGAATAGGCCTAGCAAAAATATATAATCACCAATCTAAGCCTAGTTCATCATGTTTTAAAGGTAAACTCAATTTAACGAAAAGATCAATTTCATTTTTTGTCTGTCAACCTGGCAAATACCCCGATCCCAAAGCATTTTGTACCCTCGCATTATTTTGGAGCTGTGGTATTCATACCAACAGTAGTTAAGCCGCTATCAAGCTTGCCTCGATGTGATTTTTTCGGTAGCATTCTCGAAAGTGTTGTTACGATTAGATGCCTTTCCTTGGCAAAGATTCTATGGAATGGATGTTCCCTTCAAAGAAAAATGTAATATTTTTTACAGCATTTTGCACAATGCTATGGAAAACATCCAACAACAAACTGTAAGAATGTCCGGTCGAGAGAAACCATGGATCACACCTAGATTGAAAATGATGATAAACCTCCGCTATGATGCCTACAGGAAAGGCAATTTTGATTTGTATTATCACTATAAAGAGAAAGTCACAAGTGAAATGAAGTGTGCAAAAAGGAAATGGATTGAAAGCCTAAACGGTAAACCAAATGGATTATGGAAAGTACTCAGTGCAACGAATAATATCAAATCAAATAGTCTTTCAATTTCAAATGATGCAGCAGAGACTATCAATGCTAGTTTTGCATCGAACTTCTCCCCTCCTCCTAACTGGCCTGATATTTTGCGAGGAGTTGAAGAAAAGGCTGAAGCAAAGGAATGGAAAACTGATATATCTGTTGAAAGAACCTATGCCTTACTCCAAAAATTGAAAGCATACCAGTCCCTCCGGTAGTGATGACATCCCGCCATTCTAGTAAAAGCTGCCTGCGATGTCTTAGCTGCTCCGCTCACCCATCTTATCGCCCTAAGTCCTTCGAATTCCAAGACAGTGGCCCGATGCCTGGAAAATTGCCTAGAGTAAAATCCAAATCTACCCAAAAAAGAAACATAAAAGATTCTTCCGGCCGATATCGTCTTACCTGCATTTCCTCAAAAGTTCCTCGAACAATATGTCAATTGATTCGATCAAGCCATCTTCTCATTATCAGCATACGGTACCGACCAATTTTGGTTTTAATAGAGACCGTCCTAAAAACTACAACAGCTTCATCACACGCAAACATCTGCATTCCAACGACTACACAACATTATCTTGGACCGAGTTGTATTGTACTGGTGTCGCTTTACTTATCTCATTCGACATGTCCAAACGATAGGCATTTGACCGTCCTTATATCATAGGGAGTTACTAATCAGCTTCCTTAACTCGAGCTGATCTTCCCAAGGATTATAATTTTTGTGGTGCAGTGATTCTCTCTCGTGAACGTCATCAATATGTGAAGCTAGACATGTACGAGCTCTAGACATCTGGCTAACTCTATCTCGGCTTTATTTACTCTACGTAATTGTCTCCTAAGAACGAGCTCCTCTCCACTTACTTCTCTCTACTCTTTCTTTGCTCTAGCTCAGCTACGGGTACATATCAGTCCTGACTTCTTCATCTAAAAAGACTTCTAGCCAGCTTCTCTGCTGCCTCCGTCCGCACCCTACTCTATTGTTCTACAACTGCTCTGCTAACTGTATCCTAATGTAAATGAAAACTCTCCTTATCTAAGTTAAAATTCCTGGATGCCCTTAAAATCTACGACTCGTTCTCTAGAACTTCCTACTACTTTCAATCTCTGCGCTCTCTACTTCCTGTACTTACCGAGTTGCATCTTCTACCATCTTACTACAGCTCTCTACTGACTCTCTTCTTGTCACGAGCTTTTATCTCTCTATACTAATCCATACCTACTCCTAAGGTTGGTTGTCTGTCCTTGAGACTATCTATGAAAAAAATGAACTAGCCTGCTCTCACTTCCTACTTATTAACAACTGAAAAACCTCTCGCTACTATACTTCTTTAATCTAATACACTTCTCAAAGAGCTCCTACATCTGGACTACTCTCTATCTGACTCATCTCTCCCAAGCTACATCTACCTACCCCAGTTACTTCAGGTATTCCGCAAGAGGAAAACTTTCTCTCCTTTTCCTTTTCTGCACCCATATGAAGATCATTCAAAGCTCTACACCCCACATGCCTTGACTTCTAAATATGCTTGACACAATTGTGATTGTTCTACCTGCCTTCCGTCAATTGATAGTCGAACTCCCAAATTCGAGACCGAAATCAATCATTTAAAAGACTGTAGTAACACACATGGACTAGTACTAAATTTTGTGAAATAAACCCAATGCATGTTTAATCGCTAAAAGTCAGAATTCTTTAGTGCCCTCCGTGATATTCATTTTGTACATAGTAAAAGATTCTTGGAGTCATTTTATGACTCAAATCTATCTTGGAATACTTTTTGTAGACAATTTTTAATGCAAACGTGCCCAACCAGCGGTCTTTATGTCATAAAGCGATTAAAACAATGCCTTTCTGGTGTCCCAACTCATTCAGATTTATATTGCTACTGTCCTTTCAAGCGCTGGAATAACAATGCTGCCCTCCTCGTTGGACTGAAACCAGCTTAATGTTGAAACATTGGAAAAGGTTCGGCGACGTTCTCCAAGCCAAAATTATTTGCGGACCAAAGTGCAGTTTGTGATAATCTTTAACACCCCCTAATCCCTAAGTAAGGGGAAAAGATCTGCCCTAAACAGATTTTTTCAGAAAATATGTTAGAACCAAAACAATTTATTGCATAAAATCATGCCCCCCAAACTTTCAAGATCCCGACATTCCCTCGCTGTCTCTATCCCCTTTTCAAGAACCCAACAACGCCAATTGTCATTTATTCCCAGATGCTCTATTTTGCATAACCTAGCAGAAATATGCTAACTAATGTATTTCCTACAGCTACTGTGCATGTCTTCTGTATACTGTACAAGCTCTGTATTTTTCATCTGTGTATCTGCAATGCATGATTTCCATTTCAAATGAATAAACACATACTACTACTACTACTACTACTACTACGATGGTCAGTTATGCTGTTAGAACGGGATTTCATTTTACTCCCCTTAATCATGTGATGCCGTGTATTCGTGATAGTCGTGAGGATAAATCTAAAAAGTAAAGATAGTTTGAAATGACAGAAATCAGATAGTTTTTTCGGAATTCGATGGTAAAAGTTCACCGAGGTAAAGATCATGCGGTCGTCCGAAAGTTTTGAACGGATACAATCGGCAACATATTCGTGTAGTTGGATGTATTCATAAATGTCTGAATGTCATACCAAAAACGGAAGTATTGACTATAAGGATAAGTCAGACGATAAAAGATTCAAACGGTAAACGAAAATTTTGCACTTTTTACTTGAGTCTTATAGCAAAATTTGAATAAATGTTTCATGTAATTATTTTCTTAGATCTGCCCTTACCAAATTGCAGTTGTGATAGCTTTACACCCTTAGCCCTAAGAAGGGAAGCATTCAGTGGCGTCTTCTCCGTACCTGCGAGGCCTTCGGCGCATCCTCAAAAATAATATTCCAACAATTATAAAAATGAAAAGTGTCATCATTCATTTAAATTCAATAGCTTCTCATGATAGCTGTGCACAGCTTTCCGTCTCAAGGTCAGACGCTTAACCTCATTGAACAGTTTTGCAGCACGTGCTCGAATCACAGCTGTTGTCATCGAACAATTAGACACACAAACTAGTCGTGTGTTCAGACGGAGCACTGATGTTCAGACAGCGAACGAGAGGTGTGTGCGTGTGAGGCAGTAAGCGCACGCGCCGCGCCAATATTGGCTTTCCCGATAGACATAATGCTCTGCCTTCTCCAATTTTTGCAATGAAATTCTACGCGATTCTTGATCGAGGCGCGGTACCTAAATATAGTAAGGGAAGTGCAACCCAATTGTTCCTGGATTCGCTTAATGTCAGAGAGGCCACTGACGTCAAACAGCTAGGCAGGATGGCTGAACTTTCAGAAGAACAAGGACTGTGGATCAGATGATGAGTGTTTCTTCAATGATACTGCAGTAGTAATGCATCTGACTCGAATAACCCAGATTCGGTAGAATTCGCATAATTTCTTTTTACATGGATTGATGTGACGCTATGTTTTTTTTTTTTAGTACTGCAGATGAGATCACAACCACACCTTTCGTCCGAAGGGAATATACTGAAAAGATGAGTCGTCAAGCAAGGTAGGTCAACACCTGATATAAAATTGAAAGTACTCACAGAGAAAGAAATAAGAAATACACAAGGACATTTTAATACATCAAAATTTCAAATATGTGAGTGGCTGACCGGCCGCGAGAAACGTAAGAAACTGTTGGCCTTGCCTCATTTTTTCTCGAGAAAATGTGGTCTCAGCTCCTTGAGTAAGGCGGTTAAGGCACATGAGCAATCACTTCTCATGTGCACATTCACTTGGCCTTAAATAATGCTATTCTTTATTGTCTCTTGTATTATCATATTTATGTTTTTTATGTTTATCATGTATGTATGTTGTTATGTCTATTTAACTTATACAATGTAATGTAATGTAAGTTCAAACATCTTTTCGTCTGTTTTATCTCAAGTTTCTTGTTCCTAATGTCGTTTTGTAATGTAAATTAAATGTTGTCAAATGTTCTATAATGTAAATAATGATTTAGTCTTCTTTTTGTTGTTTTTTGTATTTAGTTTGCACAATGTTTTTATGTGTACAATTTTTTTTTAATTAACATTTTTTAAATGTTCATTTTGTTATTATGTTTTTTTTTAAAACTGTAATTATCGCTTATTGTATCAACCTTACTCCTTTTTCTATTAAATGATTTGTTTATAAAATGTCTTTTCGGGATGTTGTTATTAAAAATTCATTTAAATTCATGAAAATTAATGTTGTAACATAAAGTGTTTGGTATAAAATAGTATTCCAATGCCGAGTGAAGGCCTATGGTCTGGGAGCACTCGACGCCACTGGAAGCATTTGCCCTAGCAGTTTTCAGAAAAATGTTAGAACCTGAAAATCTATTACATAAAATCATGCCCCAAAAACCTTCAAGATCCCGACAGTCCCTCGCTGTCTCTGTCCCCTTTTCAAGAACCCAACAACGCCAATTGTCTTTTATTCCCCAAGCTCTGTATATTTCATCTGTATTCTGCAATGCAAGATTTCCAATTCATACGAATAAAACGCATACTACCACTGCTAGCGATGTTAGTTCAGTTGGAACCTGATCGTCACTTCACTGACAGTACCGCGATTGTTTTTCGGTGCCGTCTGTTTAGCTTAGTAAAGAAGGTGTGAGCTCGTCTCCAACGCGCAGATTCCCCTGTCAGGTGAGTGAAGTCGAGTAATCAAGGGTGTTATTGGTGTCCTGTATTGACTCAATTAATTGTCTTTCTCTAAAGATATTTGATGTATTGCGATAGATCTTAGTTGTCATTATTCAGCTCAATGGGAAACAATGGGTGTAATTTCGAACATAATAATTGTTGTCTCAAATGAGATAGAAACATTATACTGTCATTAGGCGTACACCACGTTTCCAACTAGCAACCCGATGTATTAGTTTAACAAGTAGCTGTGTACATGCACGAGATAGGCCTGATGCTAAGTCTTTCTCTTCGTGAATATCTCTTGAGAATTGAACGGCTACATTTCAGTTCCCTTTCATTCCAGGCTCTAAGCCGTAAGACGGTATTTAGGAAGGGAAGTAAAATGATCATGTACACCTCCGCTAACACTACCTTCTCATGTACATCATTACTTTACCAACGGTACGTATCTGTTCATCTCTCTCTATGCTCTGCAGCAACATACAACTCTGCTTCTAAAATACTTACGTACTACCTCTTACATCTCAAATACATACTCCACTCTGACTAAATCTTTGACCGCGTCAAATTGATTTCACCGTCTCCGACCTCCTGAACTCAGCTCATGCAGACAACGGCCTGATGCCGCCTTATGCTACCGCAGGTGAGTAAACCCCATCTGATGATTTCCCGACTTTTATGAAATTTATGAAAGTTTTTCCAGCTGCAGTTAGTTTTCGGCTTCACTGTCGCCATGCACGTACTGGAGACGAGGAGTATCCCGAGATACAGAGCTCATCAAATGTTTATTTGACGTGCATACAGAACCGGCTGACGAACCGGCCACCAGCCTGTGTTTCAGGCCGGCCTGCATTATTTTGTTTTAAACAATGAACAGACGAAACAAGATCTTTCCTCGATTGAGGAACGTCTCGATCATGCAGTTAAGCCAATTAGTGTATTATTCAACTTATTAGTTATTGCAGCTTTAAACATATTGGAAAGGATTTTAATTCATAATGACATTGCTGTTGATTTTGTTAATATCTGTAGTCAAGCCTCGTCAAATCGGACGGGTATCAGGGGTGCGGAAGCGGATGCAATTCGCGTGTCAGGGCGAGGCACTTCCGACTTTTGACCTCAAATCTTGATATGGTTTAAGTAATAGTTGTCATATTTAGTGCTTACCCTATTCCACCTAATCACAAATTGGCACCTGTATTACCAAATGTAGTTACTTCTAATTTTCTCATCATCATGAAAACGAAGGTGTATTATCTCAGAATACTGGCAATGGAAACCAGGAAACCTCACTATCATCTTGTCAATGACAACTTCACACAATGCGGATTGATGTGTCTTGAGGCAATTTCATTGTAGCATTCTCAAACATTCTCTTGGTCGTTTAATATTCTTTTTACTACACGTGTTGGGAAAATATGACGCTTTGATTTCACAAGTTCCCAAATGTCAACATTTTCAGTAAATTTGAAAAAATATTTGTCTTTTTGGCAAGTTAAAAAAACGCATACAAGGCAGCTAGGGTTTACGGCAGAAAATTCGTGGAGACTGCGAAGTGTTGACGTCAGAACGTATAACTCGTGGAAAAGTGGAAAATGAAGAAAAAGGGACTCGAATTAGGGAGGTTTGTAGCCCATGTCCGGTCTCCAATAGTTGGAAGTGGAAGCGAATAAAAATCAATCGCTTCTGCAGCCCTGGGTGTAATGAAACTTCCGAGAACTTAAGCTATTATGAATTAAGATGCGGATTATTTCGGATCATGCATTCAACAAAGACTCCCACGAAAACATTTAGTTAAGAGCTGGTATTTGAGGTCTTGCATTTAATTAACGAACTTTGCGGTAATTGTATATGTGATTGTTCTCTTGTGTGTCGACGGGTTTGCAAGAAAATAGCATTCTTCAACGATGAACGAATACGTGACCACTGCGCGCAATACGGCAACCCATGAACCACTAGAGATAATACGCAATTTATTGCATTTATTCATTTCTTGATTCAAGCCATTTGGGGTAAGAGCACACATCCGTTTAATCCAAAAGTTCTCTTTCAGTAACCTTTTTTTCAGGGTTCGGACAATGTTCAACACCAAAGTAAGAAAAATGAGATAGATTACAAAGAGAATTAAAATGTTTTGCAACAGACGTATCATGACATGCCTTGATATTCGCTATGTGTTCAGAAATACTTATTATTATATAAATATATATATTAAAAAAATAAATAAATAGTAAAAAAATGTTAAACGACCAAGAGTCCTTGAGAATGCTACAATGAAATTGCCTCAAGACACATCAATCCGCATTGTGTAAAGTTGTCATCGACAAGATGACACTGAGATTTCCTGGTTTCCATTGCCAGTATTCTGAGATAATGCACTTTCGTTTCATCATGATGAGAAAATTAGAAGTAACTGCATTTGATAATACAGGTACAAATTGGTAATTAGGTTGGCACTAAATATGACAGCTGTTACTTAGCTGGTATCAAGACTTGAGGTCAAAAGTCAGAAGTGCCTCACCATGACACGCGAATTGCATCAGTCATTAGTATCATGATACTTTCGAAAGCGGAAGCGATCATCGAGCATCAGCTTCCGCCTCCAATGAAAACGATCGCTTCCACACCCCTGGATGCAACAATATGAAGCAAGCATATAGAGATCAAAAGTTGCTGCGCATAGATAGATGAACACAAACTCCATTGCACAGTACGCAGCTGATATTACAGCTAAACAAACCCTCCACGAGGTAAAGTATTTCCTTACGACATTGTACAGTTTGCAAGCGATTTCTACCGCGAGCCTTCTGAAAACCATGAAATAACCCACCACTATGCTTTGTCTGGATGAAGCAGGCAAAATTGCAGGCATAAAGAGAAATGCAAGTATTTCAGTTAGGAAGCAATACTGATTGTCTCTCAATGGTTCTTCAAATATCAAGTTAGGATTTGGGCACTCCTGTACTTTACTGGTCCCTAAATATCACTTCCTGTACTTTGCTGGTCCCTAAATATCCCCTCCTTTACTTTACTGGTCCCTAAATATCCCCTCCTGTACTTTACTGGTCCCTAAATATCCCCTCCTTTACTTTACTGGTCCCTAAATATCCCCTCCTTTACTTTGCTGGTCCCTAAATATCCCCTCCTGTACTTTACTGGTCCCAAATTTATCACGAACGCTGTCGTGTTGCTATGTGTCAAATACGAATGAACTATGGCTGGTGATCTTTGTATTGATTTGGTGATCTATTGGCTATCTCTGTATTTAGTGTGTTGAGAAGGAATTTGACGTCGAACAACATGAGAATAAGCGACCTCGCGAAACACTGCGCCTCCTTTGCTGCCGGCCGCACATTCCTACAGGAAAAAGGAATTTTACGTCGATCTTTTCCGATATGTCAGTTATGTGATAGGCCTATGACAGAAGTGAAATGTACAGATGATATTTAGGGACCATTAAAGTACAGGAGGGGATATTTTTGGACCATTAAAGTACAGGAGGGGGTATTTAGGGACCAGTAAAGTACAGGAGGGGATATTTAGGGACCAGTAAAAGTACAGGAGGGGATATTTAGGGACCAGTAAAGTACAGGAGGGGGTATTTTAGGGACCATTAAAGTACAGGAGTGAGGTATTTAAGGGACCATTAAAGTAAAGGAGGGGGTATTTAGGGACCATTAAAGTACAGGTGGCGGTGTATTTAAAGGACCATTAAAGTACAGGAGTGGGTATTTAGGGACCAAAAAAGAACAGGATGTGGTATTGATGGACCAGTATAGTACAGGAGGGGGTATTTTAGGGACCAGTAAAGTACAGGAGGGGATATTTAGGGACCAGTAAAGTACAGGAGGGGGTATTTAGGGACCATTAAAGTACAGGAGGGGGTATTTAGGGACCAGTAAAGTACAGGAGGGGGTATTTAGGGACCATTAAAGTACAGGAGGGGGTATTTTGGGAACAGTAAAGTACAGGAGGTGATATTTAGGGACCAGTAAAGTACAGGAGGGGATATTTTTGGACCATTAAAGTACAGGAGGGGGTATTTAGGGACCATTAAAGTACAGGAGGTGGTATTTAGGGACCATTAAAGCACAGGAGGGGGTATTTTGGGACCATTAAAGCACAGGAGGGGGTATTTTGGGACCAGTAAAATACAGGAGGGGATATTTTTGGACCATTAAAGTACAGGAGGGGGTATTTAGGGACCAGTAAAGTACAGGAGGTGGGGTATTTAGGGACCAGTAAAAGGTAACAGGAGTTGCCAGGATTTGAAGCACACTTTGTACAGTGGGAGAATATGGGATGAGACGCGCATTGTAACCTTTTTTACAATTTCACACTGTAGCACTACAACAATCTCAAATGGAAGCAACAACTTCTTCGCTATCCGAGATTTTCTATCGGTTCATTATGGACAATGCAGTTGCCGAGTCATCTATTTTCCACACAATTCTGTACAATCAGAAATGACATAATGACAACTGTAGGCTTGACCACGAATGAACCACTTCATTCAGCTTCACAAACCATTGAATATGGAGACGAGGAGAAACTTGCACAACGAAATTGAAGCTTCTAAACAAGTCATTCTGATCTTCAATACACATTCTAAAATTCTAACAAGTTGCACTGAAGCACTTATTTTGGCAAAATATAATTTATTTCGTGTTTTAGATTGTCGCGTGGTCATTTAGAGCTTCAAAATCTTGAGCCTCTATCTTTCATGATAAATGTTGATTTACTCAATGATTCGATGACCAATCCTTGACGCCCAAAGGGCAATCTTTAAGAAGCAAGGGTCGCGTGTATGGAGCCTGTGTGCGGCAAGCTATGCTTTATGGTTTGCGAGATCATGGCCGTTGCTTTCATTTCCATGAGAAGATGGAACGTGTGGAGATGCGGGTACTTCTATTCTTCCCCCACCCCCCCACATTTTTCAAAGTTTTCCAAAATCACATCAAATTTTCATCACCGAAGTTTGTCACATTGGGTTTAGAGTAGACTTCATCTGTCACTGAGTGAGACTACAGCACGACTGAGAAACACTTGTTGGCCGTAATCGTATTGGTAATGAAGATAAGACAAAGCTCGCCCCCTCAAGGATCCGCTGCCGCCGACCTGGAGCCATCCGACATCGTTTACCAAATTCACATGTTAACTGTGGTCACAGTTAAACGGTCGGACGCACGGAGAGGTGGTTGGCCAAGCGAGCTGATGAACACCTTCCACAATGGTTGATGAAGGACAAGTGCAGGCGATCTTCAGCAGCACCGACAAGCGCGGTCACGCGTCACACCATGACGTGTACATCGTTCGATCGCGCCAACGAGAAGATCTCCTACTTCAAGCAGCTTGGTTCCGTCTCTCAGCCACCCAATGTTGCTAACCATTTCTCGAAGCGACAATTGATAGCATCATTTGCGGCCGGTTTTATGGGGGTGTCCCAGAAGCAGAACTGTATTAAACGCTCGCTCTTCCGTGGCAGTGACTTATTGTAAACGCGTCTTCCGAAGTGTTTGCCCGAAAAAGAATTCGGCGCAAGGCCTCGCAACTAATGACTGAGAAGTCTCACTTGCACCCTGGGATGAAGGATTGGTCCCGAGTCGGATTATTTCAGTTAGAATACAAGGTACAACGCTGTGATCATGAACTTCGTGTGATTGTTATCTGCAGACCAAATGACGAGCAGTTGGTCTAATTCCTGAGAGCTGTTAAATGTTCTACAAGTAGAGGACAGAATAAGAGGAGTTCCACACACTCAACGCTTAGCCACGTTTAGTGACACTGCACCGTAGGAGCAAGGG